>JBBGZY010000672.1:2120000-2622500 GCA_037952925.1 Lithobates clamitans | reverse complement strand
GTAAAAAAATTGATTTTAAAACACCAAAAAAATAAAAAATAATTAATGTTAAAAAACCAAAAAAAATTAAAAAATTGATTTTAAAACACCAAAAAATCAAAAAAATAATTAATGTTAAAAAACCAAAAAAAGTAAAAAAATTGATTTTAAAACACCAAAAAAATAAAAAATAATTAATGTTAAAAAACCAAAAAAAATTAAAAAATTGATTTTAAAACACCAAAAAATCAAAAAAATAATTAATGTTAAAAAACCAAAAAAAGTAAAAAAATTGATTTTAAAACACCAAAAAAATAAAAAATAATTAATGTTAAAAAACCAAAAAAAATTAAAAAATTGATTTTAAAACACCAAAAAATCGAATAAATAATTAATGTTAAAAAACCAAAAAAAGTAAAAAAATTGATTTTAAAACACCAAAAAAATAAAAAATAATTAATGTTAAAAAACCAAAAAAAATTAAAAAATTGATTTTAAAACACCAAAAAATCAAAAAAATAATTAATGTTAAAAAACCAAAAAAAGTAAAAAAATTGATTTTAAAACACCAAAAAAATAAAAAATAATTAATGTTAAAAAACCAAAAAAAATTAAAAAATTGATTTTAAAACACCAAAAAATCAAAAAAATAATTAATGTTAAAAAACCAAAAAAAGTAAAAAAATTGATTTTAAAACACCAAAAAAATAAAAAATAATTAATGTTAAAAAACCAAAAAAATTAAAAAAATTGATTTTAAAACACAAAAAAAAAATAAAAAACTTGCTTTTAAAAAAAAAAAAAACTTGATTTTCCAAAAAAAAAGCCTGTTTTCGAAAATCCAAAAGCCCAAAATATTTTTTTGTGGATTAGGTAGAAATATTTAAATATAATTATATTTTGCTACATCATTAAGATACCATTATATTTTTGTCTATGAACATTTTATACTAAATGCAGAACTGAATGCATAACAACCATTAATAAAAACATCTCCTTTTATAGGATTTTAACAAATGTGTGGTTTGTTATTTCAAGGCTCAGTATCAGTTTGGTTATAATTGTCAAAAAGTTGTTTACAGTGGCAATGGAGCTTATTTAGACATTTTTAAAATTCTAATACAGTTGGCACTACAACTGCTCGACCATAACCTAGGAGACAGCCCAAAAGAAAGGCAAGCAATAAATATAATGCCAGATTTCTGCAATATTTTTTTTATTGTCAAAAAATTATATATCCTGGCCCATTGCAATGGCCCCCCTACCCATAAAATAATCAACATATTGCTGTCTAACCTGACGGGAACTTTGGGGGGCCAAGCCAGTACGGACAGTATCCAGGCCTGTAAGGTTGGCTTCTATTTGTCCGGCCTCAGGCCCAACTGTGCCTATATAATTGGCAGAATGCTTATTTAAAAAGTTGTGCAGAATGCAGCATGATAAAATTATAAAATTAAGTTTGTATTCCGCCAAATTAATGGCTGTTTGAAACAGGCGGAACCGGCTGGCCAGAATTCCGAACGCATTCTCAACCACTCTTCTAGCTCTGGCCAGCCGGTAATTAAAAACCCTCCTCTCCGGGGTGAGGGTTCTTTGGGGGAATGGCCTCATGAGGTGCTTGCTCAGAGCGAAGGCTTCATCGGCAATGAAGACAAAGGGGAGTCCTTCCACGTTATCCTCATCAGGTGGCAATCCCAGGCCACCACTCTGGAGACGCTGGCAGAACTCCGTCTGGGCAAATACTCCTCCATCCGACATCCGGCCATTCTTCCCCACGTCCACATATAAAAAATCATAGTGTGCCGACACCACCGCCATTAAAACAATACTGTGGAACCCCTTATAATTAAAATAATATGACCCCGAATGGGGTGGTGGCACAATGTGGACATGTTTCCCATCTATAGCCCCTCCACAATTGGGAAAGTCCCAACGGCTGGCAAAATGGGATGCCACAGTCTGCCATTCCTGTGGCGTTGAAGGAAACTGGGGAATCAAACAAGAAAACAAAAATCAATTAATTTGGAAGCTAACATTGCAAGAAAATTAGACAATTAAAAACATTATTCCCCAGCATCAGTATAACATTCAATAATTTAATTCTTCTGGAATAACTAATATGGAAAAAGGCACACTTATCAGATTGCTCACCCCCTCTGATAGAACATTGATTACATTTTAGGGGGTTGTGAAATCCCCAAAAAAAATTACTTTAACAACACGCAGGAATTTAGGGATAACAAAGGCTACAAGACTGCAGTTGTCGCACTCTGCAGGTGCAGTTGCTAACCAGCTTACAGTAAATGAGGTAATATCAAAAGGCATTCATGTTGCAAAGAGTACACAATCACATGCAAGGGCAATTAATGAAAACACTTTGAGGCTTGCATATGATTTGATGATGGAAATCAGCAGAGCTTCTGCTCATTTACTAAAGCACTGGAACAAATGCACTTGTAGAGTGCACATGCATTTTGCAAAGTGCAACATAGATTTGCTTTAGACAAATCAACACCACAGAACATTCAAGCAAATTTTAACGAGGGTGGGGGTGGGGGGGTTGTGAAATCTAGCTAATTGCTAATTAGCAGCACACTATTTGGAGTGAGTTCAGGTGGGGGGGGGTTGTGAAATCTAGCTAATTGCTAATTAGCAGCACACTATTTGGAGTGAGTTCAGGTGGGGGGGGGGGGTTGTGAAATCTAGCTAATTGCTAATTAGCAGCACACTATTTGGAGTGAGTTCAGGTGGGGGGGGGTTGTGAAATCTAGCTAATTGCTAATTAGCAGCACACTATTTGGAGTGAGTTCAGGTGGGGGGGGGGTTGTGAAATCTAGCTAATTGCTAATTAGCAGCACACTATTTGGAGTGAGTTCAGGTGGGGGGGGGGGTTGTGAAATCTAGCTAATTGCTAATTAGCAGCACACTATTTGGAGTGAGTTCAGGTGGGGGGGGGGGTTGTGAAATCTAGCTAATTGCTAATTAGCAGCACACTATTTGGAGTGAGTTCAGGTGGGGGGGGGGTTGTGAAATCTAGCTAATTGCTAATTAGCAGCACACTATTTGGAGTGAGTTCAGGTGGGGGGGGGTTGTGAAATCTAGCTAATTGCTAATTAGCAGCACACTATTTGGAGTGAGTTCAGGTGGGGGGGGTTGTGAAATCTAGCTAATTGCTAATTATAAGCACACTAAATACACTCCAACAAAATACATTCAAAATGAGTAGACTAGGTGGATATGTTCCCATCACTTCATGCTGGGAAGGTTATTGAAGGAAACTATACATGCATGACAAAAAATAACAGGAAAAAATCCCAGCATGTGTGAGGATAAAAAGGGGACATTCACACTATATTGCAATGATGGGAAGTAGTGTTTGAAGCAAGAAATACATTACATTATCAAAGATTACATAAAAGAACATGTGATGCTAATAAAATAAAAATAGCTTACCTTAATATAGTCCTTCTGCAGGACCTGTATGATGGCAGAACAGGTCTCTGGGATAATGATCCCCAGAGCCTGGGGGGAGATGCCTGTCGAGAACTTAAGGTCCTGCAGGCTTCTCCCTGTGGCCAAATACCGCAAGGTAGCGACCAGCCTCTGCTCCGGAGTGATGGCTTGCCTCATGCAGGTATCCTGCCTGCTGATATAGGGGGTCAGCAAAGCCACCAAACGATCAAAAACGGGGTCCGTCATCCGGAGAAAGTTCCTGAAATCCTCAGGATTATTCTCACGGATCTCACGGAGCAAAGGCATGTGACAGAACTGGTCACGCTGAAGCAACCAATTCTTGGTCCATGAACTCCTCCTCGCCCTGTTCATGGACTGGTCTTGGGCTGAAGAATAAACTACAGCACCAAGCACATACAATGCACGAGCTCTACGACGAGTACGTACAGGTAACATGGCTTCAAAACGGTCGGCTGGTCAGAACGCACTAAACAGAACGCACTGAAGAACAGCAAGGCCTGTGAAGAACGACCTGAAAATCAGGAACGAGCGGCCAATAAAACAAAGATTTCTCAATGCCAACTGACCAAACGCACTGAAAAGCAGATACAAACCTCACAAGCACAGACTGAACAACAGTTAAAACGAACTGAAAAATACGAGTCTCACAAGCGCGAATCGTCTCTCACCAAACTTCTACTAACACGAGATAAACACGAGATTAGCAGAAGGAGCCCAAAGGGTGTCGTACGGGCTATTGAACTTCCGTTTTATAGTCTCGTCGGACTTGGTGTACGTCACAGCGTACTAAGCTGGCGTACTTTTGTGTGGTCGTGTGTGGGCAAGTCCGTTCGTAAGAAAGTCTGCGCCAAGTCCGCCGAAGGAACGCCGGAAGTATGTCGGACAGGCTGTCCGACTTTTGTAGCTGCAAAGTCCGACCGTGTGTACGCGGCATAAGAAGTGTGTTTCACCTTGCATTTTATGATCATTCACATTTTGAATCTACTAGCAACAGTCTTTGATTTTATTAACTATGTTTTTGTTTATTACTTAGTGCCTAGTTCTTGTTCACTATTCTGATATTGTTAACTTATTTCAGCCCTCCTATTTGGGTGTGTTTGCGCTTCACTACTTACCTTGTTTTATAATTTCGTGGGAACACCTTTTTGTGTTAAGCAGCAACCAGTTGCACGGTTTATATATATACAGTAGCGCAGAAGTATTTTCACTTGATTTCACTCATTTCATTCACAACTGCAGCCACCTCTTGTTACCATCCCATCATTGGTATGAACATTACAATGCATGTTTACGGTATATTTTATTATTTATTTTTGTATCATATGTTTGCCTTTATGTAATTTGCGATTGTAACTTGTATACTCCAGCATTATGTGAATAAAATTCCTTTATGATCACCCTACTACTTCCTTGCTGTCACGTGCTTCATATAAAGTCCCACCTTTCCCCATAAAACACAAACCCCTTTTCATGACTTAGATTGGGATGGAAATATATGACCTTACCAGGTCATTATTCATTTAAAGTCCCTAGGGATAGAAATGTGTGACCTTACCAGGCCATGATTTCCTTAAAGTCCCCAAAAAAACCCTCCTCTTCTTTTTTGCATTAAGCAGCAACCAGTGGCACGCTTTATTTATATATAGTAGCGCAGTTAGTAGTAGTATTTTCACTTTATTACAAAATTAAATTTCTTTTAAAATAACAGACATTTTCCATTTATTGGAAATTCCATTTTAATGGAAAATGGCTGTTATTTTAAAAGAAATGTAATTTTGTAATAAACCCAAAACCAGTGCTGCGCTACCAGTATATAACTAAATTATCCTAATAATATAGTGATAATAATCCTATAATAAGCTATGGACCACAAATAAGAGGATATTAATATCCAAAATAAAGTGACTAAAAATCTTGTGATACAGTGATCATACAATAGTCCATGAAAAAAAAAATTAGTTGAAAAAAATTGTTCCAAACATCAGACCACTACTGAAGAAGGCATGCCTACTGATGTAACGCATATAGGGGTGGAGCTTTGTCTGCAGACGTCATCCCCCGGGCATCTCGCAGCTCGCAGGAACTGTGCATTACCTGTATAGCCCGCACTGCTTGAGTGCTATGCTTATGAGTGCCTTGCATTTATTTTTAACAGTTCATTAAAAGTTTTAAACAGGGAGCATTCGATTCTGCTATTTTTGTTCCTCTCTATATCCAATATCTTTGAGAGAGATCCAAAGCTCAGGGAGCCGACAGAGTGGAGTGAGAGACATAGAGGAGAAGTACACCAGCAGCACGCCAAATAGATCCTTTGATTATCCCCAGTGAGGACCTGCTGATTTTGACCCGCTGGTGAAACAGGGGTCAAAGTATGAGGTGAGCGGCCAGAGCACACTGGTGGTGACGAGCACTTGCACATTTATTTGATCTTTTTGCACATTGCGATGGAGCAACAAGTTTGGATGATTGGAGCATTCTTTTGATTTTTAAAACAATGTTTTCAACTAACTTTGTTTTTTTCTTTTTTCTTTTTCATGGACTATTGTATGATCACTGTATCACAAGATTTTTAGTCACTTTTTTTTGGATATTTATATGCTCTTATTTGTGGTCCATAGCTTGTTTATAGGATTATTATCACTATATTATTAGGATGATTTAGTTATTTACTAGTAGCGCAGCACTGGTTTTGGGTTTATAATTGTAAGAAGTGGAGTGAATACGCTTGTTCAGTGTTAGCAGCAACTGGGTGATTTGTAATTTGTTTTTGCACGGATATTTCTGGATTGTGCAGATTGATTATTGGTTTATATGGTAATTCTGTAATAAACTTTATACTTTTTTAAATTATATTTTGGATTTGTGCCGTTAAAATCTCACCATCCTTATAGGTTTTGACCCTTTTAAAACATAAACATTTTAATTTGGGGTGTGGCACTAAAAAGGCCAATTAAATATACATAAATAATACTGCGCTACTTACTGTATGTTTCAATGTATATATATCTATATATTATTTATGTATATATGTTTGAGTACTGTGGGAACACAAGTTTATGTTTGCAGCCACTGGTTTAGAATTTTTTAGGTTTGGCTTTTTCATTGATTCCTGACACTGTGTTGTTTGTTTAGATTATTCTTATTTCTTTGTTCACAATAGCACTAATTGTAAAAGAGCACATTTTATTATATATATATTATTGGGGAATGAGGGAGTGTTATCATATAGGAATGTTCAAGTATACATGTGCGTTTGGTACATCGGTTAAGCCAGTATTTAAGATTTTTAGCCTCCTCACCTCCACATACACATAAAAATCTGTTTTTTTTAGGGGGTTCAATTAGAGGCAAATACTTACCTGGTAGTGGTAACTTAGTCCCATGGTAGATGGTGTTTTAGTCATCTTCTCTCATGGGTGTGGATGGGCCATCAGCATGATCATATTCAATGCAGGATGGCTGATCCTGCATTTTACATGATAATGTCAGCTTGGTGGTAGTAGTATGGCCATCCAAGAGAATCGGGATCAAGGGACCAGTTATGCAGCATGGAGGGAGCCTGTGGGACCATCGAGTTAGGGACATATTATGCCTCCCCTTGCTAGAGTTAATGGAGAACTGCAACTTTTTACTGAAGGATGTGTAAGTTGCATTAGAACAACTTTTCCCTTACAATCACTTTTCTTGATCTGTTTAATGATGTTCATAGAGTGAATAAAGATCAACTTCAATCTGGCATATATGTATGGCTCTTTTCCTCAGCAGATCTCCTTAGAGATCTGAGTCATATAATACATACATTTTGACATCCCCTGCTTTCATTGGGACATAATCCTTTGCTTCAGGCACTAGTCTGTGTTCACCAGACTAACTTTAAAGCGGAGTTCTGCCGAAAAAAATAAATTAAAAGCCAGCAGCTACAAAAAGTGTAGCTGCTGACTTTTAATAATCAGACACTTACCTGTCCCGCGGTCCAACGATGCAGGCGTACGAAGCTCCGCTCCTCTCCCCCTCCTTACTGTGGGTGGCTTCACAGCCGGGTGAGCTGTGCTGCATGCTGTGAATGGCTGGGCAATCTTCTGGGACCTGTGACGTGTCCCAGAAGATTGCAGGGAGAGAGGGGGGAGAGGAGAACTTCCTTCCAGCACCACGGAGCCCCGGGAGGAAGTGGAAGCTGGATGCCTCTAAAAAGAGGATACCTGCTCCCCCCAAAAAAATGACATGCCAAATCAGGTCATCATCACTTAAAGTGGAAGTTCCATTTTTTGGGTGGAACTCCGCTTTAATGCAAACCTTTTCTCCCTTTCACTAAAAATGACAGCAGCATATATCTCTGCTAGCTGATATGAAGTCACCTTACATTCATTATTTAAATACATTTTTATTTTATTTTACTTATAATTACTGAATTTCCACTTCCTGGTTTCTTTAAGACACTGGTGATGTCTCCCTGGCCTTACAGCTGCATCCTGAAAAGTACTTGTCACATGTTTCAGGAGGCAGACCTAAAGTTCTAGGCAGAGTTATATGAACATGTTGAGGAATATGGATTCACCTGCCCTTAGTAAAAACGGCCACCATGAAAATAATTGGAAGCAAAAGAAAAATAAGGACTGCTTTTTACAGAAGAGTCTTGACATGGGCACCGCAGCTTACGCAAATATTTGCAAATGTGTGCAAACAAAACACTCTGTTTATAACGTAAGTTGTTACACAGGGTCAATTTGGTTGTTTTGCAGACTGGCTGGTAAGTGTGCTGGGAAATCATTTGATTGTTTGTGATATGCATTGCCCTTCCATGTGCACCTTACTGCAAAGGCTAGTTATAGGTTGGGGTGGGGAGGGGTAGGACGGAGCTGTCAGCAACAGAGGTAGATGAGGAACGACACAACGCACGCCATACAAACGCTTGTTTTATACAAACACTCTCTGGAAAGATTGGTGCACTCACGCACCTACATATTGTGAGTACCCTTCTGGAGGGAAGTTTTAATATATTTTAAATAAATCCCTACTGTATCACACTATGGAGCTTTTTCTTTCTTGTATGTGAGACTATCTGATGACATCTGAGAGTGGTGGAGTTTATACCAGCATACCCTGTATGAGCCCAAGGGGTGGCTCCAATGCGTGTTTAGACACCGTTTAATTACCGTGTCACGCGCTCAGAGGTGAGCGCAAGCACAAGTGGGGGGTCACAGGAGAGCACTGAAGCATGCTGGATTGTGAACACCATTAAGGAGGAGTATGAGGAACACTGTTTTTTGTGGACACCACTTACTTGCACTTTATGTGTTGATATCAATGAATTGAACTTTTTAAATGTGGACACTTGATTTTGCACTTTGATCTTATATTTATAACCACATATATATATTGTTTTTTTGCATGTTGCACTTTATGGGATACTTTTATATAAGGATTGTATTCATTCTATAATTTATATATTACTAGCATTTTTTTTTTTTTTATATTGAAATTTTGTAGTATAGTTTTACACATATATGCACCTCCTAACTATTAGGATATATCTGTTTTTTCAGCGCAGGCACGTTTATTTATATTTTATAAGTTGGGGTGGTTGCCACTTTTTTATCTGTTAGTAGATTACCATTACTAAACATTTTTAAAGGATAAGCTCACCTTTAAGAAAATAATAAATGCACATGTTTTTGCAGATTAAAAAAATGTGCATTTATTTATTTTTTTCTGAGGAGCCTGCAGAGCATTTCAATGGTTCATGGATGCAATGTCGGCTTCTGCAGACTCTTCCTACAGCTCTGAACCCATATCTCCATACAGGCTGTCAGTTTCAGAGCTGTCAGAACAGTGAATGAACTACAGGTGTGCTGAACAGTCCATTGAAACTACAAGTCTGTCAGCTGTGGTGGCAGATGGGACTAGTAGTTTATTCATTCACAGATTCCTGTGAATAAATGATGTGGCTGTATGGGTGGAGCCTAGCACAGCTGCATTGTTTTTAAAGTGTGTCAGGGGGTGAGGGGGACTGCTGCATAGTAACGTTACAAGTTACACCCTAAATATGGGTGCAACATGTAACATGTTATATTAGAGGTGAACCTAGCCTTTAATGGTGCCTTTGTTTTATTATTTATGATGAGGGGGAAGTTCCCCTTTAACTGTTACCCTACACAAGCATTTTACAGCCATGCTTTCCAGAGAATGAAGCCTCTGTGCCCTCTTTCTCCTTGTGCTCCATTTCAGGGGTGTTTGGAACAAAGGTGTAAGGGAAGCCTGCTAGTTACCTTGGCCTCCAACCAAGTATGTGATAGAAAGTAGTTTATAGTAGTATAGTTTATTACTCTATATAAAAAAAAAAAAAAGAAACAATCCATGCTATATGAAATGTGTGCATATGTGTGTGTGCCCTCTGGTGCTCTCTGAAAAGGAACAGTAAATTATCATGTGGTACTGTTGATTTCTAAATATGTTGGGATGTCAACTGCAATTTGAATACAAATGATGAATCAAGCACAAAGTAATCTCATGTAATAGAATTATCCCACAAAAATGCCTCCCTTTTCAAGCTTTGATACAAAGATCCCAAGTTCTTACATAGTGGACACACAGATTGTTTTTTTTTAAATGTAGATACTTTTATAGGCAACATAAAACCAATTCAAAATTGCAATGTTGAAAAAAGTGCATACATTTGGACACCTCATAATTTTTAAACATTAAATATAAGACTTTCCTTTCCTTTCAGAATAACATTGTGCATGGCAGAGAGTAAAGTATCTGCTACTGTGGCTCTCAAAATATCTGTCAGTCAATAATACTAGTCAAGGTTATTAGGGATAATGGAGACCCTATTCAAGCTGGCTATTTGATAATTGAGGAAAATTTCCTCAAGGTGACTGATCTGTCCATTCACACATTCGCTTAAGACATGAACATAAAATGAAAAGCCTTATGTTAGACAAGCTATTTATTAATTCTTTTTGTCTCTTTTTACACTTTTATTATATCAAAAAGCACATTCTTCCCGTACTATTTTTTACCAGGGCCATCTTACAAGAATGAATACTAAAGTTAGCCACTCAAGCCAGCAAACAAAACACATATTTTAGAGTGATAGTCTGTAGAACTGAGGTCGGCCATCATAGTGAAGTGTCACCCTTTCTGCACTGTTTAGTACAGACATGAGCTTGTTAACAGCTAGCTAATGTATATGGGGGTTGCTGGCCATCTTTATTAAAAATAACTACTGGCATATATTTGGATGTGCCAGCATTGGCAATAAATATTTACTGACATCAGGAGCCTTACTCCTCCTACTGCAAATGTAAAATGTATGATGTAAAATAAAATAAACATCAAATAGAAACCGGTGGAGATAGCCTGTGAAAGGTGGCTAAAAATTGTACGAAAAAAAAAAAAAACTAAAAGTTGTCTAATTAAATGTAGCTGGAGGTCTTATGTACATGTTTACCCATAGTTATTGCATATACTAATAGGATGATCCGCCTGCGATAGAGATGTGGAAAAAAGATACTGCAATATGTCATAAGTGTCGGGTGTCAGAAGTGACCATCTTGCATATATTTTGGGGGTGCCTAAAGGTTAGACCATTCTGGTCGCACTTGACTGAGTTCATGTGGGATAATTTTGTTTTTCCAAATATTTATAACCCTTAGATATGTCTAACTAGGGGGAATGAGGAGATGACTAATGCAACAAAAGGAATTTATTAGAATACTCTTCTTCTATGTGAGGAAATTAATTGTTAGGAGATGGATACATACTGAGCATCTTTTTTTTTTAATCAAAAATAAAGTTTATTGAGTATAAACAATCATACAGGAGATTACATTCAGGAAATATGGTGCGAACAGCACCCAACAGAAAATGAAAAAATAAACAATAGAAGAAAAGAAATTTACATCTGACATGCTGTAGTGGTATTGACATAGGTAAATGCTGCTTAACCTCCCTGGCGGTATGATTATTTCGGATTTTAGGTGCTGAAAGCGGTACAATTATTTTGCATGGAAATTCGGCGTTTTATATTGTAGGTCTGTAATTCTTAACAATAACACACTTAAATCTGTCCAAACAAGAGTCTAGTAGATATCCCGGGTATGATAAAGTTTGAAACACAAAAAAATAAATTATAATATAATAAATAAAAATAAATAATTAAAAAAAAAATTAATAATAAAATACATTTCCCCACGATTCACTATCGCTCAATTCTGCAAGTGTTCTAATTTACTATTGCTGTTTTCTAGCTGATCTAAAGCCACTTTTGATGTAAAGGGACACTTTTTGGTTGCTATGGACAATCTCCAGTTTCCAGGCAGAAAGAACAGTATATATAACATAAAACTGCATGCAGGGCATAGGACAAAGCACTGGGGACAAAAGGGATGTGAAATAATTTCATACAGTATTGTAATCTGTAAGATTACAGTACTGTATGTGTTATGATTTTACACTTTTTTGAATTTGCCGCCCCCGTGCATCGCGCCGCTCGCAGGGAACGGAGCCTGGCAAGGAGAGGCTTCGGAGGAGGACGGAGCCCACGGACACTGCGGGGGACATCGCAGGATCCCGGGGACAAGGTAAGTAAAGCCACACCAGGATCCTGCGATGTAATCCCGAGTGTGGCTCGAGGTTACCGCTAATGGTCCTGAATTTTAACCCCGAGCCACACTCGGGAAAACCGCCAGGGAGGCTACAGCAGGTGAAGCATAGTTGCGTATATGCACTGTAAATGCCGGTAACGGCACCAAATGAGAGGCAGGCATATTGAATAAACCAAAACACGTTTAAATTCAGTCCATACAAGTAGAGGAGTCATCAACCCATCTACCCCAATCCTGCGGAATTTACCCGGACAACCTCGGTGAGAGTAGAGAACTTTTTTAGATGGGAGGGTAGGATTGACGGCCCTTTTCCATTGCTGTATGGTAGGGGAGGCGGCTCTAAGCCACAGATGGGCTATCTGCATTCTGGCTGTGAATAATGTTTCCTGCAGGAATACTGACAGGTATTTCTGCTCTTTGGGTATGGGGAGAAGGCCAAGTATGCATTGACGTGGGCATAGCGTCAGGGGGGATCCTATGCAGTCATGGAGGAATTTGACGACTTGCAACCAGTACTGCTGAATAGGTGGGCAAGTCCAAATTAAATGATAGAAGGTGCTGTCTATGCTACCACACCTGGGACAGGTTGGGTTGGCGTCTGGCCTGTATTTACATAAGCGAGAGGGAGTGAGGTATGACCTGTGGAGAATGTAGAGGTGTGTAAAGCAGTCTGAGAGTTTAGGGGACACACCTTTACATGAGCTCAGGATCTCCCCCCACTCCTCATCCTCCAGCTCCCCCAGATCACCCTCCCACCTGGGTTTTAGTTGGTATGCCTGTGAAGTGGCTGTTGGCAAAAGGAGTTGGTTATATAATACTGAGATTCGTTTCTTGGGATCCTCGCCAAAGATCACACTCGCCAGGGATCCCGATGCTAAGATGGGAACTGAGGTACCAAATTGGGACTGAAGGGCATGTCGGACCTGGAGAAAGCAGAAAAACATGAAATTGGGTAAGTTGAACTCCTCCTTGAGAGCCTGAAATGTCTTTACTACACCATCAGTGATGAGTTGAGAGAGATATATGACTCTCCAAATTATCCACAGCTTATGATTGGGGACAGACACCAACTCAGGTAGCTGGGGGTTATCCCAAATCGGCGTGTGGGCATGTAGTGGGGCAGCACCAGTGATGGTTTGTGCCAGTTGCCAAATTTTACAATGATGGTTCAACATAAGGCATCTATGTCCTGAGCGGGAGGGACCCCGGCGCCCACAAAAAAGTATCTGGAAAGGGTGGGCCACAATATCAGTGGCCGATGTGCACACCAGTGTAGAGTAACGGAGTTTGTCATGCCGGTTAAGGTGATAAAAATGGGACAGCTGAGAAGCAATATAGTACAATGCTAGATCAGGAAGGGCTGTACCTCCTAGGTGCACAGGGCGTTTTAGAGTCAGCCATGACAGCTTATGTCTGGAGGAGCCCCACACAAACGTGTTTAGAATAGATTCCATATTTTTGAATACGTGGGCGGGAATGTATATAGGTGAGTGCCAGAATAAATAGAGCAGTTTGGGGAGGAGGATCATTTTTACTAAGTTGATGCGGCCCATAACTCCGAGTGGGAGTCTGGACCAGACCTGAGTTTTGTTTTTGAGGAGAGCGTAGATCGGTTCAATATTAAGAGGTTAATATTCAATGAGGGAGCGTGAGCACTGTATGCCTAGGTATTTGAAGCTGCTAGTCCTCATCAAGGAACAAGGACTGAGCTTTGGTACAATTTATCCACAGCCCCGAAAAGCCACTGAACCATTGGATCAAGTCTAATGCCGCTGTCAAGGAGGAACCTGCATCCTCTAAATATAAAAGCATATCGTTCGCATAGAGACTGAGTACTTCAGTTAACTGTCCCAGACGGAGGCCCTTGATGTCGGGGTGTGTCCTAATGGCTATAGCCAAAGGCTCTACAGCCAACGCGTATAACAGAGGGGATATGGGGCAACCCTGGCGGGTACCTTGGGTGAGGGGAAAAGTATCAGATATCTTGCCATTGACCTGGATCCTGGCCGTGGGAGCCCGGTAGAGGAGTTGGAGCCACCTGATGAATTTGGGCCCAAAACCGAATCTGCTGAGACATTCTCACAGGTAGCCCCACTCCACCGAGTCAAACGCCTTAGCGGCATCCAGGCTGACCACCACCCTGGATCCAACATTGTTGTGTGTGGCCTGAAGGTTCATAAACAATCTCCTGAGGTTAAATGCTGTATCTTTGTTGGGCATAAAGCCGGTCTGATCGGCATGGATGAGGCTCAATATCACCTTATTGAGTCTTAGGGCAAGAACTTTAGCTAATATTTTGACATCTAATTGTAATAGGGAAATGGGGCGATATGATTCAGGGTATAGGGGGTCCTTGCCTGGCTTCGGGATGAGGACAATAAGGGCTTCGCACATGGATCGCGGGAGGGTGCCTGAATCAGAAATATGGGAATATAAGGCCTGCAGCTTGGGGATAAGAACCTCTTGAAATTGGGAGTAAAGCTCCAGGGGCAGACCGTCTGAGCCGGGAGCCTTGGAGGTGGGGAGACTCTCCATCGCTTCTAGTATACAGTCCTCGGTTATAGGCGCCTCTAAAAGCTCTATTTGGGGTTCAGTGAGGGAGGGGAAGTCTACACTCTGTAGGAAGGAACTCAGTTCATTCAGGGAATAGTTGGTCTTTGAGGTGTACAGATCAGCGTAAAATCGCCTGAATTCCTGAACCACCTGTGCAGGGTCTGTAAGCCTGGATCCGGTCTCTGATCGGAGCTGAACCACCACAGGTGGGCTATGTTCCAAGTGGGCCATGTATGCTAGTAGTTTCCCAGCCCGCTCGCTGTGCTCAAATGTTTTTTGTTTACTAAAGAATATGCCTTTTTTGGCTTTTTCAAAGTGTAAATGATCTGTGAGCCTAGATTGTAGGCAAAATTGGGCACAGTTAGAGGGCGAGGGATCTGTGAGGAAGAGCTGCTCAAGAGAGCCAAGCCGCTCTTCGGCCTGCTGCAGGAGTATTTTAGAGGAGGCCTTGTGTCTATTCACCCTTATAGAGAGGATTGAGCGAGCATGCAATTTAAATGCCTCCCACACCAACCCAACTGAAGCCGATCCCGCATTGGAGAGAAAATAGTGAGTCCATTCGCGCTGTATGTTCTCCAGGTCTGGGAGGACCGTGAGCCAGAAAGGGTTTAATCTCCATATGCGGTATGGAGGGGTGGCAGGCAAGTGGAGGGTAACCCAATAAGGCGAATGATCCGATAAAACCCTGGTCCCGAATCCCACTTCCAGGGCAGGGGAAATCAAAATCATGTCTATGCGGGACATGGCGGCCTGTGAAGGGGTGAAGCAGGAGAACGCGGTTGTAGTGGGGTATTTGAGTCTCCAGGTGTCTGTCATGGCGAACTCCAAAAGGAATCTCCCAAATCTAGTCAGTGTAGATTGGGTAGGTGCTATATTGGGTGGGTGTAAACATGTCAAGGAGGGGGTTTATGACCATATTGAAGTCCCCAATCCATGCGGCAGGTACTGTGGGGTGTTGAGTCATGAAGGCCAAGCCCTCTTTAAGGACAGCAAATTGGAATGGCAGGGGGATATAAAAGGCCAGAATTAGCATCTCAAGCCCCCCAATAGTGGCGTGCAAGAACAGGAACCTGCCCTGTTGATCTGACTGCAGATTGCGGAGCTGGAATTGGACAATTTTAGCAACTATGATGGCAATCCCTCTCGAGTTGTTAGTATAAGGGGCTTGATAAAGCCAGCCCATCCAGGGCTTCTTGAGTGCCATCTGCATTTGACCCGTTATATGAGTCTCTACGAGAATGGATATATCCGCTCGCATTTGTTTTATATAGGAGAGGACGGCAAGCCATTTAGGTTTAGCCCGCAGCCCTCTCACATCCACGTGACCAATTTGAGACATGCCATGTTATCAGTAGAGGCATATGAACACGCAGCCAGACCAAAAGGGGTAACCTGCTCCCACACCCACAACAACCCAAACGCCTACGCACAGGAACATACACATAAAAAAGAGCATTGCACCCTGTTGTGTACTGGATCACCGCGGGTGAGAGCACAGAAGCCACAGAGCGTCCGTAGGAGACCCCCAGGAATCCATACCAAGAAGGGATTGGAAAAACATAGTATATTACAGACATCAATATAGCAACAAAAAAGGAACAAAGGAGAGAAAAAAAAGAAACATAAAAAAACGTGAACTTTGCCAGCGCTTGACCAGCATGGCTTAACAAACTTGTTACAGTCCTCCACAGCCGTGGGGACTGTAGCTGACCAGGGAAACAGTTCTTGGAGGGACAGCAAGATGCACCATTGGCGGTGAGGGAAAGGAGAGCTATCAGAAGCGCATAGATGGGGTGGAGATGCTGGTGCAAGCACGGCTATCCCTGGGGACGAACAAGAGTCATTAGAAGTGCAATAGAATGCTAGGAAGTCCAGCGTCTTTGTATTTGGGTAAGTGCAAACAGCGCGTTCCTGTGTGGCCAGGAACAGGTGCATTGTAGGGACATACAATGAGAGTCAAAGTATCCGGAGTGGTGGCGTGTATGATGTGCTGCAGGAAGAGGAGGAAGGATATGGGCTATGCACGGTGATCACCGGGAGTAATACAGTCGCAGTGGAGGAAGAAGGGGAGAGTGGGCGTGCAAGGGAGCGTAACTGACTCACAGATAATGAAGATGTCAATGGAGGCAAAGGTCTCGGGTCCCCAGTGTTAGGGCAGGCGTCCGTAGTGGAGATAATCTGAGGAGTCAAGATGGTGCGGCCGCTCCCTGTCGCTCCAACTATGCAATAACCACAGAGGGGTCCTCAAAGAAATGTGCCTTCCCATCCTGAATCACTCGGAGGCGTGCTGGGAACAGCATAGCATAGGGAAGGTGGTGGTTGCATAGTTGACGCTTGGCTTCCGAAAATTGTGCCTGCTTCTTCTGAACCTCAGCGGAGAAGTCTGGGTATACCGCAATATGTGTATCACCAAACGGGATGTTGCCCTTTTCACGAGTAAGGCGTAAAATTGTATCTCGGTCGCGATAGTTCAGGAACTTCGCTATGAAAGTTCGCGGGGGAGATCCAGGTGGGGGGGGTCTCGCAGCTAGCCGATGTGCCCGTTCTACAACAAATGTGGAGAAGAACGCCTCCCTGCCGTAGTTGGTGATGAGAAGATTCTCCAAGAATGTAGGGGGGTCCGAGCCCTCAGCTCTCTCCGGCAGACCCCCAAAGCGGAGATTGCAGCGGCGGAGTCTATTCTCCATGTCGTCCTGTTTATTAAGGCCGACGTTTAGTTGGTATTGAAGCTTTTCAGTGGTAATCTGCAGCGGGGAGATGTCATCCTCCACCTGGCCGAATCTGCGCTCTGTTTCAGACACCCGCTCCCGCAGTTTGCGGATATCCTGGCGGATCAAGGAGATGTCGACCTTAACCTCCTCGATTTTAGAGGTGAGGGTCATCTGTCAGAGGGAGACGGATTCAAAGATGCGCGCCCTGTCGCTTGAGAATGGGGCCTCCTCCACTGCCAAGGCAGCGGCGCCATCTTCTCCCGCATGTCCCGCTCCTCATGGCGATATCTGTCAAGCCTAGCCAGCGCTCCCTGGTCTCGTTTCCACGGCGACATGGGCACAGAGGATTCACCACTCGATGAGGATCGTGTATGCCAGATAAAAAAGGTGATTTAGTCCCAAAGGATCGGTAAGAAGGATATTGGATGGCCGGAGCTCTTAGTCTGCACTCCCTACGCCATGCAGCTTCAGGCCATGCCCCCCACATACTGAGCATCTTACTATTGAGGCATGGAAAGCAATGATCAATGCAAATATCCCCTTATATTGAATGACATATGAGACTCAGGGGTGCCCAGATTAGTTCACTAAAATTTGGTTTTGTTGGGAAGATTCTCCTGCAACACTAGAGGCAGGGAATACTCATGAGTATAGGTAAGTATAGGGGGAAAGCTATTTTGAATGGTTGCCAAGGTTGGTGAGAGGGACGGTGTGAATACCTCCTTATTCTTTTGTTTCATATTAAGTTTCACTTATGTAATAAACACTCCAATTGTTTTCTGTATGAAGTGTGTTAAGATGTTTTTCCTTTATATGTTAAAAAACAAAAAGAGAATTGCCAGACTAGGTATTTTAAAGCAAAAGAATGTTTATTGGCTGGAGATTGATCCAGTCTTCTAATATTGTGTCACAGATTGCAATGTTGTTTTTCTTCTATTGGGTGGGTACATTGTCTGATTATTATGTATGCCAAGTACTATTTATTTTGAATTCTGGCAATAACATAAAAAAAACAAAATAATCAAATAGAACCAATACAGCAAAAGATACAGTGTGTGGCAGGACCTAGGGATTCATTTTTTACTCTCTTGCCTATAATACAAAGATAGTGACTGCCTTGTTACCGGTAATCCTTTTTCATACAACAATGTATTAAGATTTGTTTTCATTGACAAATGAGATGAACAATGTAAACTGAAAGGTAACCGGGAGAGTCTGCCTAAACCTGCACTACCACCTCCGCGCTAGATGAAATAGAGAGCACAAAATAGAGCTGCCACTTAAATATCAAATCATATATAAACAGAATCCACCCTCCAATAGTGCAAATGGATAGCGGCGCTAACTATAACAATGATGGAAAAAAATAGCTTGAAACCCCACCGTTCTAAGTACCTCGGGGTGAGTTAGAGATGTGCTGAATCTCAAAGGTGATGCATCATAACTTAGCACTCACTCTTATAACACATATAGTATTAGTGATCTAAATGAATAGAACACTCCCATGTGTACAACAAAATAAATATCCCCCAATATTCCAACTAATATGTTGGAAGTATGCTCCCAGCCTTGCCAATCTGTTTCTAGCAGAGTGGGAAGATAGACAAGTATTTAACAACAAACCATCCCAGCTGCTATTCTTCCGCAGATTCATAGACGACCTCCTGTTCATTTGGGGGGGGGGGTCGAGGGGATCTGCGGTTGAATTTATACAAAGTTTGAATGACAATCCCAAAAACATCCGGTTGGATTATGTCATTAGTGACACTGCAGTGAATTATCTGGATGTCACTATAATGAAAACCAACAATTTCTTGAGCACAAAAGTATATTTTAAGATAACAGATCGGAACAGTTATCTTTCGATCAGGAGTGGACATCATCCCTCCTGGATCAAAAATATACCAAAGGGACAGATGCTCAGAGTCCGACGGAACTGTTCGGATTTAAGTACATATATGGCTCAAGCTGACATACTCAAGGAGAGATTTCTCCAGAAAGGATATGATAGTGGGATTATCAACACTTTCATTCAGGAAGTGGCAAATATATCTAGGGAACAGTGTTTAAAAGAGAAGGACACTAGGGCACCAACTGACCAACACCAGTTAGGATTTATCTCAGATTTTCATCATCAATATAAGGATGTGGAAGGTATTTTTAAGAAATAATGGCACATCCTGTGTAGAGATAGAGATTTGGGGGAGGTCTTACCCAACCACCCCAGATTCATCTACAGACGGGCACCAAATTTTGGTCACAGAGTAGTGAAGAAAATTTTGAATCCACCACAGCAACAAACTTTTAAAATCAATCTACGAGGGTTTTATGCATGTAGGAAGTGCATTTTCTGTAGAACAGTACGGGTAAGAAATAGGGTTATGACTCAAATCACTAATGTGGAGGGAGAGACGTTTGAGATCAGAGATTTTATCACATGTAACTCCTCCTTTGTAGTTTACCTATTGTGGTGCCCGTGTGGGCTATTCTATGTAGGGCGCACCAAGAGGTTATTAAAGGTGCGGATTGCTGAACATCTAGCGAACATTAAGAAAGGCTTCCAATATCACAGTGTGTCTCTCCATTTCAAGGAGAAACACAACCAGGACCCAAGTCTGTTACAGTTTTGTGGTTTGGATGTGATCTATCAGACCTGGAGAGGGTCCAATCGGGTCAGGGATCTCTCACAGAGAGAAACCCGATGGATCTTCCTGCTGAAATGTTTATTCCCTGGAGGAATGAACATTGAGCTGGATTTGAACTGCTCTATCAGTAACTCCTAGGGATTATCCATTATCAGCAATACATCTGGTTATCAATATCTTGAGGATATATGTATACAGGTTCTAGTTCTAGTTCCCTCCATCTAATAAAAGAATTGTTGAAATAATAACTCATTTTGTACACCACGTAAGATCTGTTCCAGCAGATTTGTTCAGTAATTCAAGTTTTTTATCTCAAGTCACTGGAGTAATAACAGTGGAGTTTTTTTACATATATAATTTTTATATATTTTTATATATATTATTTTGGCGCATTGAGTGCTTTATATTGAGATATTGGGACATTATTAAATGCACTTAATAGCACTGTAAGATTGGAATATGTTTGATTACTGGTATTTTTCACATTTAGTTAATTATCACTTATTATTTGTTATATGTGCACATAAAAAATGAAATTTTTTTGACACTATACAATATTTGTAGTATTTATGTAATTTTTTGTGGACACTAGGAGGTAATGTCATATTTAATCCATTTAGTTTGAGTAAAATTATATATGTTGATGTGTATTATTTTATATTTTTGTCACAAGGTATTAATATAAGTTATAAAGCACTTTAGGAGAGATTGTGCTCCATGTTATAGAAGGTGAACATGGATGGTGACCCTTTTTGCTACTTTTAGAATGCGATCTAAATGTATTCACCTTGTATTAGTCATGTTCTATGGGGAGAAATTGCATATATCTCGGTCAAGGGGACACAGGAAGGGTGTGGACGCAGAGTAATCTGCACCCCGCCCATTCAATTTGCAAGTAGTGATTGCCTTGCCAGAAAGCCAAACCCATGAATAAGTGCTGGTCTCGAAACATGTCGGGGCGTAGCTGTCTGGCAATCTAACACTTAGATTAGAGGAAGGAGTGACGGGTGACGGAGCAGGGATCGGCCGAGGGACGGGTCGCTGCAGGCGGGTGAGACGTACTCCAGCTTCCATACTCCCTGGATCCGCCGTGGCCGTGTGTTGTGGTTTCGCTTTATATCCTGTTCAGTGTGCCGTGCTGTTTTCCATACTACTGTGAAGTGTGTTTTGCCTAGCAGTTTTTATTTAAATGTGAGTTCATTTGACGCAGTTTTAGTGTGAATAAATTGATCTTTTTACCGATACTACACTATTGGAGCATTTCTTTTATCTCATATATGGATTCACGAATATGAGGAGGAAAGCCAGTGTGTAGCAGTGGAGATCTGGAACGCATGCTAACCCCCATGAGAGTGGGTTGAGGCTCTGTTCGGCCAAACACGAGAGTGGGAGGCCTTAATAGCTGGTGAGTTTGAATTTCAGAAGGGAGTGGAATCACGTCACTGAGGTGTGGTGAAATTTGCGGATCACAGCAGAACGATTTTGAGGACACCTGCACTTTCTTCTTGGAGTGGTGTTTTCTTGTCACACATTATCATCAATGTTTTTGTGGACTATTTTTGGATTTTTTTGATTTCACTTTGGACTTTATTTATTTATTACATTATTTCATTTTTATTTTTAGTTTTCATATACTATTTTATTTTTAGTTTTTATATATTTTTATATTTTTTATATATTTTTCAAGTGATTATATATTGTAGGAACTATTTGTATTTTTTCACGTGGTGTATGGTAATATATGGGTGAGTAGGGCATGAGATTTGTAAGGCCAGGAGTCCATGCCTATGCCCAGTAAAGACAGTTTTGGGTCTGTAGGTATGTCCATTTTGATGGTAGCAGATATTAGTTGAAATAGTTGGGCCCAGAATGGTTGAATAATAGGGCATTGCCACCAAATATGGAGAGAAGATCCTGAAGTTCCACATTGTCTCCAGCATAGAGGAGATTGGTTAGGATAAATCATAGCTAATTTTTGTGGAGTGAGGTGCCAGTGGTAGATTAGCTTTTGTAAGGATTCCAAATGAGAAATACAGTGGGAATATTTCAATGGGAGAGCTTGAGCTTGTTGCCATTGTTTAAGCATAGAGGAAAAGGTTAGAGCTTGTTCCCAGATTGACATTGGCATGGGTTTGTCTAGTTGAGATGGAGTAAACAACAATAGGTATAGGGGGGGAGTCCTTTGTGTAGGTTCGGAGGAGATCTAATTATGTCCAGGAATGAGTCTATGAGGACCGAGCTGCTGATTTGAATGTTTCTCAGGACATGAAGGATTTGTAGGTATTTAAAGAATGAGGAGCGTGGAATAGAAAAGGATGTAGAGAGGAAAGAGGAGCCCACGAGAAAGGCACATTGGTCGTGATATGATGTTTAATGGAAGGTGTAAGGCCAATGGAGAGCATATGATATTTTCTATGATTTAGCTTATATAAAGAGAGGGTGCCGAAATAGTCAAGTAATTGGCAGAGATGATGTAGTGAGTGTAAGGTTAAAAAGAGGATTACATCCTCAGCGTAAAGGCCAATTTCGTGTTGAATATCGTCAACTTTTATTCCAGATATGGAGGAACTAGTCCGGATGTGTTTAGCTAGGGGTTCCATAATAACAGAGAAAACAATGAGGGAGGGAGGACAGCCTTTTTAATGGAGAGGACCTTTGTAATGGAGAATGGAGCTGTGAGGAAACCTGAAGTCCAAACCTTGGCTGTTGGGCATTTGTATAAGGTGGTGATGGCTGATAGGACTCGTTCCTGAAATCCGAATCTCCACAGCACTTCAGTCATATATGTCCAATGCACTCTATCAAATGCTTTTTCAGCAGCAAGAGGGATTAAGAGAGAAGGTATGTTGTGACGTTTGGCCCATTGGATAAGGTTGATGGAGCGTCTGGTGCCATCAGAGGTCTGGCGGCCAGGGATGAACCCTATCTGGTCAGGGTGAATACGAGACAGTGTGAATTGGGATATATGATTAGCCAAAATCTTATAATGTGTATAATTTGGTGTCTGAGTTAAGGAGTGAGGAAGGATTGTCTGAGGGTTTACCTAGTTTCAGTATGGTTACAATGATGGATTTTAAGAATTTCTAGGGGGCAGGATCCATGATGTCGGTCAAGTATGGAGTCAAGCAGTCATAGAATTGTCTGTAATATTGGATCAGGGCTGGGAGATTTGTGTAGGGGGAGGGATATAATGACCTTAGATACTTCTGATGGAGTGAATGGAGATGAAAGTTTTGCAAGGCGAGTTTTAGATATGGATGGGAGATTAATCAAGTCTTAGAATTGGTGGAATGTGTCTGGATTTATTGGCGAGGAGGTGGAATCATCGCGCAAATTATATAATGAGGAGTAAAATTTACTAAATTGGTCTGCAATTTCTGAGGGATTATAGATTTTCTGATCGTTATTGGTCATTAAAAAGGGTATCTTGGAGACTGCTATTTTGTATTTATGTCGTTTTGCTAAGAATGCGCCCAGGTTGCTGTTTTGTGCATAAAAGGAAGGACAAAGTCTTTTTATGTGATATTCAAAGGACTGTTGAAAAAGTCCACAAAGCTGAGATCGTAATTCTTTCAGATTGGCAGAAGTGACGGTAAATTTTTGTTTGTTTTGTGTTCCTAGGAGACGAATTTGGGAGGTGAGTTGAGTAATGGAAAGTAGATGTTGGCATTTCTCGTGGGCTGAGATTTTGATGATTATTCCACTCATAAAAGCCGTGTAGCTGCTCCATAGAATTGTAGGGTCAGAAACCACAGTTGGTTGCAAAAAAGCTCTCAAGGGTAGAGTCGATCTGTTTCTGGTATTCAGGTTTAGTGAGAAGTGAAGAATTGAGTTTCCATGGGGAGGGGGTGTTACTTTTTGCTGAAACAGAGAGTTCTAGGGTTATGGGAGCATGGTCGGACCAAGTACTATAATCAATCCGATAGAAGCTGAGGATACTCGTTGTAGTGTAAATTTGTCTACCAGAAAAAGATTGAGCTTGGAGTACACTTTGGTGTCCGTTTATGAAGCAGTGATCAGCGGTGATCCCAAGGATCGCCGCTGATCACAGTCCATAAACAGTTTATCAAACAGTGATAATCGGGGGAGAACATGTTTGAACTTGTTCTCCCGCCGATTATCTCTACACACAGAGAATCCCCATGAATGACACAGTAACGGCCAGTTTATGAAGCAGTGATCTCACCGCTTCACTGGCGATCTGTGTCAGAATTCACACTCCCAGGTTCACCAGCTCAGAGGTGGTGAATCAGGGAGTGAAGAGAGAATCTGGGGGGATCTGAGGGGGAAGGAGGAAGTTTTTGAACTTTCTTATGCCTCGTTCAGACCCCCCAACACTGTAAGCATGTCCCCCTGTCATATTTATGTGTATACATATATATACATATATACATATAATGTGTATATGTATATATATATCATGTGTGTGTATATACATGTATATATAATGTGTGTGTGTATACATATGTATTTAATGTAGGGGGACTTGTTATTTTATTAACAGTAATCCACGCCGTCTCTCCGTGTATTGAGCGGTGATAATTTATTTATAAACTGACATCTCGGTATTCTGGTGCTGTAATCTCGTAAAGTCTCACGAGATTCCAGTATCAGGGGCCGTTCTCCACTGTTAGAAGCATTTGTAGATCACTTCACTCCTCCAAAGGTGAAGCGATCTACACCGCTTCATAAACAGGCACACAGAGGAGAAAAATCTTCACTGTAAATGCCGGAGAACGAAGCAGTGAATAGATTTCACTGCTTCATAAACGGACACCTTTGTGGGCAGGGAAGTAGAAAGTAAAGTCTTTCTCATTGCCATGAATACATCGCCACAATCAAAAGGTCCTCCTGGGATAATAGGGATTGTAAAGAGGAGGCTGGCCTACGCGAAGGTTTAGTGGAGTCCATAGAAGGGTGAAGAACTTTGTTAAAGTCTCCACATATTACTATGGAGTTAGATTTGAAGGGTTGAAGTTTAGAAAAAAAGAGATTTAAAAAAGGACTTTTGTTGAGTATTATGTGTGTATAGGTTTACCAAGGTTGTACAAAAGTTATTGTTGCTGTAATTATGAGAAATTGACTATTAGGATCAACATCTAAGGAGTGAAGGATAAAGGAGGCTGAGTCACGAATAGGGATGGGCGAATGGTTCTGCCCAAGCATAAGTGTTCATTTTTTTTTCTTTCAAAATGTTTTATTGGTTTTACAAAAATGAAAACAATATAAAATAATGAGAAGTACAGCAAAATAATACATTAAGTTCCCCTGAGGGGGGTGCAAGATAAGCCTAAAACATAAAGTAAGAATCTAGCACACATCATACACATTGACAGGTACCTAAGGAGTTACTGTAACTCTTCCAATTATGTGTAGATCGCCCGGCCTGGGGCCAAAAATGTGGAGGGGCAAGGAGAGGTTCCGCCAGCACCCCGAAAGGGATCATTCTGTGCCCGGGAGAATCACAACGAGCCACCCCCATCAATTGTTCACCAGTTAGGCCTGGGGTCTAGGATAAACAATGAGGTTGCTATAACCTGGTTTGCTAGCCCCATAGGGAGAAACCTCAATCTGCAGGACTGATTGCACTTAAGTCGGGGGAACTTTCCTAGTACCTTAGAGGGGTAAGCAGAAGGGGGGTGTAAAGAGGGGAGGGGAGAGGAAAAGAGAGGGGGAGGAGAAGAGAGGGAAAGAGTAACGAGTCTATCAACGGGAGAGGACCCCGCCTCCCTTTATAAAATGAGGAACTTTACAGTTGAACTCCTGGTATAAGAGAAATGCCCATATACTGCACCCAAGGTTCCCAGATAGCTTCAAATTGCGCTTTGGTGTCGTGGAGAATGCTGGAGAGTTTCTCTTGGGACGTAATCCAAGATATTTTACGAGTAGCGGCCTTGAAGGAAACCTTGGGTTGTTTCCAAGCTTTGGCAATGGTGAGTTTGGCACCCAGGAGGATGAAATGTATTAGTTTACACAACCGTTTTGGTGTTTTGGGTAAGTTGTCATTGAGGAGGGCTATGGCTGGGGTTTTCGGGATTTGAACTTTCGTAATTTTTTGAATCAGGGAGAAAATCTTGCTCCAGTAGGGCCTTAATCTCAGGCATTCCCACCAAATGTGGGCCATGGAGCCCAAGAGTTGACACCCTCAGAAGCATCTGGGGTCTGTTGCCGGAAACATTTTGGCCAGTCTGTCCGGGGTAAGGTACCATCTAGTAATGACCTTATGGCAGGATTCTACCAGGGAGATATTCTTGATGCCCTTAAAGGATCTGTTAAAGGAGACCCTCCATTTTTATAAGTCCCAGTGGAGGGATAGGTCGCTCTCCCAAGCGAGCATGTATGGGCTCTTTAGGGATTGATGGGATAGTGACTGATGATGGAGATTCCGCCCCTCTGTTCCATGGACTGCCCACACCATAATTCGTATGGCGTGAATGTGTGAGGCAAGGTTTTCTCCCCCCAAATGTGGCAGAGGAAGTATCTTATTTGGTAAAATCTATAACGTTCTGAATTAGGGATTTCTAGATGATTGACACAAAATTCAAGGGAAATAGGGCCATCGGTAGTGAAGAAGTGTCCGATTCGATACAACCTCTTGTCCAACCACCATCTAAAGGGTTTGATGTCCAGTCCCGGAGTAAAGTCGGGATTGTTGAAAATGTGCGCTAGAGGGCGGCACCTCGAGGTTAATGCAGGGTTGTTTCTTAAATTGTCCCAGATTTTGAAGGATTGAGAGAGAGACGGGGAGAGGATTGGGGGACGCTGTCTTGGGGGGGCTCAGAGTAGGAAGTCTAGGGTGTAGGTTGGGGCAGCCTGTCTCTCTATTTGAATCCAGTGTGGTTCTCAGCCTTAGAATAAACTATGGAGAGCTGGGCCAGCCTGGCAGCTTGATAATACCAGAATAGCTGGGGAAGCCCTAAACCCCCTTGTGGTCTGGGAAGGAATAGAAGTGTTCATTTTTAAAGCTTATATGCAAGTTTATGTCATAAAAAGTGTTTGGGGACCTGGATCCTGCCCCAGGGGACATGTATCAATGCAATTTTTTTTTCTTAAAAAACTGACTTTTTTTCGGGAGCAGTGATTTTTTTAATGCTTAAAGTGAAACAAAAATGAAATATTCCTTTAAATATCGTGCCTGGGGGGTGTCTATAGTATTCCTGTAAAGTGGCGCATTGTTCCCGTGTTTAGAACAGTACCACAGCAAAATGACATTTCTAAAGGAAAAATTGTCATTCAAAACTGATTGCGGCTGTAATGAATTGTTGGATCTCGGCAATGTAGAAATTGAAAAAAAGAGCATGGGTCCCCTCCCCAGTGCATTACCAGGCCCTTTAGGTCTGGAATGGAAATTAAGGGGAACCCTGTGCCAATTTTTTTTTTAAAAATGGCATAGGGGTCCCCCCAAAATCCATACCAGACCCTTCAGGTCTGGTATGGATTTTAAGGGGAACCCTGCGCCAAATTTAAAAAAAAATGGTGTAGGGGTCCCCCAAGATCCATGCCAGACCCTTATCCAAGCACACAACCTGGCAGGCCGCAGGAAAAGAGGAGAGATGAGAGTGCCCCCCTTCTGAACCATACCAGGGTACATGCCCTCAACTTGGGGAGGGTGCTTTGGGTAGCCCCACAAAGCACCTTGTCCCTATGTTGATGGGGACAAGGGCCTCATCCCCACAACCCTTGCCCAGTGGTTGTGGGGGTATGTGGATGAGGGGCTTATCAGAATCTGGAAGCCCCCTTTAACAAGGGGACCCCCAGATCCCAGCCCCCCCCTATGTGAATTGGTAACGGGGTATCCCTACCATTTCACAAAAAAAGTGTCAAAAATGGTAAAAAGACAAGAGGCAGCTTGGGACAAGAAGAAAAATGTCCCGCAATGTAAATCCACCCCGCCAGACGGACCAAGAAAAAAAGAAGCTGCAACTGTTCCGCTTCCATGGGAGGCTCCTGCTGACTGACGCTTCTTCTGGGTGACAGTTCTTATAAAGCTGAGGGCGGGGCCACCAGGTGACATAAACCCCGTTACCAATTCAGGGACAAGGTGCTTTGGGGGGCTACCCCAAAACACCCTCCCCATGTTGAGGGCATGTGGCCTGGTACGGTTCAGGATGGGGGTGCTCTCTCATCCCCTCCTTTTTTCCTTTGGCCTGCCAGGTTGCGTGCTCGGATAAGGGTCTGGTATAGATTTTGGGGGGACCCCTACGCCATTTTTTGAAAAATTTTGGCACAGGGTTCCCCTTAAAATCCAATAAATCCTGAATCCAATAAATCCAATAAATCCTGAAGAGTCTGGTATGGATTTTGGGGGGACCCCTATGCCATTTTTTTTAAATTTGGCGCAGGGTTCCCCTTAATTTCCATATCAGACCTGAAGGGCCTGATATGGATTTTAGGGGCACCCTCATGCAATTTTTTTTTAAATTTTGGTTTGGGGTTCACCTTAATATTCATATCAGACCCAAAGGGCCTGGTAATGAACTGGGGGGCTGGACCAATGCCCTTTTTTTCAATGAGTTTTATCTATATTACCGAGACCCAACAATTCATTACAGCCGCGATCAGTTTTACATGACAAATTTTCCTTTAGAAATGTCAATTTTCTGTGGTACTGTTCTAAACACAAGAAAATGCGTCACTTTACAGGCATACTATAGACACCCCCCAGGCATTATATTTAAAGGAATATTTCATTTTTATTGTTTCACTTTAAGCATTAAGAAAACACTGCTCCCAAAAAAACGGGCATTTTTTAAAAAAATGTTTGCATTTATACATGGGGCTTTTGCATTGATACTGGGGCAGGACACGGATCCCCAAACACTTTTTCTGACAATAACTTGCATATAAGCCTTTAAAATGAGAAAATGAGCACTTTTAATTTTTCATGTTCGTGTCCCATAGACTTTAACAGTGTTCGTGTGTTCTTCCGAAGTTTTTGCCTATCCTGTATGTTCTGGTGCAAAGCGAACCGGGGGTTGTTCGGCTCATCCCTAGTCACAAATAGCTACCATGACTCCTTTTTGTTTGGAATCAGCATTGGCAAAAAAGGTGTGGGGGAAGTTCGGGTGAGAACATCTAGATGGTTTAGAAGCTATGAATTGTGTCTCTTGGACGCAGACTATGTCACACTTGACTGAAAGTACTTCTTCCCACAAGAGTGATCTCTTAAAAGGGCTGTTAAACCCTTTAGCATTCAGGTATAGTCATTTTAGTGAGGGATTGAAACCGTGTCAGATGTTAACATTGGCAATGGGGAAGAATTGACCCTCCGTGAAACTACTAAGCACAAAAAGGCTAATATACCAGACATTACATTGCAATGAGCATGATAAGACAAGAAAACTGTACCAGATCATGGGGAGGAGGGGGTAAAGAGGGAAGGGGGGTAGGTGTAGCAGGAATATACAAAGGTAGGAACACAAAATTGTGTGCATGGCACACCAATACTCTGGCGTGAAGGGTAACAAATGTAAACTAGGGAATAAGAACAAAGATCAAGCAATAATTGGTTTGAACATTAGGAGCCCAGCACGAGGAAGCAACATTATAGGCTGTGAAGGCTGCAAGACCTGCGATGGTCAGTTGGGATGGCATGGTCAGGTGTTATCAGCTTGTTGCCATACATCCGAAATGCATGGTGGGAATGAAAGTTAGATGGGAGAGTAGCTGGAGGTGGGGATAGGCTCCAGTTTTGGAGTTGTTTTAGGTGGTATATGGTTACAGCTTTGCCCTGGAATGTGACAATAAGCTTAGTTGAAAATCCCCATTTGTATGTGATGCTTTGCTCCCTCAGGACAGATGTGATAGGCACAAGTTCTTTCTGTTTTTGGGCCATGGCTGAAAATATGTCTCCACACAGTGTTAATGCCACATATGGTTTTGAGAAGTTTGAGATATTCTTCACGGACAGGAGTATTCGTTTCTTAGATTGGAAGAAATGCATTCTCACCAGTATGTTGCTCGGTTTTTCTGCTGGAATATGTGGCTGCTTGAAAATTCAGTGGGCCCTATCGATCATGAGATCCAGGGTGGTAAGTGAGGGGACCAGCATTTTTAAAAAAAATGTTGTAGGTAAGGGGTCAGCTCTGCAGGGAAGACGGTTTCAGGAATACCTCTATTTTAAAAGTTATTCCTGCGAGAGCAGTCCTCTAAATCCGCCATTATAGCAGTGATGCGTTGTAACTCTTCTGCTTGGTGTTGATGAATGTCAACCAATTTGTTATATGCAGTGGCATAGTTGCTCAATTAGTGTTCAAGGGTATCTGTATGCTCCCCCAAGCCATCAATTTGAGACTGTATGTGAGAAATGGATTTGTTTATGTTTTTTCTGAGATCTTTTCTGAGAGCTTTTTGTAAAGACAGCAGCATGTGTTTAAGCATGTTCTCGGATACAGGATTGTCAGTAGTTGGCAAGGCAGCAAGGGTGGCTGTTTGCTCCTGCTCAAAATTATGGTCATCATCATCTATAACCTGGTGGAATGTGAGGTGTTTTTTGCTTACCAGATCTTGGTGGAAAGGTGAGGAATGTGGGGATGAGGCTGCCCTTTTAGTGCTGTCCCTGGTTTTCTTCTCTTGAGGAGCAGAGCAGTCCATGTCCTCTGATGTCGCTCTCGCTGTGAGGCTGTGGGCACTGCTCTGTGAAGTGAGCCGGCGCCATCTTGTCTGTCTCCAGGTCGGGAGCCATTGAAGAAATTAGTGAGCTTATGAGGACCCGCTGGCGGAGGTTTCCTCCGTGTCATGTCCTGTGGTGTCCCTGGGAGCTCTCCTGCCAGTTAGTGATTGGGAGTCGCGGCTGAAGCAGGTAGAATATGCGGATCCCTTCCCCGTGCTGGCAGAGAGGGAGATATAAGCGGTCATTATGGTGTAAGGCCAAGCTCCGCCCCCCACAGTAGCAATTTTGTCACACGGTATTTGCGCAGCGGTTTTTCAAACGTTTTTTTTTGGGAAAAAACACACTTTATTGAAATAAAAAAAACAAAACAAAAAAAGTTACTGTGATTTTAGATTTTGTTTATTATTGTGATTTAGTTTTGTCTTCATTGAGTATAAATATATCTTAATAATTAACATAAGGGAAAAGGTATACAGCGCTGTGTAAAACAAAGGTAAAAATAGCAGCCAACACAGCTATAGACCAAAAGCAACATGTGGGAATGTAAAAAGTGTAGTGCTATAAAACCATGTGAATATAACCATTAAAGTGATATTGAATATTGTAATTGTAGAGTCGAATTTCTACAGTGCAAATATTAAAGGTATCTCAATGTGCAGAAAAATACAAATATATACTATATCTGAAATATGTATAAAAGGAAAACGTGTTGTATATAACCACAATATTACTTTTACAAAAAAAAAAATAAAATTTATGACAAAAAAAGGTGAATAAAATACCACAGTGAAAATAGATAAATGTGAATAAAGTGCCAAAAACGACAAATCCAGTAATTAGACATTAAACATCTTTGAAAAGGTAAAGTCCAGAGTATAGCTGATAAATATGTTTGTAAGTAACAAGGTCCATTAGTGGAGGAATGATCAAAAACACACTGGAACGGACATTCGTCAAGCGCCAACACACCAAAAGGGACTAATATAGTGAATGAGCCACCAGCAGTGAACAAAGGGAGGCTTACCAGATGTCGATGATTTGGAGAGGCTTATACCACCCAAGTCATAAAGGCTTTTTGATCAGCTGGCGTGAAGGATACGGATGGCTGGGCAGGTACAACGGATAGTAGGATCGAGTCTACAGTTTAGCACAACCGTTTCCAGACATCAACTTGAGAGTAATAACCCAGTGGGAGCCAGAGGCTCAATGTTCATAAACCATGCGGGAAATAAATTAAAAAACTTGCATAGCGTAAAAACATTTGGCAAGGGGTTTATTAAAATAAGAGTGTAAACTCACATGGTAAAAAGTCATCACAAGCTTCATATGGTACAAGAACAGGGGTGGTAAATGAAAGTGGGTCCACCCGAAAAATTTCCACTAAAAAGCCGTCATCTGGGGTCAATGACGGCTATAAGCCAGATGACGGCTTTTTAGCGGAAACGCGTTGGGTGGACCCACTTTCATTTACCGCTCCTGTTCTTGTACCATATAAAGCTTGTGATGACTTTTTAACATATGAGTTTACACTCTTATTTAAAAAAAAAACCCTTGCCAAATGTTGTTACGCTATGCAAGTTTTTTAATTTATTTCCCACATGGTTTATGAACATTAAGCCTTTGGCTCCCACTGGATTATTACTCTCAAGTTGATGTCTAAAAACGGTTGTGCTAAGCTTTAGACTCGATCCTAGGATCCGTTGTACCTGCCCAGCCAAGCGTATCCTTCAAGCCAGCTGATCAAAAAGCCTTTGTGACTTGGGTGGTATAAGCCTCTCCAAGTCATCGACTCCCTTTGTTCACTGGTGGTGGCTCATTCACTATATTAGTCCCTTTTGGAGTGCTGGCATTTGACGAATGTCTGTTCCAGTGTGTTTTTGATCATTCCTCCACTATATATTTGTCAGCTATACTCTGGACTTTACTTTTTCAAAGATGTTTAGTGTCTGATTACTGGATTTGTCCTTTTTGGCACTTTATTCAAATTTATCTATTTTCACTGTGGTATTTTATTCACTTTTTTTGTCATACATATATATATTTTTTTGGAAACATAATATTGTGGTTATATACAACGCGTTTTCCTTTTATACATATTTCAGATATAGTACATATTTGTATTTTCTGCACATTGAGATACCTTTAATATTTGCACTGTAGAAATTCGACTCTACAAATACAATATTCAATATCACTTTAATGGTTATATTTAACAAATTATTCACATGGTTTTATAACTTAATAATTTCCCTTTGGGATTATTTTATTAAAGCATTCTGAATCTGTGTCGGAGTAGTGTGTGTGTGTGTGTGGCACAGCTGGCAGTATTGCAGGGAGAGAGCGTCTGCAGAGTAGTATGCCACTACAGCTACTGTATACATTTCTCTATACAACACTATATTCAGTAGTTTATATTGTCAGTGATACTTTGTATTTAATTGCAGTTTGTGTGGCTAGGGAGATTGGAGTGTAATCCCACCTGTATTCACCGTGCTTTCACAAGATCCAACAGTCCTTTTTAGGGCTACATTCTTTTGGTTCAGCAGCAACTTTTGTTGCTGTGTTGCTCCTGTTCCCCTTGGATTTTGTTTTTCTCTTTATAGGTATTTAGCATTTACATTTTTATGCATTTATCAAATAAGGAGGAGCTTGTAGTGTTTTAGGGCTGCTGTTTTTAAGTTGTTTTACTCTTTTGTGTGTTTATTTGTCTTTAAAGTGTCATTGAACTCTATGTGTATATGTCTTTACAATTACCTCCTATAGGTGAGTGCAGCAGATTGCCATCATGGATATAATAATTTTTTTTGTAAATACTTGGTTAATACTGCCATTTCCATGTACCTCCCTGCTGTCTTTGGCAATGCAATGCCAAAGGAGAACACAGAAGTGGCATCTGCAGATTGCTTCAGAGTTTTCTTGCTTGTTACATCCACCAACAGCTGCTAATGGCACTATCCTACTTGGTTCTGGAGAAGAAAAGGAGGATGATGACAGCTGGATTATCCACTCCATAACTTTGCAGACTCTGGTTGTATGGTATTCCCACTGCCAGAAAGGAAAGTCACACATAGCCTGCCTCTCAAAGGTGCGTCACAAACTCTGATTTTGCCTACATATGCACAACCTATTTGCCCCTACTAGCTGGTCATGAAGAAACTCTGCCTCTTTCTTTAGGCCTCCCAGACATGATGAAAACAGGGGATTGCCTAATTGTTTAGAGCAGTGGTTCTCAACTCCTGTCCTCAGGACCCACTAACAGGCCATATTTGAAGTATTACCTTGGGGAAATGCAGATTAGAATACTGCAAACACTGAGCAGCAAATGATATCACCCGTGATGTGTTTCAGTTATCTTGCAAACCTGGCCTGTTAGTGGGTCCTGAGGACAGGAGTTGAGAACCACTGGTTTAGAGGGATCGATAATGTGGTCCTTGGTGCACTCACAATCTGATGATATGGGGGGTGATTTACTAAAGCTGTGTGCCATCAGTAGAGGCGCACAGCGAGGTGCACTGCACATTTTCATACATTTAAAACGGTGCGCCGGTAACAGAGCTCAATTCCCCCATTTACTATAGCGATCTCGGCGCACGGGAGAATGCAATCTGTGCACCACTATGGACATGGCGCACAGCATCTCCAATTCAATATTAACAGAAGATGAAGGTGCCAATATTATGGGGTGATGTGAGGAAGTTTAGTAACAACTGCCCAAGTAACAAATATACCCAAAATTTAATGAGAAAGTAACTTTTTCAGAGAAATTACGTTTAGAACTGCGTGAGATCAATGTAAGCAGTGTGCATGAGCAATCGGCTCTTCCGCTCATTCACATGAGCTTGTTCACTGCGTAGCCAAAATCTTAGTAAATGTACCTCTAATCTTCACAATTTTTTTTACGCTGGTTCACCTTTATGCATTTTTTTAAGGAGATTTGCACACAGGTCATGTTAGCATGTTACAGTGCCAACATGTGACATGCACCTTGTTAAAATTATGTAAAAAGACTCTTGCTCTTCTAGCTCCTCCTAGAAGGGCATTTAAACTTCCCCCTCTAATGCATATGATTTCCTTGAGCTAGCTTTTGTTTTTAAAGAGGAACTCCACACTCCATTCTCCAATGCTCTTGTCTCCCCCCTCTAATCCTTGGATTTCCATGGGCTAACTTTTGCTTTTAAAGGGGAACTCCACACTCCACTCCATTCTCAGAAGGCTGTGAGCTGCCTTCACCAATCCAAGCCACATCCTTTTAAAGAGCATACAACAGGGCCAGCTAGAAAAGGGGTGAGAAGAGCGAGCGCCCAACCCCCTCCTGAACCATACAGGGCCACATGCAGTCAATATAGCTGGCTGCCTTTGGGGCATGTTGGGCCCAATACCAACCACAAAGCACCTTGTACCCACTATTTTAAAGAGGCTTTCCACAGTCCATAAAGCCCCCTGTCTGCAGCCCCCCACAACCCCAGCCCAGGGTTGTGTGGAAGAGGCCCTTGTCCCCCTGAATATGGGAACAAGTTGGTTGACTTTTGGGGTGCCCGAGCCCCTCCTGCCCCCAAGCATCCACCCCCCTTCATGGGCTGGCTTGCTGTGTGTTTGGCTAGGGGTTTGTTAGTGTGTGGGAGGGGCACAATATTTTTTTAGTTTGGTGTGGTGTTTTTCACGGTGGGGGTTCTCATTTTAAGCCTTAACAGACCCAAATGGCCTTGTATGTATTGGGGAGCAGGCTATTTTTTTGTTGTGGGTTAAAATCTTGCAACTGCAATGTAGATTTGTAAGTTTTCTCTAAAGCCATACATCTTTACAGCAGCATTTTGGCTACATGCTACAGATGCACCATTTTACAGGCAGAGTACCCCCCCCCCCCCCAATTACTAGCTTTAAAGCAATTTTGTATTTTTAAAGGCACTTCTCCTTGTTTCATTTTTGATATACGGTGGGGACGGAGAGTATTCAGACCCCCTTACATTTTTCACTTTTTGTTATATTGCAGCCATTTTCTAAAATCATTTAAGTTTATTTTTGTTCCTCATTAATGTACACACAGCACCCCATATTGACAGAAAAACACAGAATTGTTGACATTTTTGCAGATTTATTAAAAAAGAAAAACTGAAATATCACATGGTCCTAAGTATTCAGACCCTTTGCTCAGTATTTATTAGAAGCACCCTTTTGATCTAATACAGCCATGAGTCTTTTTGGGAAAGATGCAACAAGTTTTTTACACCTGGATTTGGGGATCCTCTTCCATTCCTCCTTGCAGATCCTCTCCAGTTCTGTCAGGTTGGATGGTAAATGTTGGTGGACAACCATTTTTAGGTCTCTCCAGAGATGCTCAATTGGGTTTAAGTCAGGGCTCTGGCTGGGCCATTCAAGAACAGTCACAGAGTTGTGAAGCCACTCCTTTGTTATTTTAGCTGTGTGCTTAGGGTCATTGTCTTGTTGGAAGGTAAACCTTCGGCCCAGTCTGAGGTCCTGAGCACTCTGGAGAAGGTTTTTGTCCAGGATATCCCTGTACTTGGCCGCATTCATCTTTCCCTCGATTGCAACCAGTCGTTCTTTGTCCCTGCAGCTAAAAAACACCCCCCACAGCATGATGCTGCCACCACCATGCTTCACTGTTGGGACTGTATTGGACAGGTGATGAGCAGTGCCTGGTTTTCTCCACACATACTGCTTAGAATTAAAGCCAACAAGTTCTATCTTGGTCTCATCAGACCAGAGAATCTTATTTCTCACCATCTTGGAGTCCTTCAGGTGTTTTTTTAGAAAACTCCATGCAGGCTTTCATGTGTCTTGCACTAAGGAGAGGCTTCCGTCGGGCCAATCTGTCATAAAGCCCTGACTGGTGGAGGGCTGCAGTGATGGTTGACTTTCTACAAATTTCTCCCATCTCCCGACTGCATCTCTGGAGCTCAGCTACAGTGATCTTTGGGTTCTTCTTTACCTCTCTCACCAAGGCTCTTCTCCCCCAATAGCTCAGTTTGGCCGGATGGCCAGCTCTAGGAGGGGTACTGGTCGTCCCAAACATCTCCCATTTAAGGATTATGGAGGCCACTGTGCTCTTAGGAACCTTAAGTGCAGCAGAATTTTTTTGTAACCTTGGCCAGATCTGTGCCTTGCCACAATTCTGTCTCTGAGCTCTTCAGGCAGTTCCTTTGACCTCATGATTCTCATTTGCTCTGACATTCACTGTGAGCTGTAAGGTCTTATATAGACAGGTGTGATGCTTTCCTAATCAAGTCCAATCAGTATAATCAAACACAACTGGACTCAAATGAAGGTGTAGAACCATCTCAAGGATGATCAGTAGAAATGGACAGCACTTGAGTTAAATATATGAGTGTCACAGCAAAGGGCCTGAATACTTAGGACCATGTAATATTTCAGTTTTTCTTTTTTAATAAATCTGCAACAATGTCAACAATTCTGTGTTTTTCTGTCAATATGGGGTTCTGTGTGTACATTAATGAGGAAAAAAATGAATTTAAATGATTTTAGCAAATGGCTGCAATATAACAAAGAGTGAAAAATTTAAGGGGGTCTGAATACTTTCCGTCCCCACTGTATGTCCCTCAGGATGGGACCTGGACCCCCATATCCATTTTAAGGCCAATTACTAGAATAACAGCCAGTCAAGTGGGGACTAGCAAAATTAACAAGTCAGTTCCAATAGACTGCAATGGTATTTGTTGTATAATTTTTGCCCATGATAAGGCCCGTACCAACGATCGGACTTTTTGACAACAAACATGCAAATTAGCTGTTTTAGGGCAACATCCGACAGTGTTTACGCTCCATCGGACAAACTTTTTCGGTTTTCATTGGACTTTTGTTGGCTGTGCGAATGGACAAACTTTCCGGCAACAAAAGTCCAATGGAGCAAAGTCTGATTGTTTGTACATAAAGCCATCTGACTTTTGTACAAACTACAGTACCTGCCTGCGAGGATGGTTCTCGGCGACAGGGTACTGTACATCTCCCCAAAATCCATACCAGACCCTTATCCGAGCACGCAGCCCGGCCGGTCAGGAAAGGGGGTGGGGAAGAGCGCCCCCCCCTCCTGCGCCGTACCAGGCCGCATGCCCTCAACATGGGGGGTGGGCACTTTGGGGCTGGGGGGCACCCTGGGGCCCCCCACCCCAAAGCACCTAGTCCCCATGTTGATGAGGACAAGGGCCTCTTCCCGACAACCCTGGCCGTTGGTTATCGGGGTCTGCGGGTGGAAGGCTTATCAGAATCCGGGAACCCCCCTTTAATAAGGGGGTCCCCAGATCCCGGCCCCCCACCCTATGTGAATGAGTATGGGGTACATTGTACCCCTACCCATTCACCTAGGAAAAAAAGTGTCAATTAAAAAAACACACTACACAAGTTTTTAAAGTAATTTATTAGGCAGCTCCGGGGGTCTTCTTCCGACTTCCAAACACTTCACAGTCCCATCAGGCCCCGGGACTGTGACGTCATAAGGGGGTGGGGTTACCGGGTGACATCACCTGGTGACCACGCCCCATTCCTATATAAGTCATCGCGCACCGCTCACACAGCATTACAGCGGGAGAGAGCGTCGTATCAACATCGGAAGAAGAGAAGAGGATAGAAGACGACGCAGAAGACCGGGCCACTGCTAGCAAAAGAGCGGCAAAAGAGCAGAAGATAGCGGAGGAGCCCGGCAGAAGAACCGGAGAGCAGGAGAAGAGGCCGGAGAGCAGGAGAAGAACCAGACACTGGGAGAAGAGTCTGGAGAGAGCGGAGGAAGTCAGAAGAATACCCCCGAAGTCAGAAGAAGACCCCCGGAGCTGCCTAATAAATTACTTTGAAAACTTGTGTAGTGTGTTTTTTTATTGACACTTTTTTTTCTTCCTAGGTGACTGTGTAGGGGTACAATGTACCCCATACTCATTAACATAGGGTGGGGGGCCAGGATCTGGGGGCCCCCTTATTAAAGGGGGCTCCCGGATTCCCATAAGCCCTCCGCCCGCAGACCCCGACAACCAGCGGCCAGGGTTGTCGGGAAGAGGCCCTTGTCCTCCCAAAGCACCCACCCCCCATGTTGAGGGCATGAGTACTGGTACGGCTCAGGAGGGGGGGCGCGCGCTCATCCCCACCCCCTTTTCTGACCGGCCAGGCTGCATACTCACATAAGGGTCTGGTATGGACTTTGGGGGGACCCCCACGCCGTTTTTTTGGCATAGGGGGTTCCGCTTAAAATCCATACCAGACCCAAGGGCCTGGTATGCCCCTGGAGGGGAACCCATGCCGGTTTTTTATTTAAAATTTGGCGTGGAGTTCCCCCTCATGATTCATACCAATCAGCAATGCTTGTCGCTCATTGGGAAAGGAAAAAACACATTTTTCCTTTCCCAATGAGCGAGCCAGCTCAGCGCTGGCTCCCGTGATGGGGCTCGCAGGTGTCAAATCTCGCCAATACGGAAGTTGACCAAAGGGTGGCAGTAAAGAGCTGAAAAACCACGTGATTTGGTGAAAGTTGGATGAAAAAGTCCTGCCGTGTGTATGCTTAATTAGTTTAAGGCCAACACAACAAAAATCCACGGGAAAGTTTGTACAAAGTCCTATCGTGTGTATGAGGCTTTAGGCTCTTTGTTTGCCCCCTGGACTGGGGGTGTTTGTCGTGTGTGTGTGTGTTTGTGTGTGTGTGCGTGTTTTTTTGCAAAATCTTCCTCAAGATGTTGTGACTAATAAATGTTTAAATCCTCAAGAGACTGTCCGTTTGTGGGCGCAGTCCTTTTAACTCCTGTTACTTTCCTCTGCAAAATGGTCAGACCTCAAAACCATATTCTGTTAATGTCTCAAATTAACATACATATGTTTTTTGCTTTCCTTGTTTTCCTTGCTCTTTTCCTGTTATGCTGACCAATAAAATTTGTAGATAATCTTTATGTTTTTTGTGTTTTGTTAATATTTTTTTTGCAGATGCATGCTCAATCCAAGTAATCCATTTTACACTCAACCCCCCCAAACAATTTTCATGGAACAGATTTGCCAGCTGCAGCTTAACTAGGCTGCTTGGTATGGCAAAACTAAAAATAGGTGTGATTTGTCTAAAAGCTACTTTCCTGGTGCCTTCATGGCAGCATACACATGGATTGTGCGTATACTGCCATGGATAGGCATCAGGAAAGAAAAATTATGGAGAGATAAGTATTCAATTTTCCATTTATGTGCAGTGGTTCTCAGCCTCAGTCCTCAAGTACCCCCGACAGGACATGTTTTGGGAATTTATCTTAGCTAAAATAGCTGTCCAAAATACCAAGCCATTGACTCTGATTTAAATCACCTGTGCAAGATGAAGGAAATCCTGCAAACATGGCCTGTGGGGGGTACTTGAGGACAGGTTTGAGAAGCACTGATTTAGAGCACTGAGCTAAAATGTAGCTCAAGACAATCCTATTCTAATTGTGGGCATTTGAGTGAAACCAAGTGAGTGTTAGAACCCCTGCTTGTCTTTTTTAGCTTGGGCTTTGTGTCCCTTTTCTGAAAATTGGCTTCACTTCCTGTCACAAAGCCAAACAGGAAGTGAGGGTAAAACCCTACCAATGTCTTTCCTTGGGAACACACAGGTCAATCTAACTAGTGTCCATATTAGGCAAATTGCACTCTAGCACTTTGTTGTGTACACCCCAAATGCTGTTTTTTTATTCTCCTTGCATGTCCCCCTCCGATCTCCAAAAACTGCACTTCCAAGTGCACTTGTAGTGCAAAGTGGATTTGTCTTTAGTAAATAAACCCCAAAGTCTAAGATACCTAATAATTTGGGGTGTACACAGCAAAATGCTAGAGTGCAATTTACATAATGGGGAAACTATTTAGATTGACTTGTGTGTCCCCAAGAAAAGACATTGGTAGGGTTTTACCCTCACTTCCTGTTTGGCTATGTGACAGGAAGTGAATACATTTGAAGGAGAAACTGTCAAAATTTGGGAGGTGCAGACATCCCCAAAATCTGACAAGACTTCTAATCCCTCTGCACTCTATCCCCAAGCAAAAATAAGAAAGGATTTAATTTAGTTTAACTTAATACACATTCCTAATGTCAATGGCGCATTTAGGCCTTGTTTAATAGAATACACCAGTTGCCTTTCACTAGAAACATTTGTTAGTCCAGTCCTGGAAATCCGCATCTGCTCTACTATTAATTTCCATAAAAATTGTGTTCCTGCAGCTAGATGTGCCACTTGCATCTAGATGTGCGACCGCAGTGTATGTGAGACGCGCAACTGCTGTGTGCGCGGAGGTATGTCACTGTGGCGCATATCTGGTTCCAGAAGCGGTGGAATGACATCAAAGCTGCTTGTCCTGCTTTGAATTTCATTCCACCACCATGCCCCGCTCAATGTTCTTTGAGGAAGAAATTATCCTTATTTGCAAATTAAGATAATTTTTGATTTATTTTTACATGGGGTGGTGTTTGTGTGGGTAATGTGTGTATGTCTAAATGAATATTGTATGTATATTGCTTCTTGCTTCAGTGTGTGTGTGTATATATATATATAGATATATTCCAAATTTGGCACTTAAGATGGTCATGAACTATGCAATTTGATTTGCCAATCTCTGTACAATTCCATATTTAAGCAAAATAGGTAATAGGAAGACACACTTGAACAATTAATTCGAATTATAGGAAATCAAACAGGCTCTTGTACTAAATCTAATTTATTTAAGATCTAAATGATTGCAGTGTATGGTCACCTTTAAAGATTAAGATCTGAAAATATTAATTTATTGGGTTTAGAAACACTTCTCTGTTCTTTGTAATGTATTGAAAGATTTGGGTAAAAAAAAAACACACACTTCAAAGATGTATTAGAAGTGATAGGAATGAGATTAGCATCAAAAGGGTTAATTAACTGAGAACACCTACTAATTGCCTAACAAGACATATGCAATTAGAATAAATTAACCAATTGTATTGGGCGTGCACTATTATCAATGAAAAAAACGCAGTTACCCTAGCGCTAGTTGCAGTTTAGATATGCGGGTATTTATTATCGCTATTTGTGCTTCAATGTGTGCCGGTTCATACGTTTGATTAATGACTTTTCCAGTGCACCAATTAATGTATGTACTGGTGCAGCGCCTTCTTCTAAGTGAATGACCCTCAAGGTGTAGTAAACTGGACCAAAAAAGTATGCAGTGATGTGATGCTAACAAAGGGCAGCTTTGTCTGTGTAAGTAACAACTTTTCACTGTTGACCCCCCCCCCACAAAAAAAAAAAAAAAAATAGAAGCAATTTTTCACTCTATACAGTATCTCACAAAACTGAATACATCCCTTACATTTTTGTAAATTTTTTATTATATCTTTTCATGGGACAACACTGAAGAAATTATACTTTGCTACAACGTAAAGTAATGAGTGTACAGCTTGTATAACAGGGTAAATTTGCTGTCCCATCAAAATAACTCAACACACAGCCATTAATGTCTAAACAGCCGGCAACAAAAGAGTACACCCCTAAGTGAAAATGTCCAAATTGGACCCAATTAGCCATTTTCCCTCCCCGGTGCCATGTGACCCATTAGTGTTACAAGGTCTCAGGTATGAATGGGGAGTAGGTGTGTTAAATTTGATGTTATCGCTTCCACTCTCTCATATTTGTCACTGGAAGTTCAACATGGTGCCTCATGGCAAAGAACCCTCTGAGGATCTGAAAAAAAGAATTGTTGCTCTACATAAAGATGTCCTAGGCTATAAGAAGATTGCCAAGACCATGAAACTAAGCTGCGGAACAGTGACCAAGAGCATACAGCAGTTTAACAGGACAGGTTCCACTCAGAACAGGTCTCACCCTGGTCGACCAAAGAAGTTGAGTGCACGTGCTCAGCATCATATCCAGAGGTTGTCTTTGGGAAATAGACGTATGAGTGCTGCCAGCATTGCTGCAGAGGTTAAAGGGGTGGGGAGTCAGCCTGTCGGTGCTCAGACCATACGCCACACACTGCATCAAATTGGTTTGCATGACTGTTGTCCCGGAAGGTAGCCTCTGCTAAAGATGATGCACAAGAAAGCCCGCAAACAGTTTGCTGAAGACAAGCAGACTAGGGACATGGATTACTGAAACCATGTCCTGTGGTCTGATGAAACCAAGAAAAACTTATTTGGTTCAGGTGGTGTCAAGCGTTTGTGGTGGCAACCAGGTGAGGAGTACAAAGACAAATGTGTCTTGCCTACAGTCAAGCATGGTGGTGGGAGTGTCATAGTCTGGGGCTGCATGAGTACTGCTGGAACTGGGAAGCTACAGTTTATTGAGGGAACCATAAATGCCAACATGTACTGTGACATACTGAAGCAGAGCATGATTCCCTCCCTTCGGAGACTGGGCTGCAGGGCAGTATTCCAACATGATAACGACCCCAAACACACCTCCAAACCGACCACTGACTTACTAAAGAAGCTGAGGGTAAAGGTGATGGACTGGCCAAGCATGTCTCCAGACCTAAACCCTATTGAGCATCTGTAGGGCATCTTCAAATGGAAGGTGGAGGAGCGCAAGGTCTCTAACATCCACCAGCTCTGTGATGTCATCATGGAGGAGTGGAAGAGGACTCCAGTGACAAATTTTGAAGCTCTGGTGAACTTCATGCCCAAGAGGGTTAAGGCAGTGATGAAAAATAATGGTGGCCACACAAAATATTGACACTTTGGGCCCAATTTGGACATTTTCACTTAGGGGTGTACTCACTATTGTTGCCAGCGGTTTAGACATTAATGGCTGCGTGTTGAGTTATTTTGAGGGGACAGCAAATTTAAACTTAGTATATTTAAGTAGAAACGTAAAAAAAAGTGAAAACCCCAATAAAACACTCATCAAAAAGGCAGAAGAGGGGGCAGCAGCTTAACAGCACTAGAAGTTCTTGCTAGAAGTTCTTTCTGACATGCAGAAAAAAGGAGGTAAAACATTCACCTGCATTTACCTGCATTTTATGTATGTTTACCTGCGTTTTATAAACTCATATCACATTTAGCTGATTTCTTTTTCTGTGAGTTTTCTGACTGTTTCTATTGTCATCATTTTCTTTTCACAAAAATACAATACAATTATTATTGGTGGACACAAACTTAACATAACTTACAAAATTCCTGCTAAACCTAGAAGATAAAACTGTCCTGCGGTAATAAATAAAGCTCTGTGTGTGAATGAGGTCTTGGGGCTCATTCACATGGGTACTGTGGCCTTTACAGTGCAAACCAGATTGTTTTTAATGTTCAGGCAGCATATGTTACTCTATGGGGATGCAGCAGCTGGTGATAATTTGACAGGCGTGTGGATGCACATTCGAGGCCACTCACCTGCACCTGAACACCTGTCAAATTAGGACCTGCCGCTGCATCCCCATAGAGTAAAAGGAGGCTTCAGATGCACAAACTAACCACTCATTGGCACTGTATGGGCCAGAGAACCCATGTAAATGAGCCCTTCATTTTTTATTTTTTGTTTTTTACACTTTTTTTGTATTATTTGTATTACATTATTTGGGGGGCAGTGGATGGTGTCAATCAGTATAGCAGAGGGCAATGTCAGTAGAGCAGCAGCAGGGCAGTAGACAGTGTTACAGTTTTTTTTAATTTTTATTATCTAATTTTTAGTTATTTTTTACAATTTCTAAATTAATTTTTACAATGTCTTTTTAACTGCCCTGTTGGGGAGCTTTTGTGAAATATCAGGGGTCTAAACAGAACTCTGAAGACTCAGTTTTGACAAAGAGAAAGGGACTGAGGAAACACATTCTCCAGTCCCTTTCCCTGTAGCCTCAGCTGAACTGCAGATGAATGAACAGGAGATAATCCTGTTCATTCATAAACTGAAACATAGTAAGCACAGTTTACCATGCTTCGGTTATGAATGAACACAGTGAGTGATTGTTACTGATCACACACTGTGTTCATTCAGAAAAGGAAGGGATTGCTAGCAGCAGCTAGTTGGAGAGGAGATGAGGGAAGCCAGAAGTGCCAGGGGGGAAGAGGGGGGCACATGTGGAGCCCGGCAGCTGGGGGAATCGGACAGTAGACAGGAGAGGGTGATTGGTGCAGCGGTGGGGGCAATTAAAGATGCCACTCTTCTCTCTGTACAGCAGATGAAAGCAGCAGGAGGTAAGACTAAGCTAGAAAGCCAACCAAAGGATTGCTTCCTCTAATTGCCCCCCTACCGCACCAATCACCCCCTCCTTTGCAAAGCTGCTGGAGTTTTTTGTGCATTTTGGCTGAGTTCACCTGTGAAGTGGTTCAGAAAACTGCATCAGTGTTGCAGTTTACCACACTGCTCTGCCGTGCACATGACAGCTGTGGGGAAGTGTGAATGGGCACATAGAAAACCATTGCTTTCTCTCTGCCCTTGCAGAGAAATGTGTTCTTCTGCTACAGCGTGAATGGGCCGCTACGAGGATACCCACCTCATTTTTATTTTTATGGATTTGGAAAAATAAATAAATATATGATACTACAAAAGTTCTTTGCCTTTTGTTAATGTACAAATGATAACTATTTACAGTTAAATATGAAGCAACGGTAACAATGTTCAATGTTTTTGTATTAAGATGTTAAAGGATCTAGCTCTCAATACAATGCTGTTCCTAGTTTGTTGGCAGTACTGATTTTCTAGTAAATGTTCATGTCTATACTTAAAGTATTTTCTGAAAGTAGTAACTGCAGTAGTGACTGCATATTTTAATTCAGCATCAGCATTAAAGTTAGATTTTGTGTACATGCTCCTTGTTTATAGGATATTAACACTTCCAGGTTTTGCAGACAAATATTAATAAAGGTAAACTGTCTAATGCATAAACATCATCACTAATTTTTTGTGTTATTTAGCTTTGGTAAAACACAGTATGAAACTGTAAGGAACCAGCACCAACTCTTTATTGAAAATGACAGCATACACACAAAGGTTTCAAGGATCTTGACTAGATTATCCGTATGTCAAGGTAATATACAAATGATCAAAGTTGACATTGACAGCTATGGGAAAGCGATAAAGTACTTAGACGTCTTACAGAAAAGATGAAAGAAAAACATTCCCCCTCCCCTTAAAGTTTATGCTGAAGGGCATTTGTAACCTTTTTCTCCCACTGCATTACAGCGATTGAATGCATAGCATGGATGCTGTGTCATACTGCGTCCTTTCTGAAAGGCAGTGAAGAGACACTGATTCTTTTTTTTTTATTATTTATACTATATTCACATGTAATTGTTCATATGTAAGCCATAATTATTCTGATGGGCCTCCTAAGTTAACAAGCAGCAGTAAACATATGTGCTTCATACCTGAGAAAAGCAAACACCATGAATATTACAATGATCCTGTGACTAGAGCCAAGCTACAAGCCTTGTAAATAAGGAGCTTTAAAATATATATATTATTATTATATTATTATTATTCTATATATTATATTTTTTAACCACTGATTATTTTTTTTCCTTGTCAAAAGAAGTTTATTGAGTATACAATGTTATAAAGATACATAAAGTAAGTTTACAAGGATCTATAAAGTAAGCTCATTGTTTTACAGTAGGGTTTATATAGGTAAATATCATGAAATTTCAAATATTAAACATTGGGTTCACGTAAACCTAAATTAAAGATATATATCATTTCCTTAGTTACTTTTGTAGGTATTTAAATGATTTATACCTACTATACATATTGTTTACAAGTAGAGTGTATATAGGTCAAATAAATTCTGATAATGAGCTTTAATCGTAAGGTGGAGAGAAGGAAAGAGAAAAAAGAAAAAGGGTTGAAAGGTAGAGGTATGGTCCACAAGGTTGTCCCGCTCGTCAGTTTATTATTCTTTTTAGTTCTCTTTGAAGCCTTAGAATGGGTGTCTCTGTAAGTTATTTAATCTGTTACCATGGCAACAGGACAGAGTCATTGAAATTTGACAGGAACTGTTGTTTTATCCAAGGGTGCCAACGTTTTTCAAATTTTGGAATTTGATTTTGATCGATGGCTACCATCTTAGCATGGGACATTGTATTATTCATTCTGTGAATTGTTTCTGCTAGTACCAATGTAGGAGATTTCCATGCCTTGGCCACTGTTTGTTTTGCAGCCGTTATTAGTTGGATCATAAGTTTGAATTGAGAGAGTGTTAACCATTCCGGTTTTAGATTAAGTAAAGTTAAATATGGATCTGGTTGTATTATTTTTTTAAATATTTTAGATGCAATCACGAAGACTTCCTTCCAGAAGGTTTGGATTACCGGGCACGTCCACCATATGTGTAAATATGTGCCTATTTCTGGGCATCCTCGAAAACAAAGAGCTGAGGTATTAGGTGAATATTTTGCCACTCTAGCGGGTACAAGGTACCAGCGAGTTAGGACTTTATAATTTGTCTCCAGTGCTAAGATGTTGGGTGAAGATGACTTAGATGTGAGCCATATGTTAGACCAGTCCGTGTCTTCTAAAGTTCGTCCCAGGTCCTCCTCCCACCTCTGAACGTAAGAGGGTCTATTAAGATTTACTACTCCATATAATTGATTATAAAGTGATGAAATTGTACCTTTAGCAAATGGATCTTTTGTATAGATTGATTCAAAAATGGATAATTGGGATAATGGTGTATCCCCCTTTAGGAATGGTGTATAGAAATTTCTGATTTGGAGATATCTAAATATCTCAGAGTTTGGTAGATCATATTTTTCTCTAAGCGATGGGAATGAAAGGAATGATTTAGATGCTATGAAGTCATTTAGTGTCTGAATGCCTGATGTTGTCCAAGCTTTAAAAGAATTTGGGTAGATCCATGCCGGATAAAAGGCCGGATTTCTGATAAAAGAAAGGAGAGGATTGTGTGGAGATTGTAACTGATATTTGGTTTTTAGTTTATCCCAGAGAGATAAGAAGTGTTTAGTTATGGGATTATGAATTTTAAAGCGGTCTTTAGGATGAAGCCATAATAAATTTGATATTAATAGAGGGTCATTTTCTGAAGCCTCTATAAATACCCATAATGGGATTTCCTGTTTTGCATGGTATTTGGACAGACTGACCAAATGTGCTGCTCTGTAGTAGTTAGTAAAATTAGGGTATCCCAGGCCTCCTTTATTTTTGGGAAGATGTAGTGTGTGTATAGGTATATGTGGTTTAGAAGAGCCCCATATAAACAAAGTTGCTCTTTTTTGTACTATTCTCAAAAAATAGGAAGGAATTGGAATAGGGAGGACTCTGAATAGATAAAGCAATTTGGGTAGAATAGTCATTTTGATTGCATTAATCTTCCCTATCCAGGATAAAGGAAGTTGCGACCATTGTTTTATTAGATTTGTGATCTGTCTTAATACAGGAGGATAATTGGTTGAGAATAAGTCAGAATGAGATGCTGTTAAATGAATTCCAAGATATGGGATTGATTTTTCTGCCCATGTGAATGGGAGTGCAGCCCTAGCCGGGATCAATTCCATGTTTGTGAGTGAAATATTAAGCACTAGGCATTTCTTAGGATTAATCATAAGGCCGGATAGGGCTGCAAATCCATCAAGAGCTGGTATTAAGTTAGGACCAGAGACCTGTGGTGATGATAGAAAAAGTAATATATCGTCTGCAAATATACATAATTTGTGTGTAATACCTCCTACTTCAATGCCAGTTATAGTTTGGTTTGTTCTGATGTATTGGGCCATGGGTTCGAGTATAAGGGCAAATAATAAGGGAGATAATGGGCAACCCTGTTGGGTACCTCTTTCGATATTAAAGGCTTCAGATTTGTATCCAGCATATTTTATATAGGCTTTGGGTTTATTATATAATGCTTTGATCCATGTTAAAAAGTGGGGTCCAAAACCCCATTTTTGTAATGAATATTGCATATATTGCCAGGATACTGTGTCAAATGCCCTCTTAATATCGAGAGATAGAAAACATAAAGGGATTTTCCGTTTTTTAGCAATATGTGCCAATAACACTGCCCTGCGTATATCATCGCCTGCCTGTCTATTTGGCATGAAGCCTACTTGATCTCTATGTATTAATTTTCCTATAATGCTATTGAGGCGTTTTGCTATTATTTTTGCTAATAATTTAATATCGAGGTTTAACCACTTGCCGACCGCCTACCGCATATATACTGCGGCAGAATGGCACGGGCAGGCAAAATCACGTACCCGTACGTGATCTGCCTCCCGCGGGCGGGGGGTCCGATCGGACCCCCCCCCGGTGCCATCGGCGGTCGGCATCTGTCTGGGAGCGTCGGGAGGCGAGGGGGAGACCATCCGATCGTGGCCCCCCCCTCGCGATCGCTCCCAGCCAATGGGAGTCCTCCTCTGCCTGTGTGTCGTTTCACACAGGCAGAGGATGTGATGTCATCTCTCCTCGGCTGGGCAGTTTCCGTCCCAGCGCCGAGGAGAGAAGACAAGTGAGTGCACCAAACACACACACACACAGTAGAACATGCCAGGCATATTTACACCCCCGATCCCCCCCCCGATCGCCCCCCGATCCCCCCCCAATCACCCCCCCCCCCTGTCACAAACTGACATTAGCAGTATTTTTTTTTTTTTTTTTTTTTTCTGATTACTGCATAGTGTCAGTTTGTGACAGTTAGTGTTAGGGCAGTGAGTATTACCCCCCTTTAGGTCTAGGGTACCCCCCTAACCCCCCCTAATAAAGTTTTAACCCCTTGATCACCCCCCCTCACCAGTGTCGCTAAGCGATCATTTTTCTGATCGCTGTATTAGTGTCGCTGGTGACGGTAGTTAGGAACGTAAATATTTAGGTTCGCCGTCAGCATTTTATAGCGACAGGGACCCCCATATACTATCTAATAAATGTTTTAACCCCTTGATTGCCCCCTAGTTAACCCTTTCACCACTGATCACCGTATAACTGTTACGGGTGACGCTGGTTAGTTCGTTTATTTTTTATAGTGTCAGGGCACCCGCCGTTTATTACCGAATAAAGGTTTAGCCCCCGATCGCCCGGCGGTGATATGCGTCGCCCCAGGAAGCGTCAGATTAGCGCCAGTACCGCTAACACCCACGCACGCAGCATACGCCTCCCTTAGTGGTATAGTATCTGAACGGATCAATATCTGATCCAATCAGATCTATACTAGCGTCCCCAGCAGTTTAGGGTTCCCGAAAACGCAATGTTAGCGGGATCAGCCCAGATACCTGCTAGCACCTGCGTTTTGCGCCTCCGCCCAGCCCACCCAAGTGCAGTATCGATCGATCACTGTCACTTACAAAACACTAAACGCATAACTGCAGCGTTCGCAGAGTCAGGCCTGATCCCTGCGATCGCTAACAGTTTTTTTGGTAGCGTTTTGGTGAACTGGCAAGCACCAGCCCCAGGCAGCGTCAGGTTAGCGCCAGTACCGCTAACACCCATGCACGCACCGTATACCTCCCTTAGTGGTATAGTATCCGATCAGATCTATACTAGCGTCCCCAGCAGTTTAGGGTTCCCAAAAACGCAGTGTTAGCGGGATCAGCCCAGATACCTGCTAGCACCTGCGTTTTGCCCCTCCGCCCGGCCCAGCCCACCCAAGTGCAGTATCGATCGATCACTGTCACTTACAAAACACTAAACGGATAACTGCAGCGTTCGCAGAGTCAGGCCTGATCCCTGCGATCGCTAACAGTTTTTTTGGTAGCGTTTTGGTGAACTGGCAAGCACCAGCCCCAGGCAGCGTCAGATTAGCGCCAGTACCGCTAACACCCACGCACGCAGCATACGCCTCCCTTAGTGGTATAGTATCTGATCGGATCAATATCTGATCCGATTAGATCTATACTAGCGTCCCCAGCAGTTTAGGGTTCCCAAAAACGCAGTGTTAGCGGGATCAGCCCAGATACCTGCTAGCACCTGCGTTTTGCCCCTCCGCCCGGCCCGGCCCAGCCCACCCAAGTGCAGTATCGATCGATCACTGTCACTTACAAAACACTAAACGCATAACTGCAGCGTTCGCAGAGTCAGGCCTGATCCCTGTGATCGCTAACAGTTTTTTTTGTAGCGTTTTGGTGAACTGGCAAGCGCCAGCGGCCTAGTACACCCCGGTCGTAGTCAAACCAGCACTGCAGTAACACTTGGTGACGTGGCGAGTCCCATAAGTGCAGTTCAAGCTGGTGAGTGTCCCGCTGCCACCAAAAAGACAAACACAGGCCCGTCGTGCCCATAGTGCCCTTCCTGCTGCATTCGCCAATCCTAATTGGGAGCCCACCACTTCTGCAGCGCCTGTACTTCCCCCATTCACATCCCCAACCAAATGCAGTCGGCTGCATGAGAGGCATTTTCTTTATGTCCTCCCGAGTACCCCTACCCAACGAACCCCCCAAAAAAGATGTTGTGTCTGCAGCAAGCGCGGATATAGGCGTGACACCCACTATTATTGTCCCTCCTGTCCTGACAATCCTGGTCTTTGCATTGGTGAATGTTTTGAACGCTACCATGCACTAGTTGAGTATTAGCGTAGGGTACAGCATTGCACAGACTAGGGCACACTTTCACAGGGTCTCCCAAGATGCCATCGCATTTTGAGAGACCCGAACCTGGAACCGGTTACAGTTATAAAAGTTAGTTACAAAAAAAAGTGTAAAAAAAAAAAAAAAAAAAAAAAAACACAAACAAAAATATAAAATAAAAATAGTTGTCGTTTTATTGTTCTCTCTCTCTCTATTCTCTCTCTATTGTTCTGCTCTTTTTTACTGTATTCTATTCTGCAATGTTTTATTGTTATTGTTATTGTTATTGTTATTATGTTTTATCATGTTTGCTTTTCAGGTATGCAATTTTTTATACCTTACCGTTTACTGTGCTTTATTGTTAACCATTTTTTTGTCTTTAGGTATGCCATTCACGACTTTGAGTGGTTATACCAGAATGATGCCTGCAGGTTTAGGTATCATCTTGGTATCATTCTTTTCAGCCAGCGGTCGGCTTTCATGTAAAAGCAATCCTAGTGGCTAATTAGCCTCTAGACTGCTTTTACAAGCAGTGGGAGGGAATGCCCCCCCCCCCAACATCTTCCGTGTTTTTCTCTGGCTCTCCTGTCCCAACAGGGAACCTGAGAATGCAGCCAGTGATTCGGCCAGCTGACCATAGAGCTGATCGGAGACCAGAATGGCTCCAAACATCTCTATGGCCTAAGAAACCGGAAGCTACGAGCATTTTATGACGTAGATTTCGCCGGATGTAAACAGCGCCATTGGGAAATTGGGAAAGCATTTTATCACACCGATCTTGGTGTGATCAGATGCTTTGAGGGCAGAGGAGAAATCTAGGGTCTAATAGACCCCAATTTTTGCAAAAAAGAGTACCTGTCACTACCTATTGCTATCATAGGGGATATTTACATTCCCTGAGATAACAATAAAAATGATTTAAAAAAAAAAAAATGAAAGGAACAGTTTAAAAATAAGATAAAAAAATAATAATAATAAAGAAAAAAAAAAAAAAAAAAAAAAAAAGCACCCCTGTCCCCCCTGCTCTCGCGCTACGGTGAACGCAAGCGTTGGTCTGGCGTCAAATGTAAACAGCAATTGCACCATGCATGTGAGGTATCGCCGCGAAGGTCAGATCGAGGGCAGTAAGTTTAGCAGTAGACCTCCTCTGTAAATCTAAAGTGGTAACCTGTAAAGGCTTTTAAAGGCTTTTAAAAATGTATTTAGTTTGTCGCCACTGCACGTTTGTGCGCAATTTTAAAGCATGTCATGTTTGGTATCCATGTACTCGGCCTAAGATCATCTTTTTTATCTCATCAAACATTTGGGCAATATAGTGTGTTTTAGTGCATTAAAATGTAAAAAAGTGTGTTTTTTCCCCAAAAAATGCGTTTGAAAAATCGCTGCGCAAATACTGTGTGAAAAAAAAAAATGAAACACCCACCATTTTAATCTGTAGGGCATTTGCTTTAAAAAAAATATATAATGTTTGGGGGTTCAAAGTAATTTTCTTGCAAAAAAAAATTAATTTTTTTATGTAAACAATAAGTGTCAGAAAGGGCTTTGTCTTCAAGTGGTTAGAAGAGTGGGTGATGTGTGACATAAGCTTCTAGATGTTGTGCATAAAATGCCAGGACAGTTCAAACCCCCCCCAAATGACCCCATTTTGGAAAGTAGACACCCCAAGCTATTTGCTGAGAGCCATGTTGAGTCCATGGAATATTTTATATTGCGACACAAGTTGCGGGAAAGAGACAATTTTTTATTTTTTTTATTTTTTTTTGCGCAAAGTTGTCACTAAATGATATATTGCTCAAACATGCCATGGGAATATGTGAAATTACACCCCAAAATACATTCTGCTGCTTCTCCTGAGTACGGGGATACCACATGTGTGGGACTTTTTGGGAGCCTAGCCGCGTACGGGACCCCGAAAACCAAGCACCGCCTTCAGGCTTTCTAAGGCCGTAAATTTTTGATTTCACTCTTCACTGCCTATCACAGTTTCGGAGGCCATGGAATGCCCAGGTGGCACAAAACCCCCCCAAATGACCCCATTTTGGAAAGTAGACACCCCAAGCTATTTGATGAGAGGTATAGTGAGTATTTTGCAGACCTCACTTTTTGTCACAAAGTTTTGAAAATTGAAAAAAGAAAAAAAAAAAATTTTTTTCTCGTCTTTCTTTATTTTCAAAAACAAATGAGAGCTGCAAAATACTCACCATGCCTCTCAGCAAATAGCATGGGGTGTCTACTTTCCAAAATGGGGTCATTTGGGGGGGGTTTGTGCCACCTGGGCATTCCATGGCCTCCGAAACTGTGATAGGCAGTATGGAGTAAAATCAAAAATGTACGCCCTTAGAAATCCTGAAGGCGGTGCTTGGTTTTCGGGGTCCCGTACGCGGCTAGGCTCCTAAAAAGTCCCACACATGTGGTATCCCCATACTCAGGAGAAGCAGCTAAATGTATTTTGGGGTGCAATTCCACATATGCCCATGGCCTGTGTGAGCAATATATCATTTAGTGACAACTTTGTGCAAAAAAAAAAAAAAAAAAAAAAAATTGTCACTTTCCCGCAACTTGTGTCAAAATATAAAACATTCCATGGACTCAACATGCCTCAAAGCAAATAGCTTGGGGTGTCTACTTTCCAAAATGGGGTCATTTGGGGGGGTTTTATGTCATCTGGGCATTTTATGGCCTTCAAAACTGTGATAGGTAGTGAGGAGTAAAATCAAAAATGTACGCCCTTAGAAATCCTGAAGGCGGTGCTTGGTTTTCGGGGCCCCGTACGCGGCTAGGCTCCCAAAAAGTCCCACACATGTGGTATCCCCGTACTCAGGAGAAGCAGCTAAATGTATTTTGGGGTGCAATTCCACATAGGCCCATGGCCTGTGTGAGCAATATATAATTTAGTGACAACTTTTTGTAATTTTTTTTTTTTTTTTTTTTTTTTTTGTCATTATTCAATCACTTGGGACAAAAAAAATGAATATTCAATGGGCTCAACATGCCTCTCAGCAAATTCCTTGGGGTGTCTACTTTCCAAAATGGGGTCATTTGTGGGGGTTTTGTACTGCCCTGCCATTTTAGCACCTCAAGAAACGACATAGGCAGTCATAAATTAAAGGCTGTGTAAATTCCAGAAAATGTACCCTAGTTTGTAGACGCTATAACTTTTGCGCAAACCAATAAATATACACTTATTGACATTTTTTTTACCAAAGACATGTGGCCGAATACATTTTGGCCTAAATGTATGACTAAAATTGAGTTTATTGGATTTTTTTTAGAACAAAAAGTAGAAAATATCATTTTTTTTCAAAATTTTCGGTCTTTTTCCGCGTATAGCGCAAAAAATAAAAACGGCAGAGGTGATCAAATACCATCAAAAGAAAGCTCTATTTGTGGGAAGAAAAGGACGCAAATTTCGTTTGGGTACAGCATTGCATGACCGCGCAATTAGCAGTTAAAGCGACGCAGTGCCGAATTGTAAAAAGTGCTCTGGTCAGGAAGGGGGTAAAACCTTCCGGGGCTGAAGTGGTTAACAGAGAGATAGGCCGATAATTCACACAGGAAGTATCATCAGAAAGGGGTTTTGGGATCATACAAACAATTACCATTAGTGTTTCTTGCCGAAAAGAATGTCCATCTAGAAGTTTGTTAAAAGTTTCAGTGAGAATGGGAGAGAGTATTTCTGAGAATGTTTTATAGTATAAAGCCGAGTAGCCGTCTGGGCCTGGTCTTTTGTTAAGTTTTAGGTCTTTTATGGCGTTAGCAATTTCATCTATAGTTATAGGCTCATCCAAACTGCTTTTTTGATTCTGAGATAACTCAGGTAAGTTTATTTTTGAGAAGAAGGATTCAGCTTCTGTAGGATTAAATTAATTGTTTGTCTTGTATAAAGTTGCGAGATGTGAGTGAAATTTATGGACTATTTTAACTGGATTACAAGTGTAAACATTTTTTGATAATTTCAAACGTATTGGTTTGAAAGATTTGTTAGTTGAATTTAATGCCCGAGCCAAATATGTACCTGGTTTGTTTGTATTCATGTAGAAATTGTGTTTGGAGCGTTTGAGTGATTTATCAACTGACTCAGTGAGAAATATATCATATTCCAATCTAGATTTTTCCAGATGAGATTTTGTACTCTGAGATGGATTATCTTGAAATGATATGTAGGCTGCATTAAAATTGAGTTCTAGTTTTTTTGCTAGATTTTTGCTTTCCCGTTTAAATAGTGCCATTTGTCTTTGTATTGTACCACGCAAGACAGGCTTATGAGCTTCCCACAGTGTTATTGGGGAGATGTCTGTTGTATTATTAATTGATATGTATTCCTTTAAAGCTTGTTCAATGGCCATCTGATGTAGTGGGTGTTTGAGCATTATGTCCGGTAAGTACCACGTTGGGTCATGCGCTTTTGGTATGGCTGAGGCTATAGTAGTGTATACTGCATTATGGTCAGACCACGGAATCGGAATTATATCTGATGCAATAATTTCTGGTATCATTCCTATTGTTAGAAAAATATGATCTATTCTGGTGAAGGTTTGATGAGGGTGCGAGAAATAAGTGAATTTCTTTTTCATTGGGTTACTTTCTCTCCACGAATCTACCAGATTGTATTTGGAAAGAAGTTGAGAAAAAGGTAATCTAGAGGTTATTTTGGATGGTGTAAAAGGTGATTTATCTAGAAATGGGAGGAGGACCTGGTTCGAATCCCCACACATTATCACTGTTCCTATTTTGTGTGTATTAATCACTTGTAATATATGTGAGAGGAATGGTGTAGGTTGTTTGTTAGGAGCGTAGTAGGAAATCACCGTGATTGCTGTATCCATTATATAACCCATGAGTATCAGGTATCTACCTTCTGGGTCTTTAATTTCTGATGATAAGGTGAATGGTGTGGATCGGTGAAATGCAATTAGAGTTCCCCTTTGCTTGGTACAGGCAGAAGCCGTGTAAATTTGTTGATAAAAAGGAGAATATATTTTGGAGTAGAATCTTTGGTGAAGTGTGTTTCTTGGAGGCATACTATGTGAGCCTTCTTGTTATGGAAAGTACGGAAGGCTTTGGTACTTTTTTGAGGGACATTTATTTCCTGAACATTCAGGGAAAGTATATTCAGTGGTGCCATGGCAATAGATCAAATAGTTTTGACTTACTTTTTGTTATGCAGAGCTGACTGCGCAGATCAACCTGTGTGGACTGAAGAGATGAATAGATAGACAAGAAACCAGTGAATTCTGGAGTAAAGAGTAAACAAAAAACATATGAGATTAGATGATACATTGTATAAATTATTTTTTGCAAGTAATCACAATTTACCCGTGAAAGAGAATAAATATCTCTCTCAGGGGAATAAGTGCCTTCGTCACACTCCCACATAATATGGTTGGGAGAATGAGGAGGGCTAATGGGGGTACACAGATCTTCCGCTTACAGGAGAGAAGTGCTATGTCAAAAGACATCAAAATGATGTTTCATTAATCGGAGTGCAGAATATAGTTTTTGTTGAAATTATTTATTCCAGGGTGGTTGTATATGGTTAGTCTTGCCCTAGGCTAAATAATTCAGTTAGAAAGGTACTGTTAATAACTTTGGTATTGATGAAGATAGTTTGAATTATTTTGGGATTTTAACCCTTTTAGAGTAAACAATTACATATTTTATTCATATGTAACTGTTTAGATATGTTAACTCATAAAATTGAGGTTGTATTGCTTCAGATTAGAATAAACAAAAACATAATTCTAGGAACTAGCTAGGTAATAATATATTTGTTTTAAGAAAAGAAAGAAAAAGCTTCCATTACTTCTGGATTATTGAACATATTTGTCCTAAAAAGTAATAAATCTATTGTTATTACCTGATAATATATAACTGAACAAGAATTTCCTGATTTCACTTATATATTCTAAGGCTATATGAATCAGAAGTAATAAGAAATATAACTGGAATGTAACATGATCCCACACAGTGTGTGACTATCAGAATGCAATTACATTCAGTTATAAATATAGGTTTTTTTTATAGAGAACCATCTCTTAGTATAATAAATGAAGAGATATCAGGAATTAGGATGTCAGTCCATTGAATCTTCTTGGTCCATGGATGATGTGGCATAACGGCCTCTTTTGTGAGAATGATGATTCCCATTTTGTTCTGAAATTTTCTGGGTGCTGCCTGAAGGTGAAGATGACGCCATTCTTCTGCGTGTGGGAGAGTTGCTGCTTGTGGGTTCTGTCAGATTTAATTTTAAAAGGGTTTGTTGTAGTTCATCTGCTGATCTGCTTCTGTAAATTGTACCTTGGTAGTTAAATCTGACTGAAAAGGGGAAGCCCCATTGATACATAATGTTGTGGCGTTGCAGTTCCATTAGTTGGGGTTTCATGGATCGTCTTTTAGTAATAGTAAGTTGGGATAGGTCAGCAAAAATTTGATAATTGTGTCCTTGAAAATTAAGTTCCTTTTTTTCTCTTGCAGCAATTAGTATTTGTTCTTTCGTTCTGTAATAATGAAATTTTGTGATTATATCACGTGGGGGTCCATCTTTCTTTTTGGCTGTGAGGGCTCTGTGTACTCTGTCCAGTTCTAAACGTTCAATAGGGATATCTGGCTTTAGTTCTTGTAATAAAGCAGTAATAGTAGATTGGAGGTCTGTCACAGTTTCAGGTATTCCCCTTATGCGCAAGTTTGAACGTCTGGCTCTATTTTCGTAATCTTCGAGCTTAGTTTGAAGTATTAAATTCTCTTTTTTTAATTGTTCCAATTCTGTTATATTTTCTTGGGTTGTAATTTCAATTTCATCCATTTTTATTTCTAAGGCCTCTTTCACACGAGGGATCCGTATGTCCATTTTTCATCCTTCCGTTTTTGGATGAAAAACGGACATACATTCATCCCTATGGAGCGTCGGATGTCAGCGGTGACATGTCCGCTGACATCCGACCCGCTCCGATCCGAAAAGTGTAACGGAGGAAAAACCTACTTTTCCCTCCATTTTCGGATCGGATCGGATGACGACAGACACTACGGACCGTCATCATCCGATAGGGGAGAGCGGCGCTCTGACAGGTCCGTCGCTGCACAGTGTGCAGCGATGCACCTGTCATCTTCCTGCTCAGCGGGGATCGGCAGAGCTATCCCCGCTGAGCAAGCGGATGTTCACGGGGTGGATCATGACTGATCTGCCCCGTGTGAAAGAGCCCTAAGGCTGCGGTGCGGTTTCCCAGCTCTCTTATTTCTTTGGTCAGGCTGTTTGTTATTTGGTCTGAGGTTTGTTTTAAAGCCTTATGAAGCATCTTTTCAAATTGTAATAATATTACTGGGGATACTGAGGAGGCTTGTGGAGAAGTTTGTGAGAGGATTTTTTCTGTATCTGACTCAAATGGAGAGTCTTGCTGTGACATTTTCTGTCTGTGAGAGCGCCCTGATGCTGTATCTTGTGAGGTGACTGGAGCTGCTTCAGCTGCAGTAAGTGCCTGTGAGCTCTTTGTGAGGTGATTTTTATTTCTGCCACGGTTTCCTCCCAGTACCATATTTCCTGCCCAAACTTTCACAGTTTGTTCCCTGGGGCAAAAAGGTTCAAATGGATACCTTTTGAGCCTGCAGGCTCCGCTTTGTCCTTCTCTTCTCTCCTCAGCGGTGTGGAGCTCTAACAATGCATGTCTGCTCCGCTAGGCTCCGCCTCCTGCCCCCCCTGATTATTTTTTAATCATTTATTTTTACATTACATACATATGCCCCACATATGTCCCACATTATTTTATGGTATCTTTGACTACTATCATTATAATGTAATTATATATTCACGATTTATGTATGAACTTACTAATCTAGTTATTAACTCTTTCTTATACACATATTTTTTAGCATGTCGTTTTTTTAGTCATATGTCATATAACCCATTGTGTTTATTTTCATTGATTTAATTACACATTCCCCCATATGTTTTATAGTAAGCCACTCTTCCAGTAACGTGTCACTGTGACTTTATGTGTTTTATCCTCTCTTTGATAATGTTTTCTGGCCCCGCCCCTTGACAGACTATATAATGCTACTGCCCAGCACTTATCCCCTATGCTTGATAAAGGAGTGCCGCTATTCCCTCCATCTATAGTGAGCTGACTCGGAAACGCGTCGCACAGTAGTGACGTCACTGTCCATTGCCCACGTTGTGTTTGCATTCCAAGCCTCGTTTTGGCTCTGACCACACGGCCGTGTTACGTCACATCACGGACGCCGTACGAGGTTATGTTGATCCCGCAGCACAGCTGATGACTGGCTCTGGCGTCTTCCCCACCCTATTCCTGGAACCCACACCATCTGCTGAAGGCCTCATATGTGGCTTTATCTCCCATTGGTGTGCTATCTGGACTACTGAGAGAGCCTGCTACCACTCATCCCTGATGGACATGATGTGATGCTAGCATATGGACCTGCTGCTGCCTGTAGTCCTCCTCTCTCTCCTCCGCACGGAGATGTACCTGACCTCTACATTTCAATTCTACATGTGACTGGATATTGTTTTTATAATTAAAGTGTTATTGATACATACTCAGTGGCGCCCCTTTTTCCTTGTTTTCTTTCTCCCAGCACATTGGACCCGGCTTCCGGTCCTTTATGGTGGCAGCCCTGACGGACTCATTGCACGCACATATATAGATATATGTTTATATGTATATATCTTGCCCTTGGACTATCAGGAACAGTTGATTGAGGTACTCTTGCATTGCGCCTATTTTACTTGTTTTAAAATAAGTAGTATCTTTAAATGGAGATATACACACACACACACACACACACACACACAAAGTGATTCTATTCCATCTTTATATTTTATTTACTGTACATGTTCAAAGTTTCAGAACCATGGCTAGCTACAGAAGCTGTGTAAAACATTTATTTTACTTGTTTTTGAGAGACAGTAAGGTTAAAGGAAATCAGAGAGCAAACAGATTATCTGTATTATATAATCATCAATATTACAACTGAATTACAAAATATATTAAATCAATAGAAAAAAACTAAAGAGGAAAACAAATTTAACAACTCCCCCTCGGAAAGATTTACCCCTTTATGACCAGAGCATTTTTTGCTATTCAGCACTACTGTCAGAGAATATCAATCAACAGTTTGGCTAATAGAAATGTGTAAGTAAGAAGCCATGTGGCTAATAGAATTGTGCATGTCAGAAGATGTTTGGCTAATAGAAATGAGCATGAGTGTGATTCTTTGTTTTATGCATTCAATGAGGCAGTTTGAGGAATTACAGCCCCGTTTGGCTTATATTGGAGATCGCAGCAGTGTCATAAGTGATTTGGAGTGCAGTAGCTCTACCTGATATACCCTGGAAGGTTTATCAATATCACAGGCTTTCCCAGATCCTCTGTAATGGGGGATCATGGGTTTCTGGTAAGAAGTAATGTTTTAAACAGCGGTGGTGGACTCAGCACATTCTTCTCCACATTAACATTAAAAATCCATTTACCTGTGGATGGACTTTCTCTTTCTTTATGAATTTGCACGGGTGGATATCACATATATGTTTGGACATTATTTATTTTATTTATTTATTTTCTTCTCTTTTTACAAGTTTTGTATATTCAGTCACTTGGTTCAGCTCATTTTTTTTTGGCTATTCATCTAGTGTTCCACTATACCACTCTATGTGTGTTTGTACATATGAGCCTGATAGCTCTGGTATACAACACATATAGATCCTTTTTTTCACATCAATTTTGGATCAATTTTAATTTGGTTTGTTTTAGTGATTCACATATTTAACTCACGGGTTTAGCGCAATTCTATTTTTTTTCGTGTGTGTGTGTGTAAGTGTATGTAAAAATGTATTGCATGTATGTAGGTGTATGTGTGTGTGTATGTGTATGTTGGTGTGTGTGTATATGTAGAAACGTGTGTGTGTATGTGTGTATGTGTGCATGTGTGTATGTATGTGTATGAAATATGTGAAGTGATAAAATAGATCCCCAATTACCTGAACTGAAAATAGGTGTAACACATAAAGGTCTTTTCCCCATGGTGATGGCATGTGCAGTGAGGTGCCAGCCAGCCCCGGGCAAGATATACCTCCAGTCCCGGGCAGATCCCTGCCAACGTCATGTATACCACGTGGCAACCAGGGAGAGGAGCGCCTAACCCTCATCAGACCTGCGGGCGTCCGCTCCGCTAAAACATGGGATGGAAAAAGAGCGCCTTCATATCATGGCGTCACATGGCGCCGAGCATGGGACTCTGACATGACGCCGATGAGCCGAGGTCCAACCCCGCCCCCATTGCATAGAAGAGACGAGCGAGGGCAGGACATGAGCTCATCTCAACCCCAGAAACATGAGACACAATCAGCTGGATCCACCACCCGTGAACTGGATGGTTAAAAAAATGGAGTGTATGAGGGCACCCCTTGATGAAATAACACAATTATTATGGAGCAGTGGTATATTAACTGGTAATCAACTAGAAGTATTAATGATAAGAACAGTAATAGAAATATAATTAAATATGGTGTATATGGGTATTAAGTAAGATCAATAAGGGAAAAGAGTTTTGTAAATTAATAAAGGCAATGAATTTATGTAAGGTGGGACAGGTCACAGAAAAGCGTGTGTCTTCCACCCCAAGTTACAGAAAACTAGAAATAAATGTGACCTGTCTCAGCCTAGAGCAACAACATCAGCATGCCTCCATCCCTAAATGTTTTGAGAGAACAAAAAGAAGTGGGGTTGGGACTTTACATGAGGCATGTTGGTGTGTATGATGATATATAGAATAAACATGAATAAATTGAATGTCACAATCCCCAAGGGGGTAATTCATAATAATAATAAGCATAATAAAACCGATAACGGTGAAACATTTATGATACAGAATGTAATCATAAAGAGTCAATATATATAATTCTAAGAAATTTAACACTCAATGCGTTTTATGGCCTCTTGCCAATCGTCAGGAGTTGGATGCATAAATGAACTAAAAATGAATAGATAAATTATTGAGTTATCTATAGGGATCCACTATTCCTAACGGATAAAACAAAAAACGCAGAAAAGAGAAAGAAGAAGCACTATCAATATTACTTACAAAGCAGCCCATAAGTTATGACCAGCTCCAGGGGATAGAATAGAGCGGTGGCCTGGCATGGGTGGTCCCAACTGGGGTTGAGGTGGGAGATCCTCGAAGCAGGACCCATGGGAAACCAAGGCCTGGGAGAAGGTCGGACAGTCACTACACAATGCCATGTTGTGAGATGTGTGCATAATTGGCATCTGCCCAAATCTATGTGCAAATATAAGGTAAAATAATAAGGAGTAATCAATACAAAATGATGAATTTCTTGACTGGTGTGGGTGTAAGGTAAATATGAGTATGAGTACATGCAAAAATGATTAGATGTGTGTAGTGATGTAATATGTGAATGATGTAATTCATTATATTAATTAAAAAGTATACATATCAAGTATATATAAATATACAGTCAGGTCCATAAATATTGGGACATCAACACAATTCTAATCTTTTTGGCTCTATACACCACCACAATGGATTTGTAATGAAACAGACAAGATGTGCTTTAACTGCAGATTTTCAGCTTTAATTTGAGGGTATTTATATCCAAATCAGGTATATGGTGTAGGAATTACAACAGTTTGTATATGTGCCTCCCACTTTTTAAGGGACCAAAAGTAATGGGACAGATTAACAATCATCCATCAAACCTTTACTTTTTAATACTTGGTTGCAAATCCTTTGCAGTCAATTACAGCCTGAAGTCTGGAACGCATAGACATCACCAGATGCTCGGTTTCATCCCTGGTGATGCTCTGCCAGGCCTCTACTGCAACTGTCTTCAGTTCCTGCTTGTTCATGGGGCATTTTCCCTTCCGGTTTGTCTTCAGCAAGTGAAATGCATGCTCAATCAGATTCAGGTCAGGTGATTGACTTGGCCATTGCATAACATTCCACTTCTTTCCTTAAAAAAGTCTTTGGTTGCTTTCGCAGTATGCGTCAGGTAATTGTCCATCTGCACTGTGAAGCGCCGTCCAATGAGTTCTGAAGCATTTTGCTGAATATGAGCAGATAATATTGCCCGAAACACTTCAGAATTCATCCTGCTGCTTTTGTCATTAGTCACTTCACCAATAAATACAAGAGAACCAGTTCCATTGGCAGCCATACATGCCCACGCCATGACACTACCACCACCTTGCTTCACTGATGCTTCACACCATACTCTGGTACAAGTTGATCTTGAAAAATTTAAAAAGATTGCGCCAAACTCCTAAAAGGATAACGTGAAGCAGCCAACACAACAACCTGACTATTGTAAGTATATAAGAGTGAGAAAAGTGTGGCGCTAAAGAATAAGTGACAGTGGTTGCTAAGAGTGTAAGTATGTAACCTTAAGGTGCGTATCTAAATAATGATAATACTATGTGATGTGTGGAAGGACGATCAAGTCACTTCATATAACACTATAAAACCAAAAAATATGAAAGAATAATTATAACTTCAATAAACACGTGTGTAGACACATATAAACAGTGAAGAAAACGTGTATAAATAAGTCTATCAGTTTTTGGGGCAGAGTGACCTGACCCAAAATAATGATATAAACAATTGAATTGCAATAAATAATTAAAAAATAACAACAGTGTAGTGAACTACGACTCAAAAAAGGCCTGCTCCTTTAAACAAGGCCTACATGAAAAAAAAGCGTGAAGGGAATTAGTCCATAAAGTGAAAAAATGAAAAAAATGAGTCCGTAAAGTGTGAATATTAGATAACCATCATTGTGTGATGAAATGATTAAATGTCCATCATTATACAATAGGGTGATCCCTGATGATTCCCCGGCAGCTTGGGTAAACACCGTCCACATATACACTCTATGGAAACCATTAGGAGGATTCTTGCATATAAACAAATTTCTATCCTGATATGGAAACTTCCACCAAGAAAATGTGAGTATCAAATGCCCTTACCAGACAAGGTGGACTCACAGGCCCTTGGCGGTGAGTCAGACAAGCGTGTACCGTCAAGCGGTGAGGTATGGTAGACTGTATGTGGATCCAAGACAAAGTCTCCTCAGAAGTCACCGGATGGCGTGTCTCCGGAAGCAGATATCCTCAGAGTTTGGCCTCGATCATCTGTTTGGGGGATAATTTCCTCAGCGACCACCCATATGAATGGGCGAAGATAAAAGAGAAAGAAAAAACTTATACATGATGTAAATCCTTATTAAAACGTAATAGCATTTATTGGTAACAAAAAATGTAAACCAAAAAAAAGTGTACAGATATGGGCAGTAAAAACTCGGCTCACACAGGTACACAAAGTAAAGAAAATTGTAAAAATTAGCGCAGTAGGTGATGGGGACAAAAAGCATAGAGATCCGACGCGTTTCGTCCTCAAAGACTTCTGCTGGGGTATGAATTTGCCCCCCATCAACTGCGCTATATATACTATAAATGACAATCATGTTTAAAACGAGCGCTGCACTGTGTGGAACGACTTCCGGGTCTGATGGCGTCAGTGTTGAACAGAACGGTCATGTGATGTACTCGAGGCCAATCCTGTTCCCCCATGGCTAGTCGGGAGCCAAACCTCACTTCCGTCCTCCAATCAACAGTCACAGCGTCACTCCTACTAGCACGATGATCAATGTGAGAGGCGTTTCTAAACTAGAAACGTTTTGGATACATCTCATCAAATGCTATGTACCATACGGACTTAACGTCGAGTGGGACATCAACGCTTTTATCAATCAATCATAGGTGTTGATGCCTCCCTCGACGTTGGTCCGAGATCCCATCACGATCGGATCAATGCCCCTCTTAGTGTTGGCTCCAGTTGCTGTCTTCCCCAATGCTTCACTTCCATCCATAAGTGCTGTGTTTTTGACCCCACCCTAGGGGCCTTACAGGTAACCCTTGGTGTGGTTATTGTACAACTGCAATGTGGAGGCCTTGTGATAAGCCTTCGGTGAGGCCATTTGGCGACTCCATACTACTCTGTATCGCATATATACATATCATGTCTAGTTTTGAGTGCTCTTTCATTTTTCATTTTTCTTATTTCTCTTCTATTTTTACTTTGGGCCCCTGTGGGTCTCGAGAGGAGCCCCGGGTGAGTGCACTTGATGATCATGATATGGAACTCTGGGATGAGCCTCTGATGGGGCTTTTTCTGGCAATTTTAATCATTTGTGAAATAAACCTTCCTCATAATGACATTTCTATACAGATATAATAATTTTCCTCATAATGACATTTCTATACAGATATTAGTCATTGACATGGCGATATTTTCTGTTTGCTTTTTTCTGGTTCCCAATTTTTTAGATTTAAATTTTAACTTTAAATTTCTCTTTTTTTTGGCTGCGTTAAGTGACATTTATGTATGAACACTGAGTAGCACATACATGCAATCCCCTTCTATTTATGTATAAGGGGTTTTGGACTTGTGCATGCGTAGGAAATACAATTCTACCTATGCTGTTAATTATGGTCTGGCACACAGACTTTTCAATGTTTGGATACAAACCTCTCAATGATTGACTCTGAATTCACATATGTTCAGCCAAGATTGGTGATGCCGCCAAGTCTGGTCTGATATATGAGCTGTTTATTGTCATTTTTAATGTAACCTTGTTCTTGTTTTCACCTTATTTTATTTTATTTTCTTACATTCGTTTTCGATTTTAAGTTGCTGCACATGAAAATATAGTTTGAAATTTATTTACATACACCATCCTCATGGATACATTGATTGGGGATTATCTTTGTCACATAATTTTAAAACTAATATTTTAGTATGAGTGATCCGACTTCTGTTACTCTGACCGGGCTACGTAGATTGGTTTCCAAATGATTCTCTCCCCCTCGTAACCACCGCAATGCTTGCGTTCCAGGCCGTTGAAGTAGGAGCTCCCACTTCCTCCCTCCCGTGATACGCAGGCTGCGAGCGGCTATGCGTCATTCCGCACATAAGGTATCACGCGTCCATCACGTGATCATCGTGCTAGTAGGAGTGACGCTGTGACTGTTGATTGGAGGACGGAAGTGAGGTTTGGCTCCCGACTAGCCATGGGGGAACAGGATTGGCCTCGAGTACATCACATGACCGTTCTGGTCAACACTGACGCCGTCTGACCCGGAAGTTGTTCCACACAGTGCAGCGCTCGTTTTAAACATGATTGTCATTTATAGTATATATAGCGCAGTTGATGGGGGGCAAATTCATACCCCAGCAGAAGTCTTTGAGGACAAAACGCATCGGGTCTCTATGCTTTTTGTCCCCATCACCTACTGCGCTAATTTTTATAATTTTCTTTACTTTGTGTACCTGTGTGAGCCGAGTTTTTACTGCCCATATCTGTACACTTTTTTTTGGTTTACATTTTTTGTTACCAATAAATGCTATTACGTTTTAATAAGGATTTACACCATGTGGAAGTTTTTTCTTTCTCTTTTATCTTCGCCCATTCATATGGGTGGTCGCTGAGGAAATTATCCCCCAAACAGATGATCGAGGCCAAACTCTGAGGATATCTGCTTCCGGAGATACGCCATCCGGTGACTTCTGAGGAGACTTTGTCTTGGATCCACATACAGTCTACCATACCTCACCGCTTGACGGTACATGCTTGTCTGACTCACCGCCAAGGGCCTGTGAGTCCACCTTGTCTGGTAAGGGCATTTGATACTCACATTTTCTTGGTGGAAGTTTCCATATCAGGATAGAAATTTGTTTATATGCAAGAATCCTCCTAATGGTTTCCATAGAGTGTGTATGTGGACGGTGTTTACCCAAGCTGCCGGGGAATCATCAGGAATCACCCTATTGTATAATGATGGACATTTAATTATTTCATCACACAATGATGGTTATCTAATATTCACACTTTACAGACTCATTTTTTTGCATTTTTTCACTTTATGGACTAATTCCCTTCACGCTTTTTTTTCATGTAGGCCTTGTTTAAAGGAGCAGGCCTTTTTTGAGTCGTAGTTCACTACACTGTTGTTATTTTTTAATTATTTATTGCAATTCAATTGTTTATATCATTATTTTGGGTCAGGTCACTCTGCCCCAAAAACTGATAGACTTATTTATACACGTTTTCTTCACTGTTTATATGTGTCTACACACGTGTTTATTGAAGTTATAATTATTCTTTCATATTTTTTGGTTTTATAGTGTTATATGAAGTGACTTGATCGTCCTTCCACACATTGCATAGTATTATCATTATTTAGATACGCACCTTAAGGTTACATACTTACACTCTTAGCAACCACTGTCACTTATTCTTTAGCGCCACACTTTTCTCACAAGTTGATCTTGGTCTCATCTGTCCATAGGATGTTGTTCCAGAACTGTGAAGGCTTTTTTAGATGTTGTTTGGCAAACTCTAATCTGGCCTTCCTGTTTTTGAGGCTCACCAATGGTTTACATCTTGTGTTGAACCCTCTGTATTCACTCTGGTGAATTCTTCTCTTGATTGTTGACTTTGACACACATACACCTACTTCCTGGAGAGTGTTCTTGATCTGGCCAACTGTTGTGTAGGGTGTTTTCTTCACCAGGGAAATAATTCTTCGGTCATCCACCACAGTTGTTTTCTGTGGTCCTCCGGGTCTTTTGGTGTTGCTGAGCTCACCGGTGCATTCTTTCTTTTTAAGGATGTTCCAAACAGTTGATTTGGCCACACCTAATGTTTTTGCTATCTCTCTGATGGGTTTGTTTTGTTTTTTTCAGCCTAATGATGGCTTGCTTCACTGATAGTGACAGCTCTTTGGATCTCATATTGAGAGTTGACAGCAACAGATTACAAATGCAAATAGCCCACTTGAAATGAACTCTGGACCTTTTATCTGCTATTTGTAAATGGCATAATGAGGGAATAACACACACCTGGCCATGGAACAGCTGAGCAACCAATTGTCCCATTACTTTTGGTCCCTTAAAAAGTGGGAGAGGCTAGAGGCTGGTAAACCTGCATTTTAAGAAGGAGCAGTAAAGCACAACGACTATGTAGAACAGCAAAGCAGAAAGCACAGCCTTTAATATGAAGAATATAATAATAATAATAATATAAGAATTTAATATACAAAAATGGCTACCCCATATACATTTATTTTACATAATGTATATAGATACAGTGGGGACGGAAAGTATTCAGACCCCCTTCAATTTTTCACTCTTTGTTATATTGCAGCCATTTGCTAAAATAATTTAAGTTATTTTTTTTCCTCATTAATGTACACACAGCACCCCATATTGACAGAAAAACACAGAATTGTTGACATTTTTGCAGATTTATTAAAAAAAAAACAAAAAAACTGAAATATCACATTATTATTATTATTATTATTATTATTATACAGGATTTATATAGCGCCAACAGTTTGCGCAGCGCTTTACAACATGAGGGCAGACAGTAAACTTACAATACAAATCAATACAGAGGGATCAGAGGGCCCTGCTCGTTAAAGCTTACAATCTAGAAGGGAGGGTCAAGTGGAAACAAAAAGGTAATAACTGTGGGGGATGATCTGATGGAAAAAATGAAAATACAGTTGTTAGGTGTGGGTACAATAGGCTTCTCTGAAGAGAAGGGTTTTCAGGGAATCGTCTAAAAGGTAATGAAGTAGGAGATAAGCGGACAGATTGGGGTAGGGCATTCCATAGGATTGGAGAGGCTTTGGAAAAGTCCTGGAGGTGAGCATGGGAGGAGGTGATGAGGGAGCTAGAGAGCAGGAGGTCTTGAGAGGAACGAAGAGAACGAGTAGGTTGGTATTTAGAGAATAAGCTAGTGATGTAGCTGGGGGCAGGATTGTGGATTGCTTTGTACGTAGTTGTTAGAATTTTGAATTGAATTCTTTGGCCGAGCGGGAGCCAGTGGAGAGATTGACAGAGAGGAGTGGCAGACACAGAGCAACTGGTAAGGTGGATGAGTCTGGCAGCAGCATTCATGATGGATTGAAGAGGTGATAGACTATGTAGGGGTAAGCCAATGAGAAGGGAGTTGCAGTATTCGAGGTGAGAGATGACCAGCGAGTGAATTAAGAGCTTTGTTGTGTCATTGGTTAGAAAGGGGCGTATTTTGGAGATGTTGCGGAGGTTAAGGCGGCAGGATTTGGACAGTGATTGGATGTGTTGCTTGAAGGAGAGTTCAGAGTCTAGGACTACGCCTAGAACCTTGGCATGTGGGGATGGGCTTATAGTTGTGCCATCGATTTTGACAGAGAGATCAGGGAAAGAGGCATATGGGGGAGGAAAAATTATAAGTTCGGTTTTGGATAGATTGAGTTTGAGGAAGTGGTGTGACATCCAGACTGATATATCTGATGGTAAATTAGTGATACGTGAGGAGACAGAGGGAGTAATCTGAGGGGTAGAGAAATAGATTTGGGTGTCGTCAGCGTAGAGGTTGGAAGCCATGGGTGGCGGTGCAAATTGAAAATAGGAGAGGCCCAAGAACAGAACCCTGGGGGACCCCAATAGAGAAAGGAAGAGGAGAGGAGGAAGTAGAGTTGTAAGAAACACTAAAGGTGCGGTTGGATAAGTAGGAAGAGAACCAGCGAAGAGTACAGTCACAGAGACCAAAGGTGTGGAGTTTTTTGAGGAGGAGGGGGTGGTCAACCATATCAAAGGCAGCAGAGAGGTCCAGGAGTAGGAGTACAGAATCGTGTTGATTGGTTTTGGCGGTTAGTAGATCGTTTGTTAGTTTTTTGAGAGCAGTTTCTGGACGAAATCCAGACTGAAGGGGATCAAGAAGGTTATTATCAGCGAGGTGGACTCTCAGTCGGTTGTAGACCAGACGTTCGAGGAGTTTGGATAAGAAGGAGAGCAAGGAGATGGGGTGTAGGTTGTTAAGATTGGATGGGTCCAGTGAGGGCTTTTTAAGTATGGGTCTGACAAGTGCATGTTTTAGAGAGTTGGGGAAGATGCCAGAAGAGAGAGAGAGATGGATCAGATGGTCCTAAGTATACAGACCCTTTACTGTGACACTCATATATTTAACTCAGGTGCTGTCCATTTCTTCTGATCATCCTTGAGATAGTTCTACACCTATCTATATAAGACCTTACAGCTCACAGTGCATGTCAGAGCAAATGAGAATAATGAAGTCAAAGGAATTGTCTGAAGAGCTCAGAGATAGAATTGTGGCAAGGCACAGATCTGGCCAAGGTTAGAAAAAAATTCTGCTGCACTTAAGGTTCCTAAGAGCACAGTGGCCTCCATAATCCTTAAATGGAAGACATTTGGGACGACCAGAACCCTTCCTAGAGCTGGCCGCCCAGCCAAACTGAGCTATTGGGGGAGAAGAGCCTTGGTGAGAGAGGTAAAGAAGAACCTAAAGATCACTGTGGCTGAGCTCCAGAGATGCAGTTGGGAGAAAGTCGTAGAAAGTCAACCATCACTGCAACCCTCCACCAGTTGGGGCTTTATGGCAGAGTGGCCCAACGGAAGCCTCTCCTCAGTGCAAGACACATGAAAGCCTGCATGGAGTTTGCTAAAAAACACCTGAAGGACTCCAAGATGGTGAGAAATAAGATTCTCTGGTCTGATGAGAACAAGATAGAACTTTTTGGCCTTATTCTAAGTGGTATGTGTGGAGAAAACCAGGCAATGCCTGTATGATACAGTCCCAACAGTGAAGCATGGTGGTGGCAGCATCATGCTGTGGGGGTGTTTTTTAGCTGCAGGGACAGGAGGACTGGTTGCAATCAAGGGAAAGATGAATGTGGCCAAGTACAGGGATACTCTAGACGAAAACCTTCTCCAGAGTGCTCAGGACCTCAGACTGGGCCGAAGGTTTACCTTCCAACAAGACAATGACCCTAAGCACACAGCTAAAATAACGAAGGAGTGGCTTCACAACAACTCCGTGACTGTTCTTGAATGGCCCGGCCAGAGCCCTGACTTAAACCTAATTGAGCATCTCTGGAGAGACCTAAAAATAGCTGTCCATCAACGTTTACCATCCAACCTTACAGAACTGAAGAGGATCCGCAAGGAGGAATGGCAGAGGATCCCCAAATCCAGGTGTGAAAAACTTGTTGCATCTTTCCCAAAAAGACTCATCGCTGTATTAGATCAAAAGGATGCTTCTACTAAATACTGAGCAAAGGGTCTGAATAATTGGGACCATATGATATTTCAGTTTTTCTTTTTTAATAAATCTGCAAAAATGTCAACAATTCTGTGTTTTTCTGTCAATATGGGGTGCTGTGTGTACATTAATGAGGAAAAAAAAACTTAAATGATTTTAGCAAATGGCTGCAATATAACAAAGAGTGAAAAATTTAAGGGGGTCTGAATACTTTCCGTCCCCACTGTATATACAATATCTCACAATAGTAAGTACACCCCTCACATTTTTGTAAATATTTTATTATATCTTTTCATGTGACAACACAAAAGAAATGACACTTTGCTACAATGTAAAGTAGTGAGTGTACAGCTTGTATAACAGTGTAAATTTGCTGTCCCATCAAAATAACTCAACACACAGCCATTAATGTCTAAACCGCTGGCAACAAAAGTGAGTACACCCCTAAGTGAGAATGTCCAAATTGTGCCCAAAGTGTCAATATTTTGTGCGGCCACCATTATTTTCCAGCACTGCCTTAACCCTCTTGGGCATGGAGTTCACCATAGCTTCACAGGTTGCCTCACGAAGCTGGTGGTTGTTAGAGACCTTGCACTCCTCCACCTTCAGTTTGAGGATGCCCCACAGATGCTCAATAGGGTTTAGGTCTGGAGACATGCTTGGCCAGTCCATCACCTTCATCCTCAGCTTCTTAAGCAAGGCAGTGGTTGTCTTGGAGGTGCGTTTGGGGTCGTTACCATGTTGGAATACGGCCCTGAGACCCAGTCTCTGAAGGGAGGGGATCATGCTCTACTTCAGTGTGTCACAGTACATGTAAAATGGAATAACACATGTATGTGAGCTGCTGGTGCTGCACACCCCAAGATATTATACAAAATGAAATTCCCTTGCTGGATTTTTTAGCAGCTGAGAAAGGTATTGGACAATAAATTTGTTCAAATTTGGATTAAAATCCTTTTTATTAAATCAAGTCATGATTTACAAATTCATGAAAGTTGTAAAAAATAGCTCTGGCATTGACATGAAAAAGACATAACCCATCAAATGATTAACAAACACATACTGTATTACATGGAACCCGTTGCTAGCAACATGGTGTTCCACATGATACCCTACAAATTTCGACCCTTCTATTTATTTTAATTCTTGGTTGTTTTTGTCTATGAGTATGATTGGAATTGCTCGATACTAGCTTTTATTGTCCAAGATTTTCTTGCACATTACTTTATAGGCACAGTTGTCCATTAGGACAACGTTGCCCCTTTTATCCGATGGCTTAATTGTAATTGATTCATTATTGCGTAGAGAGTCTAATAGCTTGATTTTCCTCCAGGGACAGATTGGAGGGAGTGTTCCTCCTGTAGGAAAGCTTACAAATGTCCTAGATTGTCTGTTTTAGGAAAGTGGCAACACTTGGATTTGTATTTTTTTTAAATAGGGTGATAGGATTCTGTGTTGATTTGTTTACTTCCTTGAAGAGCTTGTCTAGATCCAGTTGATCAATCAGATCATTCGTGTTACTTTCCTAAAAAAGGAGAGTCAGGTCACGTAATGCCTTGAACTCTCTCATGCTGTACTTAGACTAATCAGTAGTATCAAACTCTGTATTGCTTTTATCATATTGACATTTTAGCATTAGTTTGCGAGCGAACAAATGTAAGTCTGTCACTACTTCCAAGAGATCAAAGTTTTGGTGGGGATAAAAACTGAAGCCTTTGGATAGTACCTGAATTTCTGCCCGTTGCTAGCAACATGGTGTTCCACATGATACACTACACATTTCGACCCTTCTATTTATGGTCTTCTTCAAGGGGGTTATTGTTCATGCAAAAAAAGAAAAAATACAAATTACATTTTACATGGTTATACATTGCATCTCATCATATATATGAGGGTGTATATTTACCATTCAAGGATGGGAAAGAGGGATAGACATGTCCTGCAGCCAGAAATAGTTTTAAAATGTATTTTCCGTGATCCTGCCTTCATGCGCTGACTCTACATTCCCTAGGGTGGGCCCCACTTCCAAAAAACTTGCATGAGACCACTCTTTTGGACTTCCCAGGAGGGCAGGGAGGAGAGCAAGTGAACGCCTGTGACATATATCATAGAAGCTTTCGATTTTTGCAGTAAAAATGTAAAACTTTTTTTTTTTTTTTTTAAGTGTAGGGTGGTTGCCAGGCTGGAGTAGCCACCAGCTGAGGCATTTAATCAGCATAGTTAAATATTCATATATTAATGAATTATGTGTTCCGATTACTCTGAAAAATGGTACAGGTGTCATACGTGTATAGTGCTATTGTTAAAAAAGAAATAAAATTAATATGATGATGAAACAGTAAGGGTGAAGGTGAGAAGAAAAACTAAAATGAGAAAAGTGCAGATGGATTATGTGATGGAATTCATTGCCAGTGTATGTATAAGTATACATTAGATAGGATATAGATAGGTGCCCAACAATATTAGTTTACATTGATGAGGTAAAGTATATGTATAAGGTTGTAAGAGTGTAATCTATAAAGAGAATAGTACTCAAAGTGAAAAATGCAAAAAACACTAAATGCCAAAAATGCCAATCACAGCAATGAGAAAAAAAAAATCCCAATTAGTTATCTTAGGCGATGAGAAAATTAATTATGACCCACAGTGAAGATTGTGAAGTGCATCTATGATACGGATGGCAGGACTCAAATGATTTTCAAGCATCCGTATCTGTATAATAATGAAAACAAAATAAAGCTTATACATTAGTGTTTAAAAGACTAAAAAAAGCCTCAGAAAGGGTTTGGCGCATCCCACCCACAGCACTTACTTGATAATGAGATTTGTGGATGCATCTATGTGTCAGTAGCTCTCCTGGGATCACTCCAGGATCCACAGGAGGCTGTGTCTTTTTATGCTGTGCTCTAATTGGGTGCAAGTGCTCACTCTCCCATAGCCTCCCTCCCCCTGTGTCCTAGCCTCCAACATGGCGGTCTCAGTGTGGTCCCCTCAGCGTTCCAGAAGGCTGATGCTCCGGCCATCACTGTCATCTCCGTGGCTACTGCCGGACACTGTGACGTCACACGCATGCGTGGTCATGCCGTGCACACGTGTGACGTCATATGGGGTCCGGCGATGATCAAGGGACACTGGCAGCATGGATTGCACCAACTGGGAGCAAGAAAAGGGAGAATTGCGTGATTAAGCATTCTTCCTTACGTGCCGGAAAGTTAGATGAAAATCGGGACACTCACCTCGGGACACATAGAGAATGCTGGGTCAAGGTATCACCAAATGCTGAAAAAATACAATTCACATAACAAAATATTGTAATCACAAAGTACATAAAACGATTGAATATAGTCAACATTAAATATTGGCATTATTTTATACAAATAGGGTGATTTTTGTCGAGTAGGTGGAAAGGAAATTTCTTTTAATATTTAGCTAGTTTTGCCAGATGCAAACCCTTTTAAGAAGGGAGCATACAAAATAGATTTGTTGAGGCCTGGAAAGGTAGTAGCTTGTAAGTTAAAAATCCAGCGTTGCTCATATTGGAGCAATACTTTGTTCCAATCCCTGCCTCGATTGGGAATGTGTATCCTGTCGAGGGCGGCAAAAGAAACTTTGGGCATTTTGTAGTGATGGTATAGTGCAGCATGTCTGCCTACTGGTAAATATCTATTTCCAATTTCCATGCTATAGACATGTTTGGAAATTCGACGCCAGAATTCTTGCTTTGTTTTGCCTACATAAGCCCCACATTTGCAGGACATTATGTAGACAACTCCTCGCGTTTGGCAATTAGCAAAGTGTTCTGGATTAAACATCTCACAATTGGAAAGTGGGAAAGATTTTTCCCTCCTAATGAGGTAGCAATATGAACAGTGTCCACAGGGGAAGGATCCATATGCCGGACAGTGTTTTTTTCATGCGGACTTAGGTTTGTATTCGGTTTGGCCAATTTGTCTTTGATTGATGGGGCTTGTCTATAAATAATCAGTGGATTGTCTGATAAAAATTGTTCAACCTTTTAATCATCCGTGAGGATTGACCAATGTTTTTCAATAATTTTTCTGATTTGTGTATGCTTCCTCTCTAAACAAATCATCATTGGAACAATCCCTTTCAAATTTTTTAGTAGGGTGGGGTGAAAACTTTCGGTATGCAACACTGTGTTGCCTGCAGTGCTTTTTCGGTACAGAGTACTGCCTAATCCTCCCTCTGGACTACAATTTATTTGGACATCCAGGAATGTGATGTAAATTATAAGTTGAAATCATTGATATTGATTTTTTGGAAACTCATTGAGGGTATCTTCAGATCCCTCCCATATGACAAAGACGTCATTAATGTACCTGAGCCATGTAGAAACATGGCCCAGGTACTCGACAAGGTCCTCACCATTAAAGAGGTATTGTTCCCTCTCCCCCAGGTACAGATTGGCGTAACACGCAGCGCTCAATGGGGGCCAGTAATAAGAGATTGTTATAAGGAGTGTAAACAATCAAGTTAATTTATTGGACGCATATTAAAGTGAAAAGTCTGACATTGTAGACAAACATTGAAATTAAAATCAACCTTGGTTAAAAGTCAATGAACACAATCAAAATCAAGAATGAAGTACTCTGAAATGGTAGTGACAGCGATCCACCATGACTCCAGTAAGCAAAAGGTTAATATCAGCAAGTAGTTGTGTATGCCTCAAACCTCAACAGCAAACTCTGTGGCTATGATGCAAGTGAATGATGGGATAAGAGGGTGACAGTTTGCTGGAATGCAATGGAGTGGGCAGCTAGGACTCCTAGACTCACTGTGACCAGAGGTGTAGTGTGGGCTGCGTTGAAAGATGACATTTGTCACGCTGTCTGGCCGAGCACGCTGGGACCTGGCTTGTAAACAGCGCTTGAGCTCGTATGCTTGTGTCCAAGGACCGGGAAAGCCCGAGTAAAGCGACCAGAGCCAATGATTGCCGGAAGGGAGGGGAAACCAATGCTGTATGGAGACGAATGCTGGGTGGATCGCAAGCTCCGTTAGGTTGCCATAACGACTGTGACTGACATGTTTTGCGTGCCTGCACTTTGACAAAATGTCTCTGGCGGGCGCTGTCGGCAAAGTGAGATAAATAGGCATGTAGGTGGGAGGGGGAGATGAGTGTCAACGTTAACCCCTTGTATGCAAAAATACACAAGTAATACACAAGTACGATTACTGCATAGAACCACAGTAATGGATGTAAAGAATATATTGCAATCAAAAAGAGAAGGATAAAAGGTAAAATAATAATGGAAAAAATGATGGAAAAATGGGAAAGGGGAACAAGGAAAATAATAGTATAAAATGATTGAAAAAATAGAAAAATGCTAAAAAATAAAAAATAATAAAAAATAATAAAAAAGATAAAAAATAATAAATAATAAAAATGTTACAATAAATAGTAGGGATGAGCCGAACACCCCCCGGTTGGGTTCGCACCAGAACCTGCGAATGGACCGAAAATTTGCATGAACGTTAGAACCCCATTGACGTCTATGGGACTCGAACATTCAAAATCAAAAGTGCTCATTTTAAAGGCTAATTTGCATGGTATTGTCCTAAAAAGGGTTTGGGGACCCAGGTCCTGCCCCAGGGGACATGTATGAATGCAAAAAAAACTTTTAAAAATGTCAGTTTTTGCGGGAGCAGTGATTTTAATGATGCTTAACCACTTCCCTACCCGCCCATAGTCATATGACGTCCACAGATGGGATCTCCCATCCTGGGTGGGCGTCATATGACGTCCTGGGATTCCCGGCCGCCTAGGGGGCGCCCGCCGCGTTGCTCGGGACCCGGTGCGTGTGCCTGGCGGCCGCGATGTCCGCTGGGCACCCACGATTGCCCATTAACCGGGCCGGCATGTGGATCTGTGTGTGTAAACACACAGATCCACAGCCTGTCAGCTCTGAGGAGAGCGATCTGTGTTCCCAGAACAAAGGAACACTGATTGGTCTCCTCCCCTTGAGCGTCCCCTCCCCCTTCAGTTAGTAATCACTCCCTAGGAAACATATTAACCCCTCCCCGCCCCCTAGTGGTTAACCCCTTCACTGCCTGTCACATTTACACTGTAATCAATGCAATTGTATAACATTGATCGCTGTATAAATGTGAATGGTTCCAAAAATGTGTCAAAAGTGTCCGATGTGCCCGCCATAATGTCGCAGTCACGAAAAAAAATCGCGATCGCCGCTAAAAAAATAAATACTTTTTTTAAAAAAAAATGCCATAAATCTATCCCCTATTTTGTAGACGCTAAAACTTTTTTTACCAAAAATATGTAGAAGAATACATATCGGCCAATAGGAAAAAATTTGTTTTTTTTTTAAAAAAATTGGGATATTTATTATAGCAAAAAGTAAAAAATATTGTGTTTTTTTCAAAATTGTCGCTCTTCTTTTGTTTATAGCGCAAAAATAAAAAACCGCAGAGGCGATCAAAAACCACCAAAAGAAAGCTCTATTTGTGGTGAAAAAAGGACGTCAATTTTTTTTGGGTACAACGTCGCACGACCGCGCAATTGACGTTTAAAGTGCGACAGTGCTGAAAACTAAAATTTGTCCGGGAAGGAAGGGGGTGAAATTGCCCTGTATTGAACCGGTTAAAGTAAAAAAAAAAAAGTGAAATATTTCTTTAAATATCGTACCTGGGGGGTGTCTATAGTATGTTTGTAAAGTGGCGCGTGTTTCCCGTGCTTAGAATAGTCCCTGCACAAAATGTCATTTTTAAAGGAAAAAAAGTCATTTAAAACTGCTTGCGGCTATAATGTAATGTCGGGTCCTGGCAATATGGATGAAAATCAGTGAGACAAATGGCATGGGTACCCCCCCAGTCCATTACCAGGCCCTTTGGGTCTTGTATGGATATTAAGGGGAACCACGCACCCAAATTAAAAAAGGAAACAGCAGTATACAGGCTCTGTACTCTGAACAGCAGTATACATGCGGTGCAAACAAGACAGGGACTGTAGGTTTGTTGTTAAGTAGAATCTGTTTGTAATTTTGAACTGGTACATTTTTAACGTGTTTAGCTCCAGCCAAAAAATCTATTTTAAGCTTTTTGGAAAACATAGGGAAGGGTTATCACCCCTGTGACATTTGTTTTGCTGTCTGTGTTCCTCTTCAGAAGATTTCACCTCACTTTCTGTTCCAATGACAAATATATTTAGAAAATTTGAGGTTTTTAGTGAAACAAGGATTGGTGATAAAGCATCAGTGGAAAGGAAAAACGTTTTTCTCATATTAACTCTTACAGGAGAGAATTTCCCTACCTAGGGGTAGATTTCATCTCACTTCCTGTTGTCTCCTTCCGTTTGCAAGTAGGAGTCGTTTGTAAGTTGGATGTTTGAAAGTAGGGGCCTGCCCTATATACTCTGCAGAAATTGTGGTCTTAGGTGTTGGTGTTGCCACAACACTGTAAGCCCTCACAGGGCCCTCCTGTGAAATATTAGATCAAGAATTGTAATTACATGCCCCTGTTGAACAGGGGCAAAAAAATTGGGCCTTTGGTGATGGTGGTGCTGGTGCCACAACACTGTAAGTCCTCACAGTTACTCTTGGTGGGCGCTGGAATGGGCCCTGCTGTGAAATATTAGATCAAGAATTGTAATTACCTGTCCAGGTTAAACAGGGGCAGAAAAATTGGGCCTTAGACACTGGTGCTGGTGCCACAACACTGCAACCCCTCACAGATACTCTAGTTGGAGCGCAGGAACGAGCCCTGCTGCAAAGTATTGCTATAAAAATTGTAATTACATGCCCCTGTTAAACAGGGGTAGAAAAATTGGGCCTTAGGCACTGGTGCTGGTGCCTCAATACTGCAACCCCTCACAGATACTCTAGTTGGAGCGCAGGAACAAGCCCTGCTGCAAAGTATTGCATCAAAAATTGTAATTACAAGCCCCTGTCAAACAGGGGCTAAAAAATTAGGCCTTAGCCACTGGTGGCTGCGCCCAGAACCAAAAATGTTCTTACAAACTATCAGCATGATCATTGAGGAGGAAGAGGATAATCACTCAGCATAACAGGATAGTCACTCAGCATCAGCATAGGCAGTCATGAAGGGATCTGACATTTAAAAAAAAATTATTCGGTTACATCAGCATCAGGTGCTTGGTAGCTGGTGGTGATCCAAGACTGATTCATTTTTATGAAGGTCAGTCGATCGTCCGAGTCGGTGGACAGACACACCCTGTGATCAGTTACAAAGCCTCCAGCAGCACTGAATGTCCGTTCCGAAAGAACGCTGGATGCAGGACAGGCCAGTGGCTCAATTGCATGCTGTGCAAGCTCTGGCCAGTGATCCATCCTCAAGACCCAGTAACCCAGAGGATTTTCGGTGGGAAAGGTGTCCAAGTCAGATCTTGCCCCTAGGTATTCCTGCACCATGTAAAACAGACGCTGACGATGGTTGCTGGAACCGATCATACCTTGGGGCTGCGGACTAAAAAATTGTCTGAATGCATTGGTCAGACGGCCACCTTCTCCACCACTCCTTCTTTGACTGACCGAAGCCTCAGCAACACAGAGTTTGTAACCTCCCAGTCTCTGAGAACGCGTTGCACAGACCTTTCTGAGAGGTCTCCCGAAGATGTTTCATCCTCAGCTCCCTCTGCGATGGCAAGATAAGGTCCACAACCTTACCCTTTTAACGTGGATCAAGGGGGGTTGCCAGCCAGTATTGATTCCTCTCCTTGATACCACGAATATGAGGATCCTTCCGCAGGCTTTGCAGGATCAGGGAGGCCATGCAGCGTAAGTTTGCTGAGGCACTTGGTCCGGAGTCCTCTGGGTCACTAAGGACGACATGATCCGTAGCCACCTCCTCCCAGCCACGTACAAGTCCATGGGTTTCTTGGGACTGTAAATGATCCCTTAAAGACTGCTGCTGATGCTGAGTGCCAGGCTCTACCTCCATGCTGACACAATCCTCCTCCTCTTCCTGTGTGATCGGCGGGCACGCAGGAACACTGTCTGGATAAGGGGGGCCTTGAGAGCTAAGGAAGTCCTCCTCTTCCGGCCTCTGTTCTGCCTCAAGTGCCCTGTCCATTATTCCACGCAGCGTGTGCTCCAACAGGTGGACAAGGGGGACAGTGTCACTGATGCATGCACTTTCACTGCTCACCATCCTCGTGGCCTCCTCAAATGGTGACAGGACAGTGCATGCATCCCTGATAATGGCCCACTGGCGGGGGGAAAAAAAACAAGCTCCCCTGACCCTGTCCTGGTGCCATAGTCACACAGGTACTTATTGATGGCCCTCTGCTGCGTATGCAGCCGCTGCAGCATGGCCAACGTTGAGTTCCACCTGGTGGGCATGTCACAGATTAGGCGGTTCTTGGGCATGTTAAATTCCTTTTGGAGGTCTGCCAGCCGAGCACTGGCATTATATGACCGGCGGAAATGCACACAGACTTTCCTGGCCTGCCTCAGGACATCCTGTAAGCCCGGGTACCTGCCCAAGAACCGCTGCACCACCAAGTTAAGGACGTGAGCCAAACAGGGCACATGGGTCAGTTGTCCCTGTCGGAGGGCGGAGAGGAGGTTGGTGCCATTGTCGCAAACCACCATTCCTGCCTTAAGTTGGCGTGGCGTCAACCACCTCTGAACCTGCCCCTGCAGAGCTGACACAATCTCTGCCCCAGTGTGGCTCCTGTCCCCCAAGCACACCAGCTCAAGCACCACATGGCATCTTTTGGCCTGCGTACTTGCGTAGCCCCTTGAACGCCTACGGAGCACCACTGGTTCCGAGGACAAAGCACAGGAAGAGGCCATGGAGGAAGAAGAAGAGGAGGGGGTGGAGGAGAGAGGTGTGTCAGAATCACAAGTACTGGCATTTTGGAGGCGTGGTGGCGGAACAACCTCCAACACTACTGCACCTTGTCCTGCATCCTTCCCAGCTGTTAGCAGAGGCACCCAATGCGCCGTGAAACTTAGTTAACGTCGAGAGATCCATATGATGCCCTTCTATGCAAACCAATACTGGAACTCCTTCGCCCAGAACGTCAATTAGCCCTACACCTTTTCAATGCAACTAAGTTGACCATTGCGCGGACCTGGAAAACCCCTATACTCAGTTTTGAAGCAGTGAAAAATTGAATGAAAGATATAATGATAAATGAGAAACTAACGTCCCTGGCTTCTGTCACGCACAGTAAATTCCTTAGAGTCTGGCAACCATGGATATCATACAACCAACCCTCCAGGTTCGATAACTGCTTTTGTCAATCTAGAGGCCTCCGGATGCACCCCCCCCCCCTTTTAGAATGGACTCCTTCCTCTTTTCTGCCTTTCCTCTTTGTTTCCTTTCTCTTTTTCTCTTTGATTCCCCCCTCTTTTCTACTGTCAATTTATTCTCTACCATTTTTGTCTTTTAATGTAAACCCCTTTGTGACTCTTGTTATTAAGGAGTCGATTCACTTATGCTGGTTACAGTGATACGAGTCAACCAAAAATTAATAAACTAGACCAAATTCTTATTTTTATTTCTTTTATTTATAATTATCTTGCGGTAGATACAAGAGTAGATGTACCCTTTTATGTTGTTTCTTCCTCCTTTGTTATTTACTCTACATATACACCAAATGAACAACAAAATTGAAGACATAGATTATATTTTTGTTATGATACAATGTAAATGTTCTCTGTCTTTATATATATTCTTATTTTTCTATATTTTTGTAATAATGAATGATGTACCACTAATGTAGCATCCCTCAGCGGGAATCCTTCCTTCATATTCTGTTCAGTGTAACCATCACATTGTTGCATATGTCTGTTGTATTCATTTTTTCAATAAAACCTTTGTAAAAGAAACTTAGGTAACGTCCCTGTCCATGCCTGCTGGACCATGAGTCAGCGGTAATATGCACCTTACCGCTGACCGCCCTGTCCAGCGAGGCCAAGACATTGCCTTCCACATGCCGGTAGAGAGCCGGAATCGCCTTCCATGAGAAAAAGTGGTGTTTGGGAACCTGCCACTGAGGAACCGCACATTCCACAAACTCATGGAAGGGGGCAGAGTCTACCAACTGAAAAGGTAGCAGTTGAAGTGATAGCAATTTTGCAAAGCTAGCATTCAACCGCTAGGCATGTGGATGGCTGGGAGTGGACTTCTTTCTGCGGTGCAGCAGCTGTGGCAGGGAAATTTGCCTGGTACAATCTAACGTCGGTGTACCGATAGCAGATTGCCCGCAAGTACTTGGCTGTGACACACCTAATTCTACACCTTCATTCCTGTCAGTGCAGGTCTCAGAGAGGACTGAAGGTATAGTGGGGTTGGGGATCCCAGCTGATGAGGAACAAGGTGAGGTCCTCTTTGTTCTTTGGTGTGGGTCTTTTAGGTACACTTGCCAACGAACTGCATGGCAGGTCAACATATGTCTGGTCAAGCATGTGGTGCCCAAGCGGGAGATGTTTTGGCCACGCGAGATACGCTTGAGACATATGTTGCAAATAGCAGCGGTGCGATCTGATGCACTCGTCTCAAAAAAGGCCCACACTAAAGAACTTTTGGAATAACGCGCAGAGACAGCAGCGTCCTGGCCACTGGAGGGCATCCTGCCTCATTGGTGATGTGCCTCCTCCTCTCTCCTATCAGGCACCCACATCGAGTCAGTGACCTCAGGTCGCTGCTGTCTCTGCGTGTTATTCCAAAAGTTCTTTAGTGTGGGCCTTTTTTGAGACGAGTGTATTAGTCATCATTCCCTCCCTCCTCATTACTGGAGCAAACCTGGCAGTATGCTGCAACAGGGGGAACATGACTGCCAGATTGCTGTCCTTCTTGGGCATCCCCTCTGTCCGGACTCACGTTACTGCCTTCATCTAGCTCAGTACCATCATGAGAGCCTTCAAAACGCTGGGCACCCTCCTGGAGCATGTACCCAACACTGTGGTCAAACAGTTCGAGGGACTCCTCAGGAGGACATGGTGGGGCTAGGGAAGGAGTCACTGATGCCATTGAGCCGAGGGAAGAGGCTGCGTTGGCAGCTGCTTTGCCAGACAAAGTAAACCTTGGCCTGGGTGAGAGAGGATAAGGAGGATGAGGATGACTTGGTCATCCACTCGACCAAGTCTTCCACATGTTGCGGCTCAACACGGCCAGCTGCTGAAAAAAAGGTCAAGCGTGTCCCACAGCCACGTGGTGATGAGGATGCACCGTCTCCACGACCAGCACTGTTGCCTCTAGACACAGAGCCTGCTTGCCCTCTTTTATTGGTTTGTTACTGTCTGCCTCTCCCTGCTGGCCTTCCAGACATAATATTGGATGTATATGTAATATGGGATGTATAAATATATATATATATATATATATATATATATATATATATATATATATATATATATACCGATTATACTGCAGCTAGCAGAATCAACTGCCTGCCTGTAGTATTATTAGTATGATAACACCTGCACTTGTCTTCAGGTAGCTATACTGTAGGTGCAACTGTGCAGAGTACACAGTACAGTAACTGGAAATACTTCAAAGAGCCTACACAAGCACCTGGCTGCAGGTAGCTATACTGTAGGTGAGACTGTGCGGGGTACACAGTACAGTAACTGGAAATACTGTAAAAACACCTGCCTGCCTGTCAGTATATTAGGAAGAGAAGAACAGGATCTAGCTAAACTGAATACAGTATATACAGTATATATATATATATATATATGTATATATATATATATATATATATATATATATATATATATATATATATATATATATATATATATATATATATATATATGTATATATATATATATATATATATATATGTATATATATATATATATATATATATATGTATATATATATATATATATATTTATATACATACAATACCTGGGATGCATATATATACACAATACACTGTAACTGCAGCTAACTGACTCAACCTGCCTACTCTATCTAACTTAAATCAAATGACACTGTCTCTCTATCTCTGTCTCAACGCCGGAACACACTACACAGGGCCGACGTGCAGGCGGCCTTATATAGTATGGGGTGTGTACTAAACCCCCTGAGTCATAATTGGCCAAAGCCTTCTTGGCTTTGGCCAATTACGGCTCTCTGTACACACAGCGCTGTGATTGGCCAAGCATGTGGGTCATAGTGCATGCTTGGCCAATCATCAGCCAGCAATGCACTGCGATGCCGCAGTGAATTATAGGCCGTGACGTGCCACTCGAATTTGGCCCGAACGGACCATATCGTTCGTAATTACCAAACACACGATGTTCGAGTCGAACATGGGTTTGACTCAAACATGAAGCTCATCCCTAATCTACACTGCGCATGTGTGAAACTCCGCCCCTGACCTTCTTTCTAGTATATTCCCCACCCCTTCTCTTTTGGCGCAGTGGGAGAGCACATGGCAGAGAGACAACATGTGCATGATAATCTCAGCAACGAGGAGGATGACGAAAGCCCGGAGCCACAAAGTCCAGGAGGAGATTTAAGGTGTCAAATATGTCCTTTGTAGAGATGGTGGAGATGGTGGACATCTTGAAGAGGGCCGACTATGATAAGAAGCATGGACCATACAGCAACCCAAATGTGAGAAAGACCAAGATCATGACTAAAGTTGTGAGAAGTGTGCAGAAAAATTTTGGGGTACGACGATCGAAGGAGCAATTGAGGAAACGCTGGTCAGACATCAAATTGAGGGAGCAGGATCAGTATAGAAGGATTAAGAGAGTGCTGCAAAAAAGTAAGTATTTAGTCATGTGTTCCAATTATTTTACTTACATGCTGCTCCATGTGCTTTTCTTTACTGTTGTACAGTTTAAAATGGCGTGTGGACAGTAATCGTCCGTAGTAAACATCATTTGTTAGATGTCGTAGTAAACATCATGCATCCGTAGTAAACATTGTTTGTTCGACTCCTAATACGATGTTTTTGGCAGATACAGCTTAACTACATTTGTCCATGCCTATTTGTATGAAAAGAAGTTTAGTACATTGTTGTCTAGATGTGTTTGTAACTAGAATGAAATGCAAACTTGATTCAGTGTAAGGAGAGGACACTCAGCAGCTGTTTACATATCTGGATGCAGCAGCACTAGTGTGGGACACCAGAACACCCTTTTTAGGGTGTCCCACGCAGGTGTCCCACGAAGATGCACCCAGTGTGTCAACATGTGCTATCTGCCATCATGGAATATCAATGTACGCATTTTGTGGGGACAACCCCTTCCTCGCAACTAAAGTAGATGAGAGGAAGGGGTTGTACCCCCGAAACACGTCCATTAATCCCCCATGATGGGAGCTAGCACATGCTGACATTAGGCATGGGATCAGGATGGAAATCCACATGTTCTCTCCCAATTTTTGTGCATCTTCAAAATTTGGCTTTTACAGGGGTGACTTCACCCCATCTGATGTAGGCAAGATCAACACAGTTATGACATACTAATGTCACATTGAACTTTGTAAGTTCCTGAGTTGTGTATGTTATGGTTTTAAACATGCCTGTTTAACCCCAAAAAAGGATATTTCCACTGTCAAAAATAAAAATGTTGTACACCAAAGATGTTGGTTTGTTAAAAAAACCATTTCTAATGCACATGTGAATGTGCTTTGAGTAAAATGTTTTATATTCAACAATGTGTGGCTTCTTTTTTTCATGCTCATTACCAGTTTTTTAGTAAGTTGGTGTAGTTTACAGTGACAATGGTGGTATTTACTAAAGGCAAATCCACTTTGCACTACAAGTGCACTTTCAGTGCAGTTTCAGTGCACTTTCAAGTGCACTTGCAGTGCACTGGTAGTGCAAAGTGTATTTGCCTTTAGTAAATAACACCCACAGTGCTCTAAAATGTGCCCCAATCACGCTACTTTAGGGACTCAAAGCAATTAATTCATGGAGCTGAAAAGGATGATTATTTTTATCATTAATGCATTACATACATTAACAACAAAAACAGTGTGTGTGTGTAGCAGACCCACAACATAATAGTTAGCTGAAGAAGAGATTGTCACCTCATGTAATAAATAATTACGTTTGCACTATTGAAGAAAATGGGCAAAAAAAAGGCCACTGGAGAACCTAGGAGACAGCTAAAAGAAACACAAGCAGTAAATCAAATGAAATATGAGTTCAGTTTATACCAAAAAAATGTACTTTACAATTGTTTCACACATTGGCTGGCATATCAATGGACCCCACCCGCAAAGTACTTGTACAGGTGCTTTGGGGGGGCAAGCCAGGACGACCAGGTTCAAGTTCAGAGTTGTATTTTGAAATCCGGGCTCAGCCCCAACTGAGGCCACATAGTTCATTGCATTTTTTTCTGAGGTAATTGTGGAGAATGCAGCAGGCAAGTACAATATGGTTCAGTTTATATTCCGCCATGTGGATTGCTGTCAGAAATAGGTGGAACCGGCTGGCCATTATTCCGAATGCATTCTCCATGACTTTTCTGGCTCTTGCCAGCCGGTAGTTAAAAACTCTCTGCTCCAGGGAGAGGGTCCTCATGGGGAACGCCCGCATCAGGTGATCACCCAGCCCAAACGTTTCATCAGCTACGAACACAAACGCAAGACCACCCACATTGTCTTCTGCAGATGGCAAGCCCAAGCTGCCATTCTGGAGCCGTCTGTAGAACTCCGTCTGGGTGATGACTTGACCATCCGACATCCGGACATTCTTTCCCACGTCCACATACAAAAACTCGTATGTCGCCGACACCACTGCCAACATCACAATACTATTAAACCCCTTATAATCATAATAGTATGACCCCGAGTTGGGGGGTGGAACGATGGACATGCTTCCCATCGATTGCCCCTCTGCAGTTAAGAAAGTCCCACTGCTGAGCACACTGGGATGCAGTCTACCATTCCTGTGGGTTTGAAGGAAATTGTGGGATCAAACAAGAAAAAAAAATGTACTTTTGCACATAACATTGCAAGCAGATTAGACACAAACATTCTTGGCCAACATAAGTATAACATTTATTGAAATTAGTATTTTAAGACAAAGTATAAGGTCCACTTATCAGATTCCTCACCCCCTCTGATGGCCCATTGTAAAAATTTTATGATGGGGGGGAGATGTTTTGGACAGGTAACCCTCTCCACTTCATTGAGAGCTGAATTCATAAATAATCTGGGTTACTTTGGCCAGCCCCTCCTTACTCACGCTATTGGCAGCCCACTGGACAGGTAAGAAGTGTCATAATACAAAAATATGAATACACACTGTACAAATTGAAGCACATTTTTACATTCTGCAATTACCTATCCCGATAATAGGAGAACAAAACTTGTAACAGTACCATTTGAAAGTATTCAGGCAGGCCCTTTCACTACATGCTTAGGTGAATTCATACAGAGATATGATCACAAAAGAGGTAGGTATAGTGTGTATGGATTTGTCAAAGTCAGCAGAGTATTGGTATCGGTTGACTTAGCGGTTGTGGGGGAGGGAGGGTTCCAAGTGAGTTTGCCCCCCCCAAAAAAAAGCCTCTTACACTCTGCATGAACTTAAGGACAAAAATAACAGGGTTTAGGGTAAGCACTACAATGGATCTGACAAAATACATTGTTAAGTGACTAGGCTAGGTGTGTATGGGCCCAGCATAGCATGCTGGGGAGGTTAGTGAAGGCATATATGCATGAAGGACAAAAAAGGAGCATTAAAAGCTTCCAGCATGCATGAGGACAAAGAGGACATTTACAGCATATTGCAATTGTGGTAATTAGGGAATAATGAAATAAATACAATACATTAGCAATCATTAAATACATAGAATGTGATGTTAAAAGAGAAAACTTACCTTAATATAGTCCTTCTGCAGGACCTGTATGATGGCAGAACAGGTCTCTGGAATAATGATCCCCAGAGCCTGCGGAGAGATGCCTTTCGAGAACTTGATGTCCTCCAGACTTCTCCCCGTCGCCAAATACTGCAAGATGGCGACGAGCCTTTGCTCGGGACTGATGGCTTGCCTCATGCAGGTGTCTTGCTTCGTAATATAAGGGGACAGCAAAGCCAACAGACGGTGAAAAACTGGGTCCGTCATCTGGAGATAATTCCTGAAATCATCAGGATTATTCTCCTGGATCTCCCACAACAAAGGCATGTGCGAGAATTGATCAAGCTGGAGCAACCAATTCTTCATCCATGAACTCCTCCTCGCCCTGTTCATGAAGTGGACTTGGGTCACAGAAAGAACTCCAACACCAAGCCCTTGCACAGCATGAACTCTACGATGAGTACGTACCCGCAACATGGCTTGAAAACGGTCAGCTGGTCAGAATAGAATAACAGAACACACTGAAATTCAGAAAGACAAAAAAAGGGGAGGGAGGACAGAGACTTCCAAAAGACAGTCTACTCAAGAACATGCGGGTATTTTCCTAAATATCTTTATTGATTATCCTAATAAAAACAGTACATCTATCCAAAAACCAAAAATTAAAAATAGGACAAAAGGTCCTATATTGCATTGGTGGCCACCGATTCATTCCACATACTTCAATCACTCATGCACTTGCACACATGTAGAATTATATAGGAGACCCGGGTCTAATCTAAAATTCATATACTCCCTAGATAGGGTTATGGGTAGATTGGTTGTTGTCACTTCGGTCTTCACTAGGTAAAGTGCGGGTGCTGGTAATTGAGAAATATCCGTCCGGATATTGGTAGTGAGGAAAAACAAACTCAATTACAGAGCAGAGTAATGAATGGGATATCCCCGTGTTACCAGCTGTATGGCAGCAGTCAAAGGGCAAGTTTATACATTCAGCAAGGAAACAAACGGTAGATAGCAGTAAATAGTGTCCCTCCTGTATATTGGAGCACTACATAGCTCACCGTTTGACGTCTTCAGCAGATGAATTACAGAGCCCATAGAAGATGGTAGTAGCCGCGCTGACTTGGTGTAGGGGAGCGATCATGCGGTGAATTCATCTATTGCTGACATGAGCTGTTGTTTCCGGATCTTTCCGTAAGGATGTACGGTATGTCACAGAGTTCAAAAATTCCGCGCTTGGTCTGTCGGATTATCAAGGGAAGCGCTTAGCCCCAGTGTCTGCCGCAGAGCTCAACCCGGTATTTTAAAGTTGGTCAGGACGCTTCTGTATACTCAGAGTTAGTTCCTCATCTATGTGTGGAGGTCCGTGTCCCACTCGTGCATAGGTTAGACGCTTACGCGTTTCACTTGTTGCCAAGCTTCTTCAGAGCATGCACAGTGCCCCCAGTTGAGTGCTTAAATAGCCTGACAATTAATGTTCAATATGCATTAATTATAGCCAGCACCTGGGCACTGCAAACTAACCTAGATTCGCATTCACCACTAGTGCAATCACACACATACGTACCGCTGTGTTAAAGACTCAGATGGAACGTTAATAGCAATTGCCAATAGGTTCCTGAAAATATTGCAACCTCAATCTAATCGGCTCATGTATGGCTCAGAAATAGAATAAAAGATAGAGGAAAGCAACAAATTATCATTATGGGGAGTTGAAAATGCTATTAATAAACAACTATTACTACACTGTCAGCAATCCATCAGCAATTAGTTACAATCAAGTCGGCTCATGTATGGCTCAAAGACAGACATCAGAAGGGGGGGAAGGAAAAATGGGAACCCGGAAAGAGGGGGGGAGGAGGGGGGGCAATAGCCATATCCTGTGGTATAGATTTCATATTTAAATACTGTTACTATTGTGAAGAGTTGGGGGTGCTTTTATTAAATGTTCACAGTCCGTTACCCACGGATGGTATCAATCTCCGTATGCCACAGCAAGGAGAAGATGTGGATTCTCAGTGGGGAATTATTTTAATATCAGTCCAAATTTCATTTGCAGCCGAATTATTGCTCCAAGAAGGGGGACAGATTGAATTCATTATTCAATCCGGAGGGCTGCATACTATTTAGATAGAAAATCCACATCTTCTCCTTCTGATACAATATCCTATCAAAATCTCCACGTCTATGGGGCAAATTAAGTCTATAGATGACCTTACACTTAAGGCCATCTGGTTTACCGTCATGTTTTTCAAGAAAATGCAGGGACAGAGGCCGATTGTAATCCTTATTTAGGATGCTCTGGATGTGTCCGCCAGCTCTGATTCTCAATTCTCTTTTGGTTTTACCGACATAGATAAGACCACATGGGCAAGTTAGCATATAGATTCCGGGGGGCTGTGCAGTTTATAAAACTGTTAATTCTGAACTGTCTTCTACCATCGGAGCTGGCGAACACATCCGTTCTATCCACATATCTGCACATATGACATCTACCACAAGGGTACATGCCCTTGAGAGGTGGAAGATCGGTCAACCAATTGCGTTTTTTGGGTCTCTTGTACTCTGAATGGACCAAACGGTCCCTCAAGTTAGTTGCTCTACGAGCAGTGAGCAAAGGTTTATTGCTTACAAAGTTTCCTAGAATAGGGGCCTCAGACAAGATGTGCCAATGACGACCCAGCACATCCCTAATTTGATCCCACTATGCGCCAAACTTGGTGATAATCCTTAAGGGGGACTGATTTAGGGTTTTTTCTTTTTTCTTAGTATGATTCGTCAATAGAGATGATCTGTTTGTATGTAGGGCTCTTTTTTTGGCCCGTCTGATACATGCATGTGAGTAACCACGGTCACGAAATCTTCCATAGAGATCATGTATTTCCTTGTGAAAGTCGTCTTCCTCCGAGCAATTCCTTCTTGCACGAAGGAACTGACCCACTGAAATTTCCTGTTTTAAGGGGATGGGATGATGGATTGATGCCAGTAACAATGTATTGGCTGCTGTATCCTTTCTAAAGGTTTTGGTATGTAATTTCTCATCTTTTACAAATACAGTGAGGTCTAGAAATGACACACTGTTGGCATCATACGTGTATGTTAATCTAATGTTTCGGTCATGTTCATTGAGTTCATTGATAAATTGTACCAGTTCGACCGGTGAGCCATCCCAAAGCATGATCACGTCATCAATGTACCTCAGCCACAAACGACAGTGGCTGAGGTACATCGACGAGGGGTACACGCATTCGAGTTCCCATAGGCCCAGATGCAAACAGGCGTATGAGGGGGCCCATGGGGCACCCATCGATGTGCCCCTAATTTGTTTGTAATATATTCCCAAAAACTGGAAGTAATTATTTTCCAGCATAAACTGCAAAAGATCAACAATAAATTCGTTTTGCCCTGCCAGTAGTGGATATTTGCTGTCCAGGAAGAATTGTGTGGCTCTAAGGCCCCACCTGTGCGAAATCGACGTATACAACGACTCCACGTCGATACCGACAAGTAGCATCCCCTTTGAAAAGGACATATCCTCCAGTTTCCTCAGAACGTCCCGTGTGTCCTGAGCGAATGACGGTAATTCGTGTACTAGCTCTTTGATCAGTGAGTCCACATATTTACCGACCCTCTCAAGGGAACCCTTGACAGCCGATACTATCGGTCTCCCCGGAGGGTCGGTAATGGACTTGTGAAATTTAGGAATAGTGTACAGAGTAGGAATGTTGAACTCACTGACACTAAGATATTTACATTCTTTTGTGATGATAAGGCCAGCCTCTTGAGCTAGCTGGAGCTTAAAATTAAGGTTTGTCACCATGTGGGGAAAAGGGTTTTGGTGTAACCTCAGATAGGTGGTCTCATCACGGAGGAGACGCATAGTTTGTTCCTCATACATGGTATGAGACATAAGGACCGTATTACCTCCTTTGTCACTTGCTTTAATGACTATGTCTTTAGCTTCCTCCAATTCCCTTAAGGCCCTCCTTTCCTGTCGGCTAAGGTTATCATGTCCTCTATATTCCCAGTTGACCTCAGTGAGGTCCCTTTTAACCTGTTCAAGAAAGAACTGAATGTGTCTATGTTTGGAAAGAGGTGGCATTTTTGGGGATTTTATCACCAACTGTGATGGACGGGGACAACTAGGTGATATCTGTGTGGTTTCCACTTCTAGATCACAATCTTGATTTTCATCTAGAAGGGCAATTAGTGCCTCAAGAGACTCCCGCTCCTGTTTGTCTAATTGATCCATTTCAGTACGCTGGGTACCTCTGTCCGCGTGCCAATATCTGAAAATTAATTTTCTCAAAAATAAATTAATGTCATTAAAGACCTCAAATTCACTCATCGTTGTGGTAGGAGAAAAAGATAAACCCTTTTGTAATAGAGAGATATGATGGTGGTTGAGGGGGAATTCAGACAGGTTAACAACCTTAAAGTCTGGTTGTGGTTTTTTTGAAAGTTGATTTGAAAAATGTAACTGGCCATCTAGAGTTTGCGTTACCCCGACCTGAGTTCCCTCTGGTTTCCTCTTCCTTCTCTTCCTTTTCCCTGGTTTCCCCTGTTGGTTTGGGCCTGGGTTTTGGTCATAGATGTAGTTAGTTGCGTGCCTGCCTTGGGGACAATGTCCCCTTCCCGGTCTAAAAAAACAACCGTTTTTTCAGGCTGTTCAGCTTCACTGTCTGTAGAGGAGTGTCTTGATCTAGATAAACCTGATCGATTTCTCCTACCCCTGAGTGATCTACTTCTCCTTCGGGGTGCTGTAGGGTCAAATATATCTCCCTTCTCCCAATCAAGGAGGTTCTGTTTGAACTTTTCTTGTTTGGTGGATTTGAGGGTTTTTTGAGTTTTTTCAACCTCCTTTTTAAGGAGGTCATTATATTTGTTAAAGTCCTGATCATTTTTATATGGTTCTAGCAACTGTACACTGATATTGATCTCTTTTTTAATTTCGTCTAGTTGTATTTGCTCTTCATCAGTAATCATGTGTAGAATTGCTAGACCATGTTCAAGACAGCTTTGTTTCCATATTTCCAGAAACCATGGTGTATGTAGGTGGCCAGCTTGTACAACCTTTTCTCTTAACCCTCTGGGTATGACTTTGTGCTCAATGTGGGACTTCAGTGATGAAATGTCCCATTTCCTATTGAGATACTTTATTGTGAGTTTTTTATGATTCTTAAATAGTTTTTTGAGGTTGTCATCACTACCAGGTATTGCTGGGGATTCGTTAGTAAATGCAAACTGTATCTCTAGATCAATTTCATCCGCCAGGAGATAGGCCATTTCTCAGGGAAGGAGAGGTGGAGGAGGATGGGACAGGAAAGAGGGAGAGGGGGGGGAAAGGGGGGGGGGTAGGGGGAAGGAGGGAGAGGGGGGGGAAGGGGAGGGAATGGAAAGCGGGGTGGAGGAATGGGGGGGAAGGAGAGGGAGGAGTCAATCTTTAGATATAATTAGGCAGTTAATCCACAGGCTAATTAGATGTACATAGAGGTTGATTCTGAATCTTATATCACAGATGTACAAACAAGATTCAGAATCAACCTCTATGTACATCTAATTAGCCTGTGGATTAACTGCCTAATTATTTCTCAAGATTGACTTCTCCCTCTCCTTCCCCCCCCATTCCTCCACCCCGCTTTCCATTCCCTCCCCTTTCCCCCCCTTCCCCTCTCCCTCCTTCCCCCTACCTCCCCCCCCTTCCCCCCCCTCTCCTTCCCTGAGAAATGGCCTATCTCCTGGCGGATGAAATTGATCTAGAGATACAGTCCGCATTTACTAAGGAATCCCCAGCAATACCTGGTAGTGATGACAACCTCAAAAAACTATTTAAGAATCATAAAAAACCCACAATAAAGTATCTCAATAGGAAATGGGACATTTGATCACTAAAGTCCCACATTGAGCACAAAGTCATACCCAGAGGGTTAAGAGAAAAGGTTGTACCAGCTGGCCACCTACATACACCACGGTTTCTGGAAATATGGAAACAAAGCTGTCTTGAACGTGGTCTAGCAATTCTACACATGATTATTGATGAAGAGCAAATACAACTAGACGAAATTAAAAAAGAGATCGATATCAGTGTACAGTTGCTAGAACCATATAAAAATGATCAGGGCTTTAACAAATATAATGACCTCCTTAAAAAGGAGATTGAAAAAACTCAAAAAACCCTCAAATCCACCAAACAAGAAAAGTTCAAACAGAACCTCCTTGATTGGGAGAAGGGAGATATATTTGACCCTACAGTACCCCGAGGGAGAAGTAGATCACGCAGGGGTAGGAGAAATCGATCAGGTTTATCTAGATCAAGACACTCCTCTACAAACAGTGAAGCTGAACAGACTGAAAAAACGGTTGTTTTTTTAGACCGGGAAGGGGATATTGTCCCCAAGGCAGGCACGCAACTAACTACATCTATGACCAAAACCCAGGCCCAAACCAACAGGGGAAACCAGGGAAAAGGAAGAGAAGGAAGAGGAAACCAGAGGGAACTCAGGTCGGGGTCACGCAAACTCTAGATGGCCAGTTACATTTTCCAAATCAACTTTCAAACAAACCACAACCAGACTTTAAGGTTGTTAACCTGTCTGAATTCCCCCTCAACCACCATCATATCTCTCTATTACAAAAGGGTTTACATTTTTCTCCTACCACAACGATGAGTGAATTTGAAGTCTTTAAGGACACTAATTTATTTTTGAGAAAATTAATTTTCAGATATTGGCACGCGGACAGAGGTACCCAGCGTACTGAAATGGATCAATTAGACAAACAGGAGCGGGAGTCTCTTGAGGCACTAATTGCCCTTCTAGATGAAAATCAAGATTGTGATCTAGAAGTGGAAACCACACAGATATCACCTAGTTGTCCCCGTCCATCACAGTTGGTGATAAAATCCCCAAAAATGCCACCTCTTTCCAAACATAGACACATTCAGTTCTTTCTTGAACAGGTTAAAAGGGACCTCACTGAGATCAACTGGGAATATAGAGGACATGATAACCTTAACCGACAGGAAAGGAGGGCCTTAAGGGAATTGGAGGAAGCTAAAGACATAGTCATTAAAGCAAGTGACAAAGGAGGTAATACGGTCCTTATGTCTCATACCATGTATGAGGAACAAACTATGCGTCTCCTCCGTGATGAGACCATCTATCTGAGGTTACACCAAAACCCTTTTCCTCACATGGTGACAAACCTTAATTTTATGCTCCAGCTAGCTCAAGAGGCTGGCCTTATCATCACAAAAGAATGTAAATATCTTAGTGTCAGTGAGTTCAACATTCCTACTCTGTACACTATTCCTAAATTTCACAAGTCCATTACCGACCCTCCGGGGAGACCGATAGTATCGGCTGTCAAGGGTCCCCTTGAGAGGGTCGGTAAATATGTGGACTCACTGATCAAAGAGCTAGTACACGAATTACCGTCAAAGGGGGATGCTACTTGTCGGTATCGACGTGGAGTCGTTGTATACGTCGATTCTGCACAGGTGGGGCCTTAGAGCCACACAATTCTTCCTGGACAGCAAATTTCCACTACTGGCAGGGCAAAACAAATTTATTGTTGATCTTTTGCAGTTTATGCTGGAAAATAATTACTTCCAGTTTTTGGGAATATATTACAAACAAATTAGGGGCACATCGATGGGTGCCCCATTGGCCCCCTCATACGCCTGTTTGCATCTGGGCCTATGGGAACTCGAATGCATGTACCCCTCGTCAATGTACCTCAGCCACTGTCGTTTGTGGCTGAGGTACATCGATGACGTGATCATGCTTTGGGATGGCTCACCGGTCGAACTGGTACAATTTATCAATGAACTCAATGAAAATGACCGAAACATTAGATTAACATACACGTATGATGCCAACAGTTTGTCATTTCTAGACCTCACTGTATTTGTAAAAGATGAGAAATTACATACCAAAACCTTTAGAAAGAATTGAGCTCTGTAATTTCAAAGCCATTGTATCTAATTTTTAGGGACTCATTAATGACGGGAATAGTACCGCTGGATTGGCGCAGGGCGAACGTGGTGCCTATATTTAAAAAGGGATCAAAGTCTTTACCAAGTAACTATAGACCTGTTAGTTTAACTTCTATAGTCGGGAAGATACAGGAGCGTTTAATAAAAGACCACATAGACGAGTTCTTGCTGGAAAAAAACATTTTAAGCAACAGACAGCATGGGTTCATGAAAGACAGAAGTTGTCAGACAAACCTGATTTCTTTTTATGAAGAGGTAAGTAAAACCTTGGACAGAGGGGTGGCTGTGGACGTTGTTTATTTGGATTTTGCAAAAGCGTTTGATACAGTTCCGCACACACGGCTCATGTGTAAGTTAAAGTCTACAGGCTTGGAAATATCAGTTTGTAAATGGATAGAAAACTGGCTAAAAGACAGAATTCAGAGAGTAGTGGTTAATGATTCTTACTCTGAATGGTCTAAGGTTATCAGTGGTGTACCCAAAGGTTCAGTGCTGGGACCCTTACTCTTTAATATCTTTATAAATGATATTGGGTCTGGGATCAAAAGTAACATTTCTGTCTTTGCAGATGACACCAAGCTATGCAGTGGAATAACGTCCTTACAGGATGTCTCCAATTTACAAGCTGACCTCAATGCTCTGTCTAATTGGGCGACTATGTGGCAGATGAGGTTTAATGTTGAGAAATGTAAAGTTATGCACTTGGGGGCTAAGAATATGCATGCATCATACATGCTAGGGGGAGTACAACTGGGGGAATCTGTAGTGGAGAAGGATCTGGGGGTTTTGGTAGATCATAAGCTCAATAATAGCATGCAATGCCAAGCTGCGGTTTCCAAAGCGAGCAAAGTTCTTTCTTGTATTAAGAGAGGTATGGACTCCAGAGAGAGAGATATCATTTTGCCCCTGTTCAAATCATTAGTAAGACCTCATCTGGAATATGCAGTTCAGTTTTGGACACCAGTTCTCAAAAAGGATATCGGGGAACTGGAGAAAGTGCAGAGAAGGGCAACCAAACTGATAAGAGGCATGGGGGAGCTCAGCTATGAGGAAAGATTAGAGGAACTGAATTTGTTCACTCTTGAGAAGAGGAGAATAAGGGGGGATATGATCAACATGTTTAAATATATAAGGGGTCCATATAGTGAACTTGGTGTTGAGTTATTCACTTTACGGTCAACACAGAGGACAAGGGGGCACTCTTTACGACTGGAGGAAAAGAGATTTCATCTCCAAATACGGAAAGGTTTCTTCACAGTAAGAGCTGTGAAAATGTGGAATAGACTCCCTCCAGAGGTGGTTCTGGCCAGCTCAGTAGATTGCTTTAAGAAAGGCCTGGATACTTTCCTAAATGTACATAATATAACTGGGTACTGACATTTATAGGTAAAGTTGATCCAGGGAAAATCCGATTGCCTCTCTGGGATCAGGAAGGAATTTTTTCCCCTGCTGTAGCAAATTGGAGCATGCTCTGCTGGGGTTTTTTGCCTTCCTCTGGATCAACTGTGGGTATAGTATTGGGTATATTGGATTGTACGTTTTTTTTTTGTTTTTTTTTATGGTTGGACTGGATGGACTTGTGTCTTTTTTCAACCTGACTAACTATGTAACTATGTAACTATGTAAAGGATACAGCAGCCAATACATTGTTACTGGCATCAAACCATCATCCCATCCCCTTAAAACAGGGAATTCCAGTGGGTCAGTTCCTTCGTGCAAGAAGGAATTGCTCGGAGGAAGACGACTTTCACAAGGAAATATATGATCTCTATGGGAGATTTCGTGACCGTGGTTACTCACATGCATGTATCAGACGGGCCAAAAAAAGAGCCCTACATACAAACAGATCATCTCTATTGACGAATCATACTAAGAAAAAAGAAAAAACCCTAAATCAATCCCCCTTAAGGATTATCACCAAGTTTGGCGCACAGTGGGATCAAATTAGGGATGTGCTGGGTCGTCATTGGCACATCTTGCCTGAGGCCCCCATTCTAGGAAACTTTGTAAGCAATAAACCTTTGCTCACTGCTCATAGAGCAACTAACTTGAGGGACCGTTTGGTCCATTCAGAGTACAAAAGACCCAAAAAACGCAATTGGTTGACCGATCTTCCACCTCTCAAGGGCATGTACCCTTGTGGTAGATGTCATATGTGCAGATATGTGGATAGAACGGATGTGTTCGCCAGCTCCGATGGTAGAAGACAGTTCAGAATTAACAGTTTTATAAACTGCACAACCACACGGGTAATCTATATGCTAACTTGCCCATGTGGTCTTATCTATGTCGGTAAAACCAAAAGAGAATTGAGAATCAGAGCTGGCGAACACATCCAGAGCATCCTAAATAAGGATGACGATCGGCCCCTGTTCCTGCATTTTCTTGAAAAACATGGGGGTAAACCAGATGGCCTTAAGTGTAAGGGCATCTATAGACTTAATTTGCCCCATAGAGGTGGAGATTTTGATAGGATATTGTATCAGAAGGAGAAGATGTGGATTTTCTATCTAAATAGTATGCAGCCCTCCGGATTGAATAATGAATTCAATCTGTCCCCCTTCTTGGAGCAATAATTCGGCTGCAAATGAAATTTGAACTGATATTAAAATAATTCCCCACTGAGAATCCACATCTTCTCCTTGCTGTGGCATACAGAGATTGATACCATCCGTGGGTAACGGACTGTGAACATTTAATAAAAGCACCCACAACTCTTCACAATAGTTACAGTATTTAAATATGTAATCTATACCACAGGATATGGCTATACCGGGTTGAGCTCTGCGGCGGATACTGGGGCTAAGCGCTTCCCTTGATAATCCGACAGACCAAGCGCGGAATTTTTGAACTCTGTGACATACCATACATCCTTACGGAAAGATCCGGAAACAACAGCTCATGTCAGCAATAGATGAATTCACCGCATTATCGCTCCCCTACACCAAGTCAGTGCGGCTACTACCATCTTCTATGGGCTCTGTAATTCATCTGCTGAAGACGTCAAACGGTGAGCTATGTAGTGCTCCAATATACAGAAGGGACACTATCTACTGCTATCTACCGTTTGTTTCCTTGCTGAATGTATAAACTTGCCCTTTGACTGCTGCCATACAGCTGGTAACACGGGGATATCCCATTCATTACTCTGCTCTGTAATTGAGTTTGTTTTTCCTCACTACCAATATCCGGATGGATATTTCTCAATTACCAGCACCCGCACTTTACCTAGTGAAGACCGAAGTGACAACAACCAATCTACCCATAACCCTATCTAGGGAGTATATGAATTTTAGATTAGACCCGGGTCTCTTATATAATTCTACATGTGTGCAAGTGCATGAGTGATTGAAGTATGTGGAATGAATCGGTGGCCACCAATGCAATATAGGACCTTTTGTCCTATTTTTAATTTTTGGTTTTTGGATAGATGTACTGTTTTTATTGGGATAATCAATAAAGATATTTAGGAAAATACCCGCATGTTCTTGAGTGGACTGTCTTTTGGAGGTCTCTCTTCTCCCTCCCCTTTTTTTACATATGCTATTTTGGTCCCAAGAACAACCATTTTTTGATTGTTGATCATTTAATGTCAGTCCAATCAACAATGGACCAGTGGTATTAAGGGTATAATTATCAAGGTAGGCAACTTTAGGCCGGTAATTTAACCTTGGCTATACCCTAATCCTACTTTGGATGAATCTAAGGTGTTCCTCTCCTTTTTGTGTCTCTTCATATGAAATTCAGAAAGAACCTGAGAAGAACGATCTGAAAATCAGAAACGAGTGGACAAGAACGCACTAGAAAACAGATACGAACTGGTAACATGCACTGAAGAACAGATACGAACCTACAAGCATAAACTGAAGAGCAGTAATAACCTGAAAAGCATGAGGCAGAAAAGCTCAAATAGTGTCTCACCAAACTTCTGTTAACAAGAGATTGGCAGAAGGAGCCCAAAGGTTGCCGTGCTTGGTATTGAACTTGCTTTTTCTAGTGCCGTTGTATGTGTTGTATGTCAGCGCATTCTTGGTGATAAGAATTTCCGACAACATTTGTGTGACCGTGTGTATGCAAGACAAGTTTGAGCCAACATCCATCGGAAAAAAATCCACGATTTGGTTGTCGGAATGTCCGATCGTGTGTACAGGGCTTTGGAAGAAAATGGATTTTGTCTGTTGTCTTGATGGGCTACCTGAACTGTCTCTCTAAATGTCACAAAGTGAAACATATAGAGCAAACTAAATTTATTTTTGTTTCATATTTATTTTTAAAGGTAACACATTTATATAATGCACTTATGTTGGGCATAGTCATGTGTCTATTAGAGTATTACCATAAGATTTTCATTGTAGAATAACCTGCAGGGCCACTAGGCAAACTAGGCAGCCACCTAGGGTGCACTGCTGCCTAGGGTGCCTGGCAGCTGGTGATCCTACTCCCTCTCTCTGCAGCCAGCATTTAACTCTCAACAGGCAGCCGCCCATTCTGTGTCAGAGGCACAGCGGTGGCGGAGGACAGTGTATTTGTCCCAACTAAATGGAGGAAACATCCCCTGCACCGCTGTGCACCTCTGATAATCAGTGACCTGTCTGTCTTTCACCGTGCGCGGTCAAGTCACCACCAGTCTTTGAGTGAACATTGTTGTCCAACGGTGACCATCCTAATGCCAGCTCTGCCTCTCTGCCCAGTGCACACACACAGCGTCAGTGTAGGCGCTCTGGGCTTGGTGACAGGTGGAGCCTGCTGGAGGACTCACCGAGGCAGGCAGAGATTAAAATTGTTCGTTTCTCGCACACACAGTGGCAGGGTCACGTCAGATGCAGAGCAGTCTGCAGAGCCCCAGAGCGTCGCCTGGTGAGTAAAACACTGTCACTGAGATTGCATTTTTGCATGTAAATTTATATACAGATATAGTGTATAAAGACATGTGTGTGTACCCCCCATGGTGAGACTGCATTTTTGGGCTCCGGTGAGGCTGCATTTATGGGTGCTGGTGAGGCTGCATTTATGGGTGCCGGTGAGGCCAGGGGTGGAGCAAAGGGAAGGGTCGGCAAAATTAGGTTTTGCCTGGGGTGTCAAAAATCCTTGCACCAACCCTGACAACCTGCATGTGCTTCAATTTCTTCCACCATGGTACAATTTTTCCTCCATAAAGACACAGAGCAAATGTTGCTAGAAATAAACAAAGGGGTTAATTAACTAAAAGCATTTGGGCACCAGTCCTCAGGAAGGATGTACTGGAAATAGAGCGAGTACAAAGAAGGGCAACAAAGCCAATAAAGTGTCTGGAAGATATTAGTTGTGAGGAATGGTTGTGAGCACTGAACTTATTCTCTCTGGAGAAGAGACGCTTGAGAGGGGATATGATTTCAATTTACAAATACCGTACTAGTGACCCCACAATAGGGATACAACTTTTTCGCAGCAGGGAGTTTAACAAGACTCATGGCCACTCATTAAAATTAGAAGAAAAGAGGTTTAACCTTAAACAACGTAGAGGGTTCTTTACTGTAAGGGCGGCAAGGATGTGGAATTCCCTTCCACAGGCGGTGGTCTCAGCGGGGAGCATCGATAATTTCAATAAACTATTAGATAAGCACCTGAAGGACCACAACATACAGGGATATACAAGGTAATACTGACATATAATCACATACATAGGTTGGACTTGATGGACTTGTGTCTTTTTTCAACCTCACTACTATGTAACTATGTATCTATGCAAACAATGCTAAATCTGGTGCAGCTCTGCAAAAAAAACAGTCGACTTCCAGGGTTTTTTGTCAAACCTTAATTGAACAAGCTGAAGTTAGAAACTGATTAGATACCATGCAGAGCTGCACCAGGTTTTACACTCTGCAGTTTTAGTAAATAAACCCAATAGTTATTGAATGCTTCAATATTTCAAGTTGCTGTTGAAAAACTTTCCCTTTTCACAAAATACAAATAGGCTATATTTAAAGATACCTGGAAATTTCAAAATATTGCATAATTTAAAATGTAATTATTCCAAATTTGAATTACTAGACCAGAATGTAATCTTATGCCCCATACACACGATCAGAAATTCCATCAGAAAAAACTTGGATGGTTTTTCCGACGGAATTCCGCTCAAGCTTGCCTTGCATACACACGGTCACACAAAAGTTCTCTGAATTTTCGACCGTCAAGAACACTACGACGAGCCAAGAAAATTAAGTTCAATGCTTCCGAGCTGCGTTGAATTGTTTCGGAGCATGCGTGATTTTTTACGCATCCGAATTGCATACAGATGAACGCATTTTTGGATAGGAACTTTTTCCGACCGAAAAATTGAGAACCTGCTCCCAATCTTTTGCTGGCTGGAATTCTGCCAGCAAAGGTCCGATGGAGCATACACATGGTGGGAATTACTGACCAAAAGCTCACATCCGACTTTTGCTGGCAGAATTTCTGATCGTGTGTATGGGGCATTACAGTTTCTTTAAAATAAAGCGTTATTCATGTACTTATAACAGTTATTAAAAAACTAGCCACGTATTTGCTCTGGCATCAATAATTTCACTTGATCAATGAATTTTAAATCTAGGTCATGGTTTTAATCCAACATTATATGTATAGTCTCCTAAAATAATACTTAAATAACTCTGATAGGTATTAGTGATGGACTCCTGGCAGTGCTAAAACATTGATGATCTTGTGTGACCTTTCCAGAATAATAATTTACAAAACACTGTACTTGAATACTACATTATCAGTCATTAGAAAGCTAGTTAAATTAAGTATAGAATATGTTGTAATCAATTTGTGCAACGATTGTACCATTATCAATTGTTCTATGTAAACAGACAGAATTATGTTGGTGGGGCAGAGGGTGGACAGTCTTTGGAATCACTTTTACCAATGTGAATGAGGTAGTCATACCAAAACAAGTCATGAACTCATGGACCCTAGCTATAAAATAGACCAGACCTGCCGTATTTCACATGATCACATCTGTGGTGCATTTATAGCCTCATATTAACTTATATAATACACACACAGCAAAATTATAATTTTCTAATGATTTCAATATAGTATTGGAAATATTACAAACATAAGAAATCAGAACACTCTTTTTTCAATTGCCCCTAGACCTTGTCCCTTGTTTCTATAAATTTTTACAGCCTTTGATTTAGCAACTGTCAACTATTATTAACTATTGACCACATTCCCATGCTTCAGTCTATTGAGAATATGTTTAATTCAATATGTATGAGGAAATCCTTTTGAATTTACTCTCCTGTGCTCTCAACAAAGCCAACAGTACTGTATGATAGTTCATTTATGCATATTTATGCTAGTAGGTTGTTTTAATTAGTTGTTTGTAGTTGGTTTGTTATCAAGGATTTAAATGTGTTTTTAATTAATGTTTCTCTTAATGCAGTTTACTTCTATCTTTATCCTGAAATTTAAAAAAAAAATTTGGGTAAGAGTAAAAAATTGGATGATTCCCAGTTTTGCTGAAGAATTGCCCAGGTCTATCTAAGACATACTTCATTTAACCAAAGTATCTTCTCTTGTTTTTGCAAACCTCATGGCTTGAAAAGCTAGAACATCAACCTCTGGATGATCTCTCTCATGTGTTTACTCTAATGCTCACTCATACATAATAATGGGGCAATCTTTTAGAAAATTTTCGAAGAATCAACTAGGAGGTGTTGTTGTGACTTGTCAATACAGAATAATAAACTGTGAAATTATCTCATGTAAAGTTTAGAGTGTAAACTAGACAGTTTTATCATATGATGTAATTGTTAATTTTGCTATTACTAATGGAAACACATAACAAACATCTATAAAGTATGTTACACTTTGTTGTATTTCTAAATGTATTCAACAATAAATGGCTTTCTGTGTCACAATCTCGATCTTTGTTGCTGGCGGTTATATTTTCAGGTAATATATAACATTTTGTAACAGATATTGCTGTCCCTGGCTGTATGTGTTGAATTGTATATTTGTATTGTGTACAGTTGTGGAACACTAATTTACAGCAGGTAAAATAAGTATTGAACACGTCACCATTTTTCTTAGGTAAATATATTTCTGAAGGTGCTATTTTTACCACATGTACTGTAGGTAATAACCCATGCAATCCATATATACAAAGCAACCAAAAGAAATAAGTTCAGAAATTAAGTTATGTAATAAAATGGAATGACACAGGGAAAAAGTATTGAACACGCTAACTGAAATTTATTTAATACGTCATACAAAATCCTTTGTTGGTAATGACAACTTCAAGATGCCTCCTGTACGGAGTCGCATGCATTGCTCAGGTGTGATTTTGGCCCATTCTTCCACACAAACAGTATTCAAATTTTGAAGGTTCTGTGGGCCTCTTCTATGAAATCTGATCTTTAGTTCTTTCCATAGATGTTTCTATTGGATTCAGGTCAGGTGATTGGCTGGGGCATTCTAGCAACTTTATTTTCTTTCCTTGAAACCAATTGACAGTTTCTTTGGCTTTTTGTTTGGGATCATTGTCTTCCTGAAATGTCCACCCTCGTTTCATCTTCATCATCCTAGCAGATGGCAGCAGATTTTTATCAAGAACGTCTTGGTACATTTTTCCATTCATCCTTCCTGCAATGACATGAAGTTTGCCAGTACCGTATGATGAAAAACAGCCCCACACCATAATGTTCTCACCTCCAAACTTCACTATATGTATGGTGTTTTTGGGGTGATGTGCAGTGCCATGTGACCTCCAAACATGGTGTGTATAATGGCATCCAAAGAGTTCAATTTTGGTCTCATCTGACCAGACAATATTCTCCCATTATTTCACAGGTTTGTCTAAATGTTGTGCAGCAAACTGTAAATGAGCTTCAACAAGCTTTTTCTTCAGCAATGGATTCTTGCATGGTGAGCATGCATACAGACCATGGCAGTTGAGTGCATTACTTATTGTTTTCTGAAACAATTATACCTGCTAATTCCAGGTCTTTTCTGAAGCTCTTCACATGTGGACCGTGGCTCTTGGACAACTCTTCTGATAATTATGTTCACTCCTCTGTCAGAAATCTTGCGAGAAGCACCTGGTCATGGCTCGTTTATGGTGAAATGATGTTCTTTCCACTTCCACATTATGGCCCCAACAGTGCTTACTGTAACATTCAGAAATATAGAAATCCTTCTGCAACCAATGCCATCAGTATGTTTTGCAACAATAAGGTTGTGGAGGTCTTGAGAGAGCTCTTTGCTTTTACCCATCATGAGATGTTTCTTGTGTGACACCTTGGTAATGAGACACCTTTTTATAAGCCTACAGTTGAGACTGAACCAACTGATATCAATTTGCACTGACAAGGGGCAGGATTGCTAATTACTGATAGATTTCAGCTGGTGTCTTGGCTTTACATGCCTTTTTTGCACTTCCTTTTCTTCATGTGTTCAATACTTTTTCCCTGTGTCATTCCATTTTATTACACATAACTTAATTTCTGAATTTATTTGTTTTGGTTTATTTGTATGTATAGATTGCATGGGTTGTTATTGACATGTGGTGAAAATTTAATGTCAATAGCACTTTTAAAAATATATTTACCTAGAAAAATGGTGACATGTTCAATACTTATTTTACCCACTGTATATAAATGTGTAACTCCAATTATTTCAATTATGATAGATGCCATTTCTGAACGCTAAGCTGCCACTGTTTATACTGGTGTACATTAATGGACATTTCAGTACATCTATCAGTAAAGCAAAGAGAAGAATTCAGCTATCTATAACAGCAAATCAGAATTCATCTTCCACTGATCTGACTTCAAAAAAGTAAAATCTTTATGGAAATGATGTTGTTTCGAACCTTCAATCTCTCTTTGCTGTTTGTATTGATTATGCCTAACAGTGCAGGGTCTAGAGTAAAAAAAACTGAAGGTTGTGCTTGTATTGTGTTTCTACATGAATCGATAAATGTGGCAAAAGGAGTGCTACCATTTGGATCTTTCGTCATATAATGTGCAGTTGGAGAGCTGGGCCCTGTTGAATCCGTGGCAGTGATCAACCTGGAGTGGTGTCATCTTTACCTTAAAATCACTGAAGAGTGTATTTTTTTCCAGTCCTCAAAAATATCTCTTGGTGAAAGATCTTAGATTTTCAAAATGTTCTGTCTAAAAGCTTTGCAATTAAAGTTTGCTCAAGAGCTTTGTCATTATGGGTTTGATGTTATAGAAAGTGTTTTTTCCTTATAGCATTTGCATTTTCCATTGCATGCTAGCTAGAAATGAGGGAACTGAGATATACAGTATCTCACAAAAGTGAGTACACCCCTCACATTTTTGTAAATATTTTATTATATATTTTCATGTGGCAGCACTGAAGAAATTACACTTTGCTACAATGTAAAGTAGTAGTGAGTGTACAGCTTGTATAACAGTGTAAATTTGCTGTCCCCTCAAAATAACTTAACACACAGCCATTAATTTCTAAACCGCTGGCAACAAAAGTGAGTACACCCCTAAGTGAAAATGTCCAAATTGGGCCCAAAGAGTCAATATTTTGTGTGGCCACCATTATTTTTCACTGCCCTAACCCTCTCAGGCATGGAGTTCATCAGAGCTCCACAGGTTACCACTGGAGTCCTATTCCACTCCTCCATGATGACATCACGGAACTGATGTTAGAGACCTTGCGCTCTCCACCTTCCGTTTGAGGATGCCCACAGATGCTCAATAGGGTTTAGGTCTGGAGACATGCTTGGCCAGTCCATCACCTTTACCCTCAGCTTCTTTAGCAAGGCAGTGGTCGTCTTGAAGGTGTGTTTGGGGTCGTTATCATGTTGGAATACTGCCCTGCGGCCCATTCTCTGAAGGGCGGGGGATCATGCTCTGCTACAGTATGTAACAGTATATGTTGGCATTCATGATTCCCTCAATAAACTGTAGCTCACCAGTGCCGGCAGCACTCATGCAGCCCCAGACCATGACACTCCCACCACCATGCTTGACTGTAGGCAAGACACACTTGTCTTTGTACTCCTCACCTGGTTGCCGCCACACACGCTTGACACCATCTGAACCAAATAAATTTATCTTGGTCTCATCAGACCACAGGATATGGTTCCAGTAATCCATGTCCTTAGTCTACTTGTCTTCAGCAAACTGTTTGCGGGCTTTCTTGTGCATCATCTTTAGAAGAGGCTTTCTTCTGGGACAACAGCCATGCAGAACAATTTGATGGCAGCGTGCGGCGTATGGTCTGAGCACTGACAGGCTGTCCTATTAAACCGCTGTATGTTCTTGGCCAACGTGCTGCAGCTCAGTTTCAGGGTCTTGGCAATCTTCTTATAGCCTAGGCCATCTTTATGTATAGCAACAATTCTTTTTCAGATCCTCAGAGAGTTCTTTGCCATGAGGTGCCATGTTGAACTTCCAGTGACCAGTATGAGAGAGTGAGAGCGATAACACCAGATTTAACACACCTGCTCCCCATTCACACCTCAGACCTTGAAACACTAATGAGTCACATGACACCAGGGAGGGAAAAAGGCTAATTGGGCCCAATTTGGACATTTTCACTTAAGGGTGTACTCACTTTTGTTGCCAGTGTTTTAGACATTAATGGCTGTGTGTTGCATTATTTTGAGGGGACAGCAAATTTACACAGTTATACAAGCTGTACACTCACTACTTTACATTGTAGCAAAGTGTAATTTCTTCAGTGTTGTCACATAAAAAGATATAATAAAATATTTACAAAAATGTGAGGGGTGTACTCACTTTTGTGAGATACTGTACATGGGAGTAAAGACATTTCTTGTTCTAGACTTGTTTAACCACTTCACTCCCGGTCCATAGTGAAATGATATCCACAGTTGGGATCTCCCATCCTGGGAGGGTGTCATATGAAGTCCTAGGCTTCTCGCTGCTCCTGCAGCGATCGGTGATGAGGCACACGACCCATCCCAGATCCATGTAAAGAGCCGATAAAAAATGTCTCTTTACCACATGACCGGCTGTGTCCAATCACAGCCAGTCACATGTACTGTCCATGTGCACGCCGCTTGTGCGGGCGCAGAGCGGCGATCGGGAACAAGGCTTGTCACCCTGACACAGCCCAACCCCGATCACAGTAAAGAGCCAATGAAATTGGCTCTTTACCACGTGACCGGCTGTGTCCAATCACAGCCGGTCACAGAATGTCAACAAACCGCAGTAACAAGATGTTACCGGGTTCTCCTCCTTACACACCGATCGTGTGTGAAAAGGAGATTGTAGTAGCATCTCGTTACCGCTTACAGTGTACACCAATCACACTGATTGCCCCCACAAAAAAGAGGACCTGTCACCACCCATCAAAGTACCTGACACCACCCATCAAAGTACCCGAGTACCTGTCACAGTCCATATGAGTACCCGAGTACCTGAGTACCTGTCACAACCCATCTGAGTACCTGTCACAGTTCATCTGAGTACCCGAGTACCTGAGTACCTGTTACAGTCCATCTGAGTATCTGAGTACCTGTCACAGTTCATCTGAGTACCTAAGTACCTGTCACAGTCCATCTGTGTACCCGGGTACCTGTCACAGTCCATCTGAGTACCCGGGTACCTGACTACCTGTTACAGTTCATCTGAGTACCTAAGCACCTGTCACAGCCCAGCTGAGTACCTGAGTACCTGTCACAGTTCATCTGAGTACCTGAGTACCTGTCACAGCCCATCTGAGTACCTGAACACCTGTCACAGTCCATCTGAGTACCCGAGTACCTGACTACCTGTCACAGTTCATATGAGTACCTGAGTACCTCTCACAGCCCATCTGAGTACCTGTCACAGCCCATTTGAGTACCTTGTACCGCCCTTCAGAGTACCTGTCACCACCCATCAGAGTACCTGAGTACCAGTCTGTCAGGGCTGGGCTCAGCCCTTCCTTCTCTGAGCTGGCCGCTCAGCTGTTGGATAATTGCCAGCTCCTATCTCTCCACAGCTATTCACCTGTTGATGATATCCTGCTCGTCAGACCTGCCTACTTAAGCCGTACAGCCCAGAGGATTTCTGCTTTCGCTTTGGTCAACATCACAGAGACGGCATCTCCTGCATTCCTCTTAAAGATTTGCTTGACTGACATCCCTTCTAGCTCCAGATCCTGCTTGCTGTCTTACTACACTCATCTCCGGCTCCCTGATGTTTGGCTTGTCTGACTATCCATTCCGGTTCATGAACTCTGGCTATGTTTTGACTACTTTTACTCTGTTTACCTTTTTTTATATTATTAAACAAGTGTGATTTAACTGTACTTCTGTCTCAGTCTGATTCATGGTTTCTGACGGTAGGCAAAGGCCATGAATTCAAAAGATCCAGTCAATCCACTTGTTGGTAATATTTTTTCCAGACTGGATGAGCAGGATCACCGCATGGATCAGTTTGCCATGGCATTACAAATGCTCCTGAGTCACACAGCCCACCTGGAATCTCCCACTGTGGCTGATCTGGTACAACCGGTGTTGCAGGCCATCCCTGCTGCTGCCCCAGTCTCTGGGCAGGCACCCACCTCGAGTATTACCTCTATAAGAGGTATGTATGGTTCCGCTCCGCTTCCCCAGTGATTTGGGGGTGATCCAGTCCAATGCAGAGGGTTTCTCAACCAGGTTGAGATATACTTTGAGATGCTGCCCCAGATGTTTCCCATGGACAGAAGCAAAGTAGGTTTCGTGATATCTTTGCTTTCTGAGAGAACCTTGGCCTGGGCAAACCCTCTATGGGAGAGACAAAAAGCTGTTGCCTTGAGTTACCCTGAGTTTGTGGCCTCCTTTAACAGGGTATTTGATGTTCCCGCATGCTCCGCTTCTGCTGCCAAGTGCCTCATGTCCATCAAACAGAGTACGAGAACTGTTGCTGATGTAACCGCTTTCGTAGCTGCCTGTTCCATGTGTGCTCAGAGTAAGACCCTATGACACCTTCCAGTGGGCCTCCTACAACCCATACCCAATGGAGAGAGACCCTGGACCCACCTGTCTATGGATTTTATTGTGGAGTTACCCAACTCCCAGGGCAACACAGTTATCCTTATGTTGGTTGACTGGTTCTCAAAAATGTCTCATTGTATTCCGCTTAAGAAGTTGACCACTTCTAAGGAACTGGCTTCCATTTTTGCTCGGGAGATCTTTTGCTTACATGGGCTAGGTGATTGTGTCGGACAGGGGTAGTCAGTTTATGTCCCGGTTCTGGCGAGCCTTTAGTGCACAGTTGGGAATTCAGCTTGCTTTTTCCTCTGCATATAACCCACAGTCTAATGCCCCGTACACATGGTCGGACATTGATCGGACATTCCAACAACAAAATCCTAGGATTTTTTCCGACGGATGTTGGCTCAAATTTGTTTTGCGTACACACAGTCGCACAAAGTTGTCGGAATTTCGTGACGTTAACCACGTATGACGAGACTAGAAAAGGCCAGTTCAGAACCAAGTGTGGCACCCTTTGGGCTCCTTTTGCTAATCTTGTGTTAGTAAAAGTTTGGTGAGAGACGATTTGTGCTTTTTCAGACTCGTGGCTTTCAGATCGTTTTCTGCGGTTCAGTTTGTGCTTGTGGGTTTGTATCTGCTCTTCAGTGCGTGCAAGCAAGCTACGCGTGACTTTGTCATTGTGTTCTTGTTCGTTCGTTGCTGTTTTTCAGGTCGCTCTTCACAGGCCTTGCTGTTCTTCAGTGCCTTCTGTTACTTCGTTCTGAGCAGCCGACCATTTTCTAGCCATGTTGCGTATACGTACTCCTCGTAGAGTTCGTGCTGTGCGGGGGCTTAGTGTTGGGGTTCTGACCTTGACACAAGTCCAGTCCATGAACAGGGTGGGGAGGAGTTCATGGACCAAGAATTGGTTGCTTCAGCGTGACCAGTTCTCTCATATGCCTTTGCTCCGCGAGAATAATCCTGATGATTTCAGGAACTTTCTCCGGATGACGGACCCCGTATTTCACCGTTTGTTGGCTTCTCTGACCCCCTATATCAGCAGGCAGGATACCTGCATGAGGCAAGCCATCACTCCGGAGCAGAGGCTCGTCGCTACCCTGCGGTACTTGGCGACAGGGAGAAGCCTGCAGGACTTGAAGTTCTCGACAGGCATCTCCCCCCAGGCTCTGGGTATCATTATCCCAGACACCTGTTCTGCCATCATCCAGGTCCTGCAGAAGGAGTATATTAAGGTAAGATTTTTATCCTTTAACATCACATTTTATTGTATATAATGTTTGATAATATATTGTATTTCTTTCCTCATTCCCTAATTACCATGATTGTAATATGCTGTGGATGTCCTATTTGTCCTCATGCATGCTGGATTTTGATGTCATTATTTTTTTGTCCTTCATACATATTTGCCTTCACCTACCTCCCCAGCATGGTCTCCTGCCCTATATTCACCTCATGTAGTCACTTAACAATGTATTTTATCAGCTCCATAGTAGTGCTTTACCATAAACACCCCCTAAAATGTTTTGAAATCTGATTTGTGTTTTAAATTTGCCAAACCCATACACACTATACCCATCTCTTTTGTGGTCAGATGTATGGATGAATTCCCCAAAGCATGTAGTGCAAGGGCCTGCCTGTATACTTTCAAATGGTACTGTTTAAAGTTTTTTTATCCTATTATTATTTTGATAGGTAATAACAGAATGTCCAAATGTGCTCAAATGTGTACAGTGTGTATTTATATCTTTGTATTATGACACTTCTCACCTGCCCAGTGGGCTACCAATAGTGTAAGGAGGGGCTGTTCAAAGTAATACCCATTATTTAGGCATTCATCTCTCAATGAAGTGGAGAGGGTTACCTGTCCAAGAGTTCCCCCCCCCATTAATGTTAGAAATGACCCATGAGAGGGGGGAGGGGGAATATGATAGGTGTACCTTATACTTTGGTGTTGTAAAATTCCCCTTAATAAATGTTATCTGGATGTTGGCCAAGAATGTTTCACTGTAAGCAAGTAAAAGGCGCAAAAAAACGGAAATCCCTATATTACCATCATGTAGGTGACAGAAGGCAATTATAGCTAATATAGTCCATGAAAAGTCTATATGAACAGAAGCAAACTCAAATTGAAAAGTCCACACAGATGGCTGCCTTCCGGGAAGAGCTGAAACCAAGCTCCAAAAATCTGCAGAAAAAACACAAGGGGAGGAGGCGCCTCTAAGTGCAGTATGTAAGCCAGATTTATTAAAAACACTGTACCAAAAAACTCACATTTAGTAGGATAAAATATAGCATGTAGTGTAGTGTAGTTAAAATCCAAGAAGAGGGGAATCCATCAGATCCATCACAGACATCGCTGCTTCCTGCTGTGCGTGGGGCTATGCTGAATACCGCTTGAGCTGGCCGCGGTGATGAAGTACTCCAAAGTGAGGCCTGGAACGCTGGTGGAAAGCAGGCGCGGGGCTGTGACCTCACTGGAATGCGACGCGTTTCATGAGCGTACGGGCTACGATGTCACGGTAGCCGCGCTCCTTCATCAAAGCTACAAGTGGATCATGGAGGTGGCTTAAAAGGAAATTGGGGGCGGGAGTTAAGGGGAGGAGGGGAGGAAAGAGGGAACGAAGTGAGATGGGGAGAGGGAAAAAGGAGGGGGTGGCCATATATGTAAAATACTCTGTAAAAATAAAAAAAGTGCATATCTAAAAATAGTCTCAATAAATGGCAAAAACTGACAGATAATGAATATGTATATATATGAGAGTTGTGCCCGTTTAAAAGGACAAAAAGGGGAAAAAACACATCAGGATAATCATGAAGACACAATCGGACAAAAATAATAAAAAATATAAATGAAAAATTAATTACCGTATTTATCGGCGTATAACACGCACCGGCGTATAACACGCACCCCAATTTAGGAGGGAATTTTAAGGAAAAAAAAACTTTTAGGAGGAAAGTTGAAGGGAAAAAAACTTACATTTAAATGCCCATCATTGCAGCCTTCTCAGTTCAGCCTTGCCCCAGTGCAGCCATGTCAGTGCAGCCTTGTCAGTGCAGCCGTCAGTGCAGCCTTGTCAGTGCAGCCTTGTCAGTGCAGCCATGTCAGTGCAGCCTTGTCAGAGCAGCCTTCCCCCAGTGCAGCCTTCCCCCAGTGCAGCCTTGCCCCAGTGCAGCCTTGCCCCAGTGCAGCCTTCCCCAGTGCAGCCATGTCCCAGTGCAGCCTTGCCCCAGTGCAGCCTTCGATCCCCTGTCCCTGCTGCTGTGCTTCAAAATCGCAGACCGCGATTTGAAAATGGCGCCGCCGGCGCCGAAATACACAGAGCCGGTCCTCGGCTCTTTCCGGCGGCTCTCGTTTACTTTCGGTTTCACTCGTAGCCCCGAGCGGAGCTATCCGAGTAGGTTCGGATAGCTCCGCTCGGGGCTACGAGTGAAACCGAAAGTAAACGAGAGCCGCCGGAAAGAGCCGAGGACCGGCTCTGTGTATTTCGGCGCCGGCGGCGCCATTTTCAAATCGCAGTCGGCGATTTTTAACTTTTGACAGCTCGGGATCGCAGGGGATCAGCGTATAACACGCACCTGCGACTTTCCCCTGATTTTAAGGGGAAAAAAGTGTGTGTTATACGCCGATAAATACGGTAATTGGTAATCAATCATGAGAATAATAATAAAGAAAAGCTTGTGCTGCATACTGGTCTCTCATTACAACACTTTGTGTTCTTGTTCATTTATCACGCTCAATATCAGTATTTTATATGGATATCATTTCTAATATAACTGCACAAAAATATGCGACTATCAACTTAATATTTGCCACGATATCCTCTGTCATTTAGTTCTCTGATACAATTAAACTGCAGGGTAGGACACGTCAGAACCTCTGTGGTAAATTTAAACAATTAGAGAGATTGATTTGCACCACCAATTTCCAATGGTGGGACAAATTCTTTCTACAGCAACATATTGACCTAAAGGTTTCCCCCAGAGGCCTGCGTGTGATGAAAGATTGCCCCCTCTTCTTGAGTGAAGAGCATAAAAAAGAATGGGCTAGTATTTTAGAATTTTGTACCACCAAGTGGATGGGAACACTCATTTCTCACCGTACGGATAGATTTAATTCAACTAGCCAACAAGTCAATTCTATTATAGAAGAGATATCTAGACTTTCAACCCACATTCCATCCTCATGGTTTGAAATATTAAAAGAAAATACTAAAAAGGATGAGGATAATTTTATAAATAAAAAAATGGGGAAATTTAAACGTGACCTGGATGACTATAACCTAAATAGGATTTTTTCATGGAATAAATAGAATACTCCCTACACACTCCACACCCATACTAATTCTCATTCTCCGAGCCATACCAGGCATGATCCTGCACCTCCTAGTCACCCTCCTATACCCCTTATGAGCATCCGATTTCCAAATAGTAGAATTTCTACCATACATCAGCGGAACAATCGCCATTCACAGGTTTCTGACCCATTGTCCCATCACCTTCATAATAATAATAATAATAAAAAGGATGAACTTATCCGTGTTTACATCAATTTTACAATAGGCCTCTCAACTCACGATTTTCGATTCAATCTACTTCCCCTGCTTCCAGTGCTTCAGTTCAAGTTACTCCTATTGATGTTTCTAACACTCTCACTGTTTCCCCTTCCATCCCTAATTCAGCTGATCCATCCATTCCCACTAAACCAGAATCCTTACAAACTAAGGTATTTCCTACCTTGAATAAACTGATCTCTTGTGATTCCCTATCCACATCCTTCTCTAGTACTATACCATCTTCCCCTGTTCCTTTTTTAGTGCTCAGTCCTCCTCTCGCACAAACCTCCTGAAAAAGAAAGCTCCCAGAAGAGGATGCAGAGGGGGACGAAGCAGGAAATCAGACAAACATGTTGAAATACCCCAAACTATAAAAATATTCAACTTATCTTCACATACGTTATCCCATGCAGATCTATCCCTTCTTGGCCGAGGACTTAATTTTGCACCGACCAATAAACCCAACCCTTTTGTTCTTTTCAAAGACCTCAATGGCTATGTACGTAACCTCACCCTTAAGAGGCACTTCCATATTCAATCAGAGAAATCAACCAACATTTTATGTAACCCTGATTCCCAGACTAACTCCACCATAGTGCCATTGGAGCTCAGCCTCGAATCTCCTCCAGACATCGACGATCCTGATGCATCTTATAGCGATGATATGCTGCTTCACATATTGACCCAGCATCTTGCAACATCCCCTCCAATCGTCCATACTTCACTAAAACCCAAATCAATATTTTTTCCTACACAATCTAAGGGCCCCTATATAGAAGCATTCTATAGAATTGTCTTTTCAGATTTAAAGAAATTATGTGAATCCTCCTCGGCCTCCAAATCCAACAATTTATCACCTTCGGAAATTAAAGCACTTGATCAAATCATTCATAGAGAGGATTTGGTAATTAAATCTGCAGACAAAAGGAGGAGGTATTGTACTACAAAACAAAGAATCATACAGGTTACTTTCTCACAAAAGGACATATGTCAAACTCCCTAGGGACCCCACAACCGAATATGCTATGGAAACTGACCAATTGATCTCCACTGCCCTTCAAGAAGGTATTTTCTCAAAAACCGAGAAGTCTTTCTTGCAAAAGACCTTCTACCAAGTACCTTACTTTTACCACCTGCCTAAGATACATAAAAGCTTAGAGGATCCCCCAAGCAGACCTATCGTGGCAGCCATGGATAGTGTCACCACGGGCTTTAGTTTATATATTGATCAATTCCTACAACCCATAGTTGCCCAATTACAATCATATATTCGGGATGGTACTCATCTCTTGGAAATGTTATCTCTATACAAGTGGGAGCCCACCTACACTTGGCTCTCACTAGACGTATGTTCATTATACACCTCCATCCCACATGACTTTGGACTGATGGCATTAGAACATTTCCTATCCACAGATCCCTTGATCAATATGCGCCAGGCAGGGTTTGTTGTGAAAGCAGCAAGGTTTTGCTTGACGCATAACTATTTCTCCTTTAATGAAGAATACTACCAACAGATACAAGGTACAGCAATGGGGGCAAATTTCGCACCCTCTTATGCTAACCTTGCGATGGGCCTATGGGAAAATAATTTTATTTACAAAAACAACCCCTTTGCGGCCAATATAATAGTCTTCGGGAGATATGTTGATGACTTAATCATCATCTGGGACGGTGATACTGACCTGATAACCTCCTTTGTCCAACATTGCAATACCAACCCCTATGGGCTGTCATTTACGTCAGCCACTGACCCAGTCACTATTGCTTTCCTAGATCTAGAACTGGGACATGATGATTCCATCATTACCTCAAAAAATTATACTAAGCCTACAGCAGGTAATTCGTATTTACACTTTGAAAGTTGTCATCTTCCCAAATGGGTCACAAATATTCCAAAAGGACAGTTCTGCACTAAGGATTCAGATTATGTTGAACTAAGTGAAACCCTCAAAAGAAAGTTCTATGACAAAAAATATCCTGAAACTCTAGTGGAAGATGCTTTCAAACATTACCTGCACGGTAAACCACCAAAACCCAAAACCAATCCACCTACTTATGATGGTTCTAGTAAGTTTATAACTACTTTTCATAACAAACATAAAGGTATGGAGAAGATTCTGGAAAAACATTGGGGTATATTACACCAAGATCCCCACTTAAAAACATTACTCCCACCTCGCCCCAAAGTCATTTACCGCAGGGCTCCCAATCTTAAAAATAAGATTGCACCCAGCAAGTTTAAACCTATTTCAACAATACCGCCTGTACCTACATTGATTCCCCTGGTAGGTATGTACCAATGCCGTAAGGCCTTATGTAAAACCTGTAATTTCATTCAGCATGGACAAAAATCCTTCACCACCAAAGGCAAGAATTTTCCAACTGCTCGTCCAACTTCGTCATTTACGGCCTAAGGTGTCCGTGTGGCCTAATGTACGTGGGCCGGACAATTAGAGCCTTAAGACGAAGATTTGGCGAACATAGAAGGCTTATAGAGGGAGGAACAGATCCCCACAGTGTTCCAAAACATTTTGCCTCAGCCCACCAAGGTTCTACTGATGGCCTGAAGGTATGGGTTATTGAACAGATTCCGAGGTCTCTTCCAGCTGCTGAGAGATTCAAAAAGCTCTGTGCACGTGAGACCTTTTGGATCTATACCCTAGACGTACTCTCGCCGGGAGGAATCAATGAAAGTATCGAGATTGCAACCATTCTATAAACATATTACATATTTTCCGCTACATCTGCTTATATCTGTTTACTACTATTTTCTAAAAAACTAATTAAATGAATGAGTTGTCCTAACGATAACCATACACTGACCTCTATAGGTCAAATGGTTTTATTGTACCATATGTTTTCTCAAAATAATTTTTAATTACATAGGACCCATATATATATATATGGGTTCTCTCATAGGTGTGGGTCCTACCTCTTCGTTCCGCATGAGTTGTGTGTATATATAGGGGCCACATAGTAGAGGTGTTTATATGTGAGTATGTATATGACCAGATGCACATCTGTGCGCATATATGTATATGTATATATATGTACTAATACTTTTGACTACTATATTGAGGTTTTCTAACTATTTAATTATTTATTAATTGGTTATTTATTATATATTTTTTCAAACTTTTTTCAAGTATAATTTCCAATTATTTTTGAACCAATTATTAGTTTTCAATGACCGTGAGAAATTGTTGGCCTCACGTTTGCACATACCCAACTATTTATTTATCCATCTCATACATTACATTTTATTACCTTTTATTATTATTATTTTTTCTTTATTATTATTCTCATGATTGATTACCAATTAATTAATTTTTCATTTATATTTTTTATTATTTTTGTCCGATTGTGTCTCCATGATTATCCTGATGTGTTTTTTTCCCCTTTTTGCCCTTTCAAACGGGCACAACTCTCATATATATACATATTCATTATCTGTCAGTTTTTGCCATTTATTGAGACTATTTTTAGATATGCACTTTTTTATTTTTACAGAGTATTTTACATATATGGCCACCCCCTCCTTTTTCCCTCTCCCCATCTCACTTCGTTCAATCTTTCCTCCCCTCCTCCCCTTCACTCCCGCCCCCAATTTCCTTTTAAGCCACCTCCACGATCCACTTGCAGCTTTGATGAAGGAGCGCAGCTACCGTGACATCGTAGCCCATACGCTCATGAAACGCGTCGCATTCCAGTGACCTCACAGCCCCGCGCCTGCTTTCCACCAGCTTTACAGGCCTCGCTTTGGAGTACTTCATCACCGCGGCCGGCTCAAGCGGTGTTCAGCATAGCCCCACGCACAGCAGGAAGCAGCGATGTCTGTGATGGATCTGATGGATTCCCCTCTTCTTGGATTTTAACTACACTACATGCTATATTTTATCCTACTAAATGTGAGTTTTTTGGTACAGTGTTTTTAATAAATCTGGCTTACATACTGCACTTAGAGGCGCCTCCTCCCCTTGTGTTTTTTCCCAAGAATGTTTGTGTCTAATCTGCTTTCCATGTTTTAATGTGCAAAAAGACAATTTTTTTGTTTTTTTTCCTCAACAGTGTTTTGGACCGAACAAAACCGCTCGGTACCCTTGTTTCTGTCCCCCTGGCCAAATTAACCTTCGATGTGAAAATGTGCACATTCAACCACAAATCACTGACACGGACACGTTCAGTAAGTTTGGTACTTCTGACATTTATTTCCTGGGCTGAAAAATGATATATTGAGAGCCGGATATTTCGTTATCAAATCAAATATCGAATAAAACAAGCGTGTACAAACCGCAAATTATACATATTCATTATTGTAACGAAATGTAAGCTTTGCTGGGTTATATCTGTATAAGGAGATAGCAGACTATCATAGCTAATTATGTCTTATTTTCAGTTCCTGTTTGTCTTGAGTGTAGCCTCATAGGCCTGAAAAATAGGTGCAATCTTCTTAACTTTGTTCTTTGTACTTTAACTCTTGCAGTTCTGTTTCACTTGAAAGGAGAAGCTGGCAGACATCTAATTTGAGCATGATTAAGGCTAATAGCTGGTTATAAGAAAATAAGCACTTATATCTATGCGATTATATTAAAAATAGGCATTTCACAATAACGCTCATAATCACATTCCATTACAACAGTTTCCTTCCACGCCACAGAAATGGCAGATTGTGGCCTCCCACTTTGCCCAGCGGTGGGACTTTCCTAACTGCGGAGGGGCAATTGATGGGAAACATGTCCACATCATCCCACCACCCAACTCGGGGTCATACTATTATAATTACAAGGGGTTCAATAGTATTGTGATGTTGGCGGTGGTGTCGGCTAATTATGAGTTCCTGTATGTGGACGTGGGGAAGAATGGCCGGATGTCCGATGGTGGAGTCATCACCCAGACTGAGTTTTACAGGCATCTCCAGAATGGCAGCTTGGACCTGCCACCTCCAGAAGACAATGTGGAAGAACTCCCATTCGTCTTCGTTGCAGATGAAGCCTTTGCGCTGGGGGACCACCTTATGCGGCCATTCCCGATGAGGACCCTCACCCCGGACCAGAGAGTATTTATTACCGGCTGGCCAGAGCCAGAAGAGTGGTGGAGAACACATTTGGAATCATGGCCAGCCGGTTCCGCCTATTTCTTACACCCATCCATATGGCGGAGTATAAACTGAATCATAATCCTGGCGTGCTGTGTTCTACATAACTTTTACGGCAACATTCTGCCAACTATGCTGGCTCAGTTGGGCCTGAGGGCGGAATTATAAATGAAACAACCCTGAGCGGCGCTTGAAAGTGGCCGTCCTGGCTTGCCCTCCCTGAGTGCCCGTGATGTCCGGCTAAGATACCTTGAGTTATTTGCGGGTAGGGGGGCCATCAATATGCCAGACAATTTGTGAAACCTTGATCAAATAAAAAAAAATTAATCAAATCTTTGGTGACATTTACTGCTTGTGTTTGTTTTAACTGACCCTGACCGAAATGTGGTGAGTCCTGAAAATGGCGTGATTGTGTAACCTTATACAAAGCACTGTTGGGTGTTATTTACTAAAGCAAAGACACTTTGCACTGCAAGTGCACTTGAAAATGCACTGAAACTGCACTTGTAGTGCAAAGTGGATTTGCCCTTAGGAAATAACCCCCATTGTCACAGAAAGCAGCAATTACATCACCACAAAAGTGGTGTAGCGTTGAGACAATAATCCACACATTCTTGATTAACAATCTTTTTATTACCTGCACAATCACATGTGCATTTAGAAAAGGTTTTTAAAACAAACCAACATGTTTGTTGTATAACAATTTTTGGGGTTGCATTATCAAAAATAGAAATGTCCATTTAAGAAAAAACAGGCATGTTTCCAAACAACAAGAAAGACACAAATCTTGAACTTACAAAGTTCACATTAGGTAGAACTTGAAGGCAATATCAGACATGCGTATTTAGGAACTGTGTTTGATATTGCGTTCAGATGGGGTGAAGTCACCCCAGGAAAAACCAAATTTGGAAGATGCACACCAATTTACGAATGTCAACATGTGCTAGCTGCCATCACGGGGGATCAAGGGACGTGTTTTGGGGGAGAAACCCCTTCCTCTCAGCTACTTTATTATTGAGGAAGGGGTTGCACCCCCAAAACGCGTCCATTGATCTCCCGTGATGGCAGATAGCACATGTTGACACACTGTGTGCATCCTCCAAATTTGGCTTTTCTAAAAATCGTTAAAACATTTTGAACATTGTAGCACACAAAAAAACAAAGGGATTTGGAGGGGTTTTAAAGTCTCCCCAAAACATCAATGATGTTCTTATTTTTTTCAATAACATCATTGATGTTTTTCTTGAGGTTTTCCAATGCAACATTACACCCCATGATCTCCCCAATCAGGATCTGTGCACTTTCCGAGGTGAAAGGATCTGGATCCACAACATCACGATCACCTAATAAGAGAGAAAGAAAAAAAAAGCAGGTATTATAAATATGCCAGCATCCATCTCTTACCTGAGCCTGTGGTCGCAGACACTCACCTGTTGTGGTGACTAGTTCCACCACGTCTTCCTCCTCCTGCTCTTCTTGTGTTGGGGGTATTTCCCCTTCTTCCAGAGGGGGGGGGCTCTGGTCTCCTCGGATGAGGCGTGTCCTCCGAGTCTTTTCTCCCCTATGTAAAACAAAAATGGTATACTTAGCACACAGATATTTGATGGCAGAACTTTAAAGATGAAACATTGCTTGGAAGTGGGGTACAATTGTCTATTTTTGGAGTTCCAAGATGTAGAATTTTGAGTGTCCTTTGTCAAGCTTCAATACTTTACCTGTTTTGTACAAGCTTCACAGATGGAGACACCCCTATAGTATACACTAGAGCACCTGTGTGGCCCCCCTAATAAAAATGGTGTTCTTGTGTCCCACACTAGTGCTCCAGTGTCCAGATGTGAAAACAGCTGCTGAGTGTCCTCTCCTTAACATAATCTAGTTTGCATTTAATTCTAGTAACAAACCCATCTACACAACCAAATTAGTTTCATACAAGTAGGCCCTAAAAAATGTGGGCAAATGCATATGGCCAAAACAATGGTGTTTTATAGGCTGAAAGAAAAATGTTTGATACGAACGAATAATGTGCCCATGAACATGAAATTTGCCATTTTAAACTGTACAACACTTTAAAGAAAAGCACATGGAGCAGCACGAACGTAATAAAGACAAAAAGAATAGGAACACAGCACAACTACCGTATATACTCGAGTATAAGTCGAGTTTTTCAGCACTTTTTTTGTGCTGAAAGTTCCCCCCTCGTCTTATACTCAGTCAAGCACTTTTCTGCAGCAAAAAATTTAATTTTCCGAACCGACTTTGGGGCCCCATATCTCAGGGCCACTTGGTGATAGGAACTCCATATTTGGTGTGCAAACTAAGTGGAACTGGTACCATAACATATCCAAAGATGGAGTTCCTAGTATCAAGTGGCCCCGAGATACGAGGCCCCAAACCCAGTTTGGAAAATGTAATTCTTTGCTACAGAAAAGTGCTTGACATTTTCTGAACCGATTTTTGGGGCCCTGTATCTCGGGGCCACTTGGTGCTAAAAACCCCATCTTTTGATATTTTATGGTGCTAGTTCCACTGGGTTGGCACATCAAATTTGGGGTTCTTAGCACTAAGTGGCCCCAAGATACAGGGCCCCAAATTCGGTCAACTGTGTCCATCTGCAGCAATGTCATTTTGGGACCCTTTGGGTTCAGAGACCCCAAATTTTGGCTGCAGCTAGGGGGCATCTAGGAACCCTTAACTACCAAGTTTGAAGTTCAGGGGACCTATGGCTGCAAATGGGCACAGTGAGGCATGCAAATGGGCACAGTGAGGCTGCAAATGGGCATTGTTGACCCTCTTTTCCACTTACAGTAGCTGTGCATTTCTCACCCTCGTCTTATACTCGGGTCAATAAGTTTTTCCCATTTTTTTGTGGTAAATTAGGGCCTCGACTTATACTCGGAACGACTTATACTCGAGTATATACGGTACTTACTTTTTTGCAGCACTCTCCGGATCTTTCTGTACTGCTCATGTTCTTGTAATTTCAGGACCAACCACCACTTCCCGAGCTGATCTTTTGATCGTCGTACCCCGAAATTCCAGTCCAGACTTTTGACCACTTTCGCCATGATCTTGGCCTTTCTGACATTGGGGTTGGGGTAAGGTCCATACTTCCCATCATAGTCGGCCTTCTTCAGGATGTCAACCATCTCCAACATCTCCCCAAAGGACATATTTGAGGCCTTAAATCTTCTCCTTCTGGATCCAGATGTTTCAGGCTCCGGGCTTCCTCCTCCTCCTCCTTCTCGTTGCTATAATTAGCACGCACCTGCTGTGTCTCCGCCATGTGCTCTTCCCCCACTGCGGCGAACGAAAAGGGTCAGGGAATAGACTAGAAAGAACGTCAGGGGCGGGCGGAGTTACACGCATGCGCAGTGTGTATAAAGCTTAACACGCGTGCGTAGTACGTACGATCTGTGAGCAGAGGAAGGAGTATCGGAGGCGCCGATCGTGATAACGAAGGTAAGAGACAAACTTGGGCCTATACTGCTTCTAGAATGAGGCCTATATTGTAACAAGATTAGGATAGTTTTGCCTGACATTAGGGTTTGTGTTGTGTTGTGTCTTGCAGTGTAAATGGATATCTTTAAAGATACCACTTTATGGCAATCTTCATTGACATGTTTAGGGAGCTGCCTTGTCTGTGGGAGATAAACCACCACACTATATGAACCAAACAAAGAGGAAGGCAGCGCTGGATCAATTGCTGGAAATTGTGAAGCAGGTGATCCCTACGGCAGACATCACCTATTTGAAGATCCTAATTGGTGACCTGAGAAACACATATCTAAGGGAGCGCAAGAAAGTCCAGGATTCGCAAAGATCCGGAGCAGCAGATGACATCTATGTCCCCAGGATGTGGTACTATGACAGGCTGCATTTTCTGGCAGGTCAGACTGAACCCAGGTCATCACTCTCCAGTCTTCCTTCCACGCTTCCTTCCCCCCCAGCTGAGGCTTCTGACGCCCAACCTGGGCCTTCCAGGCAGCAACATGTGGAGGAGCCCAGCTTGAGCCAGGTATAGCATTCCTCAGGTTGTCCAATCAATGATGTTAACTAGATGTTAGTTTGGAGTACTAATTTAGGATTGTGATTGATGATGCAAAACATAAAACCATGTCCCATTTTCATACACAGGGAAGTCTCAGCCAGGAGGTGGCCGGGCCGAGCAGGCTGCCTGATATGTAGGTCCTTTCCCTACACCCGCAAAGAGAAAGTGGCAGGAAGAGGAGTACCCTGGAGGAGGCTGCCATAGGCCTCATTTGGAAGGCTACAGAGGCCCTGAGAGCCCCCCACACTGGGGAGGAGGACTTTGCTGGCATAATTGCCTGTAAAATGCAGCGGATGGAGGAGGGCCAATGACTCATGTGGGAGTCACTAATTTTGGAAGCTCTTAATAAGGGGTTGAGGGGCCAAATAACATCTGCTACCCACATTTGTGACCTCACACATGGTCCTCCTCCTCCTCCTTCAGGTCCTACTCCTCCTCCTCCTCCTCCTCCAGGTCCTACTAGTCCTCCTCCTCCTCCAGGTCCTACTCCTCCTCCTGCCACATCTCCAACAGCAGAGCCACAGCCAGGAACGAAGCGTGGAAGAAAGACCAGAAAGTGATGACCCTGGATCCAGTCTGGTCTGACAAAAGATGCAGCCTCTTGTAGTACCACAGTCCGGGGACACAGATGTCATCTGCTGCTTTCCGGATCTCTGGGACTTCTGGACCAGACTGCACTCCCTTAGATAAGGACTCCTCAGGCCACCAATTTTGATGTTCAAGAATTGATGTCTGCCCTGGGGGGTTCAAGGCTTTGCTAATTTCTGCTGTTTCTCCAGCATTGCCTCCCTCTTTGTTTGGTTCTGAGCCGTTAATAAAGGATTTTTGGTTTCAATTATACTCTCCTATGTGTTTTTTACTTCAAAAAGGACAGTTTGTTTGTAGGATTCAGGTACATTTCTAAAGCACAATGTGAAATTAACAAGGGACACCAACACCAAACAATCTCCTTGAGATTAAATAATACAAGATATCAATGGTGTTGTGGTAACTTGACACACAAAACACACACAAAAATATTCTGGAGTAAAACTAAAAATAAAATAAAACAAAGATCAGCCTTGAAAAAAATACAAACCTAAAAAAAAAAAAAAAAAAAAAAAATCTGCCTTTAAAAAAAAAAAAAAATAAAACAACCCAAAAATATTTTTGTCAGATGTGACAAATCAAAATATATTGAGGGAATCCCGATAAAGAATAAAGAAAGAAGTTTGTGAGAAGTCTGTGTGAATATTAGCAGCAAAACTACTTCATTCTTCTCACATTATAAAGAAGAAGAGAGTGCGCTGTATTAAACCATTTTTAACATTGCACTGTGACGAAAGTGTTATATCCATTGTGAAAGCTAAGTTTACCAGATTGAGCTGTTCCGTCTCGGAATTTCTTCTGAGCATACGTGACACTTTGTGCGTCGGAACAGGCCACACACGGTCGGAATTGACGCAATCGGATTTTGTTGTCGGAAAATTTTATAGCCTGCTCTCAAACTTTGTGTGTCGGAAAATCTGATGGAAAATGTCCGATGGAGCCCACACACGATCGGAATTTCCTACAACACTCTCCATCGGAAAATCCGACTGTGTGTACGGGGCATAATGGGGTCGCAGAACGAGCCAATAAGTCCTTTGAGCAATTCCTACGTTGCTATGTTTCTGATCATCATAACAACTGGTCAGACCTATTACCGTAGGCAGAGTTTGCTGACAATAATGCCTTGAATTCTGCTTCCCGATTGTCCCTGTTTATGGCGAACTATGGTTTCCAACGTTCCATGTTACCTGACTCATTTGTTCCACAGAGTATTCCTGTGTTAGAGGAGCATCTCTGTGGTCTTCGTTCCACTTGGGCACAAGTCCAGGAGGCTTTGCGACATGCTAATGATAGGTACAGACTCCATGCTGACCACAGAAGCCTGCCTGCGTCTTCCTACCAGGTTGGGGACAGGGTTTGGCTGATGTCTTGCAACCTCCGACTTCATGTTCCCTCTCTGAAAATAAACCTCAGTTTATTGGGTCTTTACGTATTCTTTTCAGGACTAACCCAGTGGCTTACGCATTAGATCTTCCTTCTAATATGCGTATCTCAAATGTATTTCATGTCTCCTTATTAAAACCTTTGGTCTGCAACCACTTTACCACCTTGGTGCCCCGTCCTCACCCTGTACAGGTTAAGAACCATGAGGAGTATTAAGTACAGTCCATTGTTGACTCCCGTAGGTTCCGTGGGCGCATACAGTACCTGGTGTATTGGAAGTGGTGCAGTCCGGAGGAACGCTCTTGGGTCTCATCCTCGGACATGCCCCTGTCCTCCTCCATGATTTCCATAGATCTTTTCCCCTCAAGCTCGGCTGTCCACCGAGGTGGAGGGGTTGTTTAGGAGGTGGTACTGTCAGGGCTGGGCTCAGCCCTTCCTTCTCTGAGCTGGCCGCTCAGCTGTCGGCCAATTGCCAGCTCCTATCTCTCCACAGCTACTCACCTGTTGATGATATTCTGCTTGTCAGACCTACATACTTAAGCCTACACCTGCCTACATTTTGTGGGTAATTCCACTGTCCTGGTGCTCAAGGACCTTCAAAAGTGTGATAGGTAGGAATGAAATGAGATGTGTAATTTATGCTCCTAGCACGCCTGAAGGTACTACATCAATGTTGGGCCTCTGTATGTGGACTGGCGGTGTAAAAGTCTCACATGTGGCATTGCCATACTCAGGATGAGTAGCAGAATGTGTTTTGGGGTGTAATTTTTGCTATATACATGCTATGAGTTAGAAATATCGTATAAATTGACCACTTTGTGTAAAAAAAAAATACGTTTTAATTTTCTTTCCACGTTTTCCGAAGACTTGTGGAAAAAAATAAACCGTTCAAAAGACTCATTATGCCTCATATAATAAACGTTGGGGTGTTTGCTTTGCAAAATGGGGTAATTTTGTGGGTAATTCTATTGTCCTGGTGCTCCAGAGACTAAATTATATCCACTAATTTGGGTTATTTTTACCAAAGAGATGTAGCAGTATAAATGTTGACCCACATTTATGAACAAAAATGACTTATTTGCAAAAAAAAAGTGTTTTTTTTTTCAAAATTTTCCTCTTTTTTCACTATTTTTTGTCGCAAAAAATAATAAAACCCAGTGATAATTAAATGCCACCAAAAGAAAGCTCTATTTGTATGAAAAAAAAGATATAAATGTTGTTTGGGTATAGTGTTGCATGAATGAGTAATTGGCATTCAAAGTGTGAGAGCGCTCAAAGTTGAAAATTGGTCTGGGCAGGAAGGGTGTGTAAGTGCCCTGTATTGAAGTGGTTAAAGATATCTGGGCATATTGACTAAGCAGAAAAGGCTGTTTTACTGAATACAGCATGGATTACTCAACTGTCAATAAGATACAGCAGCAAGTCACTTAATGCTTATGATGTAATTCAATTTTTAATCTAATCTAATCTTTTTAATCACAGTTGGGGTGATGATAAGAGGACTGAGATGAGCTGTGACACTGCAAATACAAGGATATATGGGCTTTGAAAATGTTAGCATCTTGCAATAATAATGGTATTTTTTAAGGTAGCCCATTGTTTGCTCTCTAATTTTCTATAATTTGTATCCACCACTGTTAAATATTTTTGGCAAAAAATAAAGATACACTTTTCACGTGCAGGGTTACATGTAAATGATCACTATAGCTTAAAAATATTGTATTTTACCCACAATACTCACAGATACTCAATTCCAATTGTTTATCCAACTTAGCACTGCAGCTAAACAAACAATTGCCAAGGCGTGGAAGTCCCAAAATCTAATTCTTGCTGAAGCTAAACACAGAATGAACAGAGCACTTTTATACGCCAAGATGACAGCTATTGAAGAAAATAAAATAAATAAATTTCGCAAAATTTGGCAACCATGGGTTAAAAACTACCTCCCTACAGATTTTGACCAATCTCTGTTGTTACCACACTAAGATATATATCATATTATTACTGAAATATATATTATATTTGTATACCTAATGAGAGCTGGATCATCATCCCGGGAAACTCTCTTTTTTTTTTTCTCTTCTTTCCTTCTTTCCATCTTTATCTCTCCTCCCTCTCCTTTTCTTTTATTATTTCCTAAAATATTCCTGTGGATACTTAGTCTAATAACTTGATTTATTTCTCTAATCTTACATCTAGAATCCCAACTAGTGTATAGTAAATATGGTTGTAAGATATCTCAAAAATTACTTTATTTTATTAACTTATTTATTTATCTTTTTTATCATACTGCAAAGATCTTCTGACGACTGATATGTATCCATGTATTGTATCATTTTATTTCTTCTTCTGTGAAAACTCAATAAATATATTTAACAAGGAAAAAAAAATTTTGTATTTGAGTAACTGTATAGAGGTAATACCTGTAATAATAGTATTAAGTATACATTTTTTTAAATTTCATTTTTACTTTTCCATATTTACATGCAGACATCCAGCGGGAGTGACGGTTACAAGGGTTTTGGCAAACTATAACACTACCTAGGGTACATACAACAGTCAACTTTTATTCATACGGTTTAAATCTAAAAAAAAAAATGCTGCTGTAATTGCTTAAATATTGTTAACTGGTGCAGGTCCTTACTTTGCTGGTTGCTCTAAAACTACCCTATCCACTGGATGACAATGCTGAATTTTAACCCTGTTAAAAGAAGTGAGAAATAAATGGATTTACCAACATGTAATAAAACCATGTTACAGGGAAAACTCATAAAGCCAAAACTGGCATGTTAATATTATTGACTTACAGAGGCGCATATATCATTTTTGCTTTTGCCTACAGTTCTTCTTTTAGTATAAAGGTCCAGTTATGTTTAATAAACAAATCTTCATTGCTACTAGATAATACATTTATTAAATAAATTGTACTTTTTTTTTTATAAATGAAAAGTTAACTTGTAATTGTTTAAAAAAACACAACAGAACTTTGGAAAAGCTACTAACTAGTATGGAAATGCTGCTATAATACATTCCATCAAGTCTAAAATATTGTTTTTTTACAAACAAATGACTAAACAGTACAATAGAAAGACTGAAGCAAGATATGCTTCCCTAAATGCAGCTTCCAAACCTAAACCTAAAAATGAGCCTTGGAATGTTTGATGGATGATGCTGAGTCCCCTTTTTAGCAGTATCATTCTTTATCTAGAGGGTACATGATTGTTATGAAAGTTTATAGATAAGAAAGTGAGTTTCACTGTCAAAATCTTAAGTCTTGTGAGAGTAAATTGTTTTTCCTTTTTTGCTTTGTCTTTAAATGAGTTGGCATTTCATTAGCTTTAAATGTTCTAATTAGTGATTAAGCTAAACAAAGAAACAATATGATGTGATGTCTAGACAACATGTAAATTAATATAGAAAACCATTTAACAAACTCTATACTGATACAAATTAATCTGAATTCAGTTTAATCTTCAGTTATCAACTGATTAAATGTGGCTGTTCTTAGCTACACAGTGCTAGCCTCCATCTGTGATTATCCACAAAACAATGTAATACATGGACCCATATTTAGAAAGACTGGCAATTATTGACTGACTTTTTATATTTGTTGTCTAGGTTTGATTTACATATTACACTAAGCAAACATTTCTTATCATAGGAACTTATAGTATATTATATCGGGTAACACTTTACAACATCATTTTCATTGCTTGGTCATATATACATATTCCTGTGGTGTCTTCCTTAAAAACATGTTTAAAATCTAGACAGCATATTGTACACACTGCTTACTTTTAAGAATGAAGCTTTAAAGATAGATAGATAGATAGATAGATAGATAGATAGATAGATAGATAGATAGATAGATAGATAGATAGATAGATAGATAGATAGATAGATAGATAGATAGATAGACATATACTATACAGTACAGTGCATATACTGTGTATGGAATATAATATAAGTTTTTTTTTTATAAATCTATAAACATAAAAACATGGTTGCTACATTGAATAGATGTATTTATGGACATCCTACTCATTGCCATAACTAAAGCTGTCATGACAGTGGTCTGTGCTTAGCATGAAGCCCTAAACATTTCTGACAGGCTGCTGCTCATTAAAGGACAGTCATTTTGCTGAAATGTCTATCAGCTCACAGGGATGCACCAAGATGAATAGACCCAAAACAATAGTCCCATTTGTCAGAGCATTAGCTTCCCTAATACATGATGAGACAATCAAGCCAAGCCGCCTTCAGCACAAAGACATAATTAATCAAATGGACAAATGTCTCAAAAATTGCTCTACTATGTTCTGTATTGGACAACATTGCCATGGAAACAGTAGTGTTTGCATCACAGTTAATGGCTGTTCTGTACAATGAATTTCTAAAAACAACAACAGAAAAAATAATAAATAAATATTAACCAAAAGAGTTGCTTTTCGAAGTCCAGGTTTGTTCAAAGTGGTTAAACACTTGTCATATCTTAAAATTTTGCTTTTTTTTACCCTATGCTAAAAATAAATCTTGGAAAAAAAACAGCACAGAGAAGACAATATATGCAGTAATATCAGTGATTAAGAAAATGCATACTACCCCAGACATCCCTTTAAAGACATACTTTTAATACATGGCAAAAGTCAAATTTGTTATTAGTTTACAAACATACAGATTAAAAGATATACCTGCCATTACTAACAAATTGATTCCTGCTTGAGGCACCTCAATATGATATAGTCAGGTTGGTAGTGCCTTCTTTGTAAACAACAGCCGGTTTCTCATTGAGATGTTTTGTTAGGTTAGAGGACTTACATCTATTTACATCAAAGTAATATGCTCCATTGTTAAAATTTCTCACTGGGTGAGCTGTAGTTCCAGCAATCCCCAGCAAGGGGTACTGCAAGTAACAATCTGAATAACATCTCGTAATTCCAATAATGCAGAAATGTTAGGAAGGAGGTATTTCATAGCTGAAAAGAAGTAAATAATGTAAAATTGATAAACAGCATAATAATATAGACAATGTATTGCATGATTGTAGAATATGTATTTATACTACAGTTTTGGGCATAAAAATGGCAGCGAAAAGAGTCACAAGATTCTGTTTGTAGACCATGTATGTAGTACTTACACAGCTATTTAATAATGTAAAGAGCTTTATGAAAAGTATAGCAGCCATATCATTTAAATCAGTAAAGTATGATATTCGGTTACTACCTGTATGTGTTTTTCCATATACCATCTTGACAAATTACTACATTAAGGTACCATAGTTAAGTATACTTGAAAAAAAGCAAATCCATATAATTCCTCATATTTTAATATCAGTAATATTTTAGTAATTAGCTAATCCAGAAGATGTCAACATAAAATTACAGCTATTAATTAATTTTTACCATGATACAACAAAATCCTCTCTAATCAAGCCAATGGCGGATAGATTCTCTGAAAACTATCACTATCACTATCACTTAACACTACAGGTATACTTGGATTTGCCAGAAAAGCATCTGATTTACATCTGATTTACATTTTCAGCAAATGTGATCTTACTTGGCAGATTATCAGATAATTCTGCAATTTTACCATCCTATTGGCCTCTATTAATGGGAAACGCAGCATGTTTTTACTTGAATTTCCCTTATGTTTGAGATCAGTTTAAGACATCTTTGAGATAATTTAGAAATTATTGATAGGTGCACTTGACAGACAGAGGATGTCCTTCTGACCTGTGTTTAACCTCGTTCTTTACCACATCAACCTGCTTTGAGCTGCCTCCTGCATTCCCATTGACTTGTAGGGGGAGATACGCAGTTCTCTCCCCCAGAGCAAAAAAAAGCACATCAATACAGGTCCTAAGAGGGGCCATACATATATCCATGAAAAAATGAGAGAGACACCTGTCTGTCCTGCATCACCTTAGCTTTGGTTGAACTAAATTGGCTTATATTATTTTCCTGCTATCTTGCGAAGTTGTTGTTTTACTAATTTGGGTAAAGAACGGTCCATTCTGTGATATGCATGTCTTCTAGTAAACTCCTGCAATTATTTCATAACCTTGGTTATAAGTAGGGATGAGCTTCAGGTTTGGGAAAATGGAGGACTCAACCTGAACTAGACATGTGCATGACGAAAAGATTTGTTTAGTTTCGTTTAGATTAGTTAATCTAGTCATTTAATTTAGTTAAATTCGGTTGATTCGTTCAAATCGTATTTGGGATTCGTATTTGAAATTTGTATTGATTATAATTTCAATTTGAAACATTCAAATCGATACATTTCGAATTGGTTGGATCAAAAATATTCGATTTTTCTTTTAATATGAGGGTTTCCATTTAAATAGTGCATTTTGATTACAATGACTCTTTAAATCACCTTTGGCTTAACTAAAACAACATTATTTCGAAATGGTACTCTAATAACACACAGTCTTTAATTTCAGGAATGTGTTTACAGTTCGAATTCAAATGGAATTTGAATTTGATTCAAATTTCAGTTTGAACTTTGGACATTCGGAGCATTTTGTAAACTTCATTTATACTGTAATTTGGGTATTCAGATATATCTGAATCTCCGAATAATGAAAAATGTGTCCGAATATTTATTCGGAATGAAACGAACTGCACATGCCTAACCTGAACTCTAGACTGAAGTTTGGCAAGACTTGGCCTGGTTACCAACACCAAACCTCTAGCTGTTGCTGAAGATAGAAGTCATTAATTTAGTAGTTTCATTACTATTGGGTGCATATTCTAGGTATCCAGACTTTTGTCTTAACCATAAAACCCTTTTCTTTGAATACCTTAAGGGACACAGGATAGGTCATTTGGGCACTTAATGTTATCCTGCTGTCTTCAGGAGAAAAGACACTGACAAAAAAGATATAAGGGCAGCTTAATACAACCTCTGCCTCTCAAATTATGCTCCAATTGTGTAGGAAAGCAATAGTAGGAGTTAATCTTAAGAACAGAGGGAAGAGACCAGTGCCCCTAATGTACTCCATGAAAGGACTTTATGGACAAAATTTTCATTTTTTATACCTACATTAGGGGCACAGAATGATGTTCAAAATCAGCCTGAGGGGGGCAACACAACAAAAGCTATGAATAAATATAATAAATCCATGCCTTTGTAAATCCTAGGTACCTGTTCCCTAATAGTAAAAAGTGAGTATTAAGCAAATGAGATTTTTTAGGCACCATCAAGCCAAGAACTAAATAAAATTATAACATTTTACATTTTAATTGTACAAATATTTATTAAAAACAGGCAATAAGCATACACAATCAATACTTCAGCCTGTCAGACCATAAACAGTCAAAAGATTAATCAAGTCCATACAAAGGACATCAAAGCTTCTCTCAGTAGACAACTCTAATGCATTTCAACTCTTTAAGATCAGGGGGTTAGTGGGTTGATGAAGTAAAATTCCCAAAAAATAAAATATGAATTTGGGTAGATGCATTCATCCAATATCCGACACACGGTATGATGCGGACAGGTCACAAAGGATTCCACTAACGCCGCTTGTAGACAACATTGAATAGCCTTGAAATATTTATGTAACACCAAATCTTGCCAAAATCTGGCTATTTCACAGTTCAATCCCAGGAAAGTCACCAAAATAGAGAGAGGAAGGGCGTGGCTTGACCTCGTAGAGAATGGCTGCTTAACTTCAGAGCTCTGCTGACAGGGATAGAAATCTGAATTTTAAAGACGGTCAACGGCCTCCCAAACACCCGAAAAGCGATGGGTACATCCTCTAGAACTTCGTCGACCTCCCGGTCCCGTTCTCCCCGTGAAATACCGGCAAGATCCAGTCAGAACATCCCGGAGATGTTCCGGGCACAGATGGGAACTTCGGCGCCGGCTCCCACCTCACGGAGCCAGCATCAGCATCCTCCTCACTCTAATGCTGCTGCCTCTCCATCTCACGCTGAACTCAATGACAGGGGAATTCTCCTCACTCCTCATCAGCATCCGAGCCTGAGCGATCTCAGATCCGTAGCTGAGGACATTAAGGACACCCTGACAGCAGCAATCTCAGATTTAAAAATTGAAATCCAAGCTATTACAGGCAGAGTTCAGGCGGTGGAACAAACGACTGCCCTTCATTCATCCAAGATCCGTCACCAGCATCTGGCAATTGACACACATACACGGCAATTAAGAGATGTCAATCGCCACTTGGAAGATTTAGACAATCGCGGCAGACGCCATAACCTCAGGCTGAGAGGTTTGCCTGAAACCGTGGATGCGGATCATCTTCAAAGTGAAGTTATCCATATCTTTAATAACATACTCGGCAGACCCAGAGAGGTTCCTATTGCGATGGAAAGAATCCACCGTGCCCTGCGACCGAAGGGAAAAGACTCTGACCCGCCTAGGGATGTGGTATGCTGCATTATTGACTACCGTTTGAAGGAAGACATTCTGAGGGCTGCACGTTCCCTGACCCCTTTACTACATAACGGCACAGAACTTCGTCTATTCCAGGATTTATCAAACATAACCTTGCAGCGCAGAAGGGAACTGCAACCCCTTCTGACAGTACTCCGGGCTAAAGGTATAATTTACCGCTGGAAGTTCCCTTTTGGTTTGGCGGCAACAGTACAAGGACGCTCAGCTCTCCTCAGAGTCCCTGAGGATCTACATTCCTTCTGTGACACGCTCGGAATCCCTCTCATGGAGGTCCCAGATTGGTACGCGGAATTTCGTACCCCTACAGCATCTAAAGCACCTTCCAGGAGTGAAGCAATGGAAACCCAACACACAAGCTACCGAAGACACCGTTCGCCATCGGAACCAAGAATTCTTCAACCCGACCCGCAGTCTCCTTCCATCTACAGCCCGACGAAACCTCCACGCTCCAGAAGAGCTAGAAGAGATCGGTGAACACAGATGGCATCTGCAGCATAGACTGAAAGATTTCCTCTGACTGTTCATGTGCCGTTTTTAGAGTATTGAAAGTTCATACCCCGGCTGGTAATATGTTCCTAAAGTATTTCAATATATCTATATCCCCCTTAACGCTGATTATCAAAGCAGCGCTGTGTCTGCATGGTTTATTCTGTCACACCTTACTCTCCAATACAGCCCTACACTAGCAGTTCCACCCTTCATTAGAGCTTTATTATAATTAAATTCTTATGTGGCTGTATTTTCCAATCTAGTGAGGTATAGGGTCATCAGAGATCTCCAATCTACTTTATCTCTCCCTCCTCTAGCTGATCGGTACACTGACAGTTTGACAGGGTTTCATCCCGCTCCGATTACACGGATTGATAATTATAACTGCAAATATGCCCTTCTTTTACACACAACAGGCTGCTAGTAATATTCATTGACACCCCTATTTTGATCCTGTATTAACTCTCTGTTCCTCTTAGATAGCAACTACATTAGTAGATAACTACTAGAACTACCACACAATCTTATTGCCATGACAACCAGCTGTTCATCGCTCTATTGGTTGCTGTCTTTTGGCGGGAATTCATGAGAGGAGCCAAGGTCTGAGGTAAAAAGTTCTCCCCCACCATGACTCATGCAGTCGCTCATTGGCTCTCACAAGGTTAGAGACCTGACTTGTTACCGTGGTGACACACTGCAGACCTCTCTCCCCTGCCTCCACACAAGCACCTCCCATAGGAGGATGCCTGTGTCATCCCAGTCCGAGATGGTTGTGACACATGATTCATCTCCTTAGTAGTCCTAACATCACCTTATCTGTCATGAATTACGCAAAGATTAGGGCACTCACTACCCTGTATGGTTATAAAGAACTTATCCTTGCGAGTGCCTTTCCCTGACTAGACAGCTGTCTACACACCAAAAACGGAACTGACAGGCTTCTCAGATAAAGGCACTCTAAGGGACTTTCACAGACACTGATCTTTCTCATATATTCATCCCCTCCTATCCACTGAGATATGCTCCTAAATAGCATAACGATCTACATGGATACTTCGTTTTATTAATTATTTTGACAAGCTTCTTCATAGCCTTCAGGGGTAGTTCATTATTAATTAGTTCAGGCACGGTTTATCTATCTTAAGAGATAATACTTTCTACCTATGTTGAATACTCTGATCTGCAAACTGTTCAAGTTTTCTGGCTGACTGTTTAACTGAATTATTACATAGACTTTTGCGTTATGAATATCTGCGCCTCACCAGATGTTTATTTTATGTGCTACTCATGGGGATTTTTATTTCTTTTATTTCTTTTATTTTTCTGTTTCTTTTTGGTTTTTTTTCTCATTCTTTCCTCTCACTTAACGATCACCAGGGGAACGATCTCACAAAATATGTCATTAACTTAATGTTTCATCTGACCATACACCTAATTCTTTATCTGCTTTTCGCAAATCTGACCCATGCTGTTTCTCCAAATCCACTGAGAAAGTTAATAGGCGGCATTCACAGCAATCTAAATGCAACCATTTCACACATGGACCGTCTTCAGTCCATGCCTTCTTCCTACATCTATCCCATATGTCAGCGGCTCTTGTCCCTTATTGACAGGTTTTACTTTTCTCTACGTTACCGTTTGGTCACCTTCCCAAACAGTGGTTTCAATTGATTACCTGATTTCTTCACTCAACCCTCCTTTAAACCACCACTGACCCATTCCGGTACCATATATCACGAGTGTATACTCGTACATAGCCTAGCGAGCAGGCATCGCTAGTCCCCGGATTACTTTCCACTACCTATAACCCCTAACAACACTACACAGTGGTCTTCACAGTTTCCTCTCCCCCGCATACCCAATATCCCTCACATCACTCTCTACTCCTGAACAATCTACTTTCATCCTGAATAGAATCTCATCACTCTCCTAGAGCACACCTTCCACACATAAGAGCATAAGGCACAAGTCCAACTACTGTTCTTTTTCTGCCACACATACACCTGCACCGCGGACTATCTTCAGTAAACACCACTCCAGTCTAACTCACAACACCTCCCAAATTACAGAATGACACCGGTCTCACACAATTCTACACCAATATCTCACCACAAAGCCACTACTAAACTAGTCTCGCTCAACGCACGGGGACTAAATGTCCCTGAGAAACGTACACAAGTTCTCCTTTCTATGCATAAACTCAAGGCAGACATTATATACATCCAGGAAACGCATTTCAAAACGGACTCTATCCCCAAATTCTCCGACTTACGTTATCCAACAGCTTTTCATGCTACCAACAAACAATCAAAAACAAAAGGAGTTTCTATCCTTATCTCAAAACAGTGTCCACTCATAATCAAAGACACTCTAGCGGATGAAGATGGAAGATTTATTTTTGTCAAAGGTTCACTTTTCGGTAAACCTTTAACCTTAGCAAACATATACGCCCCCAACATTAAACAAGTCCCGTTCTTCCGACACACACTGCAATTGCTCGCATCGTTTCAAGAGGGTATACTATTAACTGGAGGAGATTTTAATGTTCCCTTAAACCCAATACAGGATACATCTTCGGGTGCATCCAAATTACCCTTCTCAGCGTTACGAGCAATTAAACAATGTTTTCAAGAATTGACATTACATGACGCATGGCGTACTTTAAACCCCTCAACTAAAGATTACACTTTTTTCTCCAACCCACATGGCAGCTACTCCAGACTTGACTATTTCTTTATTTCACAAAACGATCTCCCCATGCTCAAGCACACCTCCATCGAACCAATGTACATATCAGATCACCACCCGATAACCATGTCCTTGGAATTTCCATCCAAACATACTCGCTCACAAATATGGCGTCTTGATCCCTCACTGCTGACAGACATTTCAATTGTGTCTACTATACACGACAATCTAAAACTTTATTTCCAGGATAACGACTCCTTGGACATATCCCCAATGATAAAATGGGAAGCCCACAAATGCACCATACGGGGAAAATTAATAGCTATCGCTTCCAAGAGAAGACGAGAAAGACAAGCGCATATTTCTATCCTTTCCAAACGCATACAGAATTTAGAAAAAATACATAAGAAAACTCGAGCGCTCTCCACGCTTGAGGAACTTACTCAGGTGAGGACAGAGTTGAAAGAAGTGTTACATAAACAAATAAAACGCAAATACATATTATCACAAAAAATATTCTACGAACATGGCAACAAATCCGGTAAAATTCTAGCCAGAGCCCTCCGTGCAAAACGATCATCTACAACACTTCATTCCATTAATGACCCTTCGGGTTCTAAAGTAACGTCTAATACACTGATAGCAGACCAATTTGTGAATTATTTCTCGCAGCTCTATAATATCAATCCTCATCAACCCGCGATAAACAATGATCGTAGAACACACTTGATTAAAGAGTTCCTAGCCCAACATGGTCCCAAACCCATTTCTGATGCAGAAGCTTCGCATCTAGAACGTCCCATCTCTAAGGACGAACTAGAGACTGTGCTCAAACAACTCAAAACAGGCAAAAGTCCAGGTCCAGATGGCCTAACAGCAGGATACTATAAGGAATTCATAGCTACGCTTTATCCTCACTTCTTAAATGCTTTCAACTCCCTTTCATCCGAGAACCCCCCTCCCAGAGATCTTCTCACAGCTCACATAGTGGTTATTCCAAAACCTGATAAAGATCCAAATTTAGTTCACAATTACAGACCAATATCTCTACTAAATGTTGACCTGAAAATATATGCAAAAATTTTGGCTAATAGACTTTTACCCCTTCTCCCTGGCCTTATCTCCTTGGACCAAGTTGGTTTTGTCCCAGGTAGAGAGGCAAGGGACAACACCCTAAAGGCAATTAGTATTCACAATTGGCTGACTTCAAAGAAACAACCGGGATTCCTTCTCTCCCTTGATGCCGAGAAGGCATTCGACAGGGTAGCCTGGGACTACCTAAAAGAGGTCCTAACACACATTGGCATACGAGATCGCATGCTACAATTTATTCTTGCTCTATACTCCACCCCAACTGCCAAAGTCCGGATAAATGGACACCTGTCGAGTGCCTTCTCCATATCTAACGGTACAAGACAAGGATGCCCACTCTCTCCGCTTATTTTTGTCTTGGCACTGGAACCATGTCTAACGCATCTAAAAAACAATCCAAACGTTAAAGGAATAACCATCGCAAAATCTACCTATAAATTAGCGGCATTTGCGGATGACATCCTACTATTCCTGAAAGAGCCACACATTACGCTACCCAATCTCCTCAAAGATCTCACTCTCTTTGAAAATCTCACATATCTTAAAATTAACTTCCCTAAATCAGAGGCCCTAAATATCACTCTACCACCAGATATAGTGAAACAATGTCAAACTAATTTCCCTTTCATATGGAAACCGAGTGCCATTAAATACCTTGGGGTCTACATTCCAACCTCGCTATCGGACTTATACAGCAAAAACTATACTCCCATTATCCAAAATATTCAAAAAGACCTCAACACTTGGTCAAGGGGTTTGTTCTCATGGTTTGGCAGAGTCTCCATTATAAAAATGACTATAATGCCAAAATTACTATACCTGCTCCAAACAATCCCAGTGTCTCTACCACAAACTTTTTTTAATGCGTACCGCAAATCCTGTATGAAATTCATCTGGAACGATAAGCGACCTAGAATGAGTTTCAACAGAATGACCGTACCCAAAATGAAAGGTGGATTAGGCCTACCGGATCTTCAAAAATACTATTGGGCCTGTCAACTCTCTCGAATAGTGGACTGGAATGTTCACCCTAAAACTAAAGCGTGGATCGCAATTGAACAAGCCTTCTCACAAATCCCGATCCATAACCTACCCTGGATTCACCCTCGCCACATCTCTCCACATTGCAAACAACATCCCCTTATCGATACGACACTGAATTCCTTTAAAAAGACATGTAAAAATTTGCACATTTCCTCCTCTCCAGGCCCTCTCACGCCAATCAAACATAACCCAGACTTTCCACCAGGCAATGATGATTCGTTCCTTCATCACATAGGATCCCAGACAAGGATGACAGCGGGAGATTTCTTCGCTAAGGGGAATATTAAACCGCTGTCCTCATTGAACTCCCAAGAAACGAATCACCAGATCCCTTTCTGGTCTTATATGCAACTCAGACATTTTCTTCTTGATCCCCAAACTAGGGCTGCATACTCAAGAAACCAATCACACTTTGAATCCCTTTGCTCTGCCACTGAACCCCAAAGACACCTGATATCCACCATATACTTGAACCTCTTTCTCGAGCATACTCCTAAAACAAATATAGCTAGTGCAAAATGGGAAAAAGATCTTTCCATCCACCTCTCTGATAAGGAATGGGAAAAGATATACTCTAACATACACAAAGGCTCCATTAATGTAACAACTCAAGAAAACGGATACAAGCTTTTCTCCAGATGGTACAAAACGCCTCTCAAGTTACACACCATTAATCCAGAGATCCCATCTAATTGTTGGAGATGTAATGACAAAAACGGATCACTCCTTCACATATGGTGGGACTGCCCTGCGATTTCTGCCTTCTGGACTAAAGTTTTTCACCTCTCCTCCCAAATCACTACACTTCAGCTAGAATTCTCTCCAGCACAAGCCCTCTTACACCACTCCTCCCTACCGATGAAAACTTATCACAAATCCCTAGCACTACATCTAATCAATGCTGCCAAACTCTGTATCCCAGTTCTCTGGAGATCTCCCAACCCACCCACAATCGCAGACTGGTTCAAAAGAGTAAACAAAATAGCTGAAATGGAGGAACTTGTACATCAAGCACAGGATTCCTATACTAAATACAGGAACACTTGGGCCTGTTGGCTACATTTCCGCACAACATCTGAATATACCCAATTAATCAATTAGGAACCCTCCTCCAGCACACCATTAGACACATCATACATCCCATCCCAACTGTCTATAGTCCTCCCTATAGTCGTGCATGAAACAAAATTCAGGAGGTAACTATATCATTACGCATACAGAATCCACTTCAAAAGCTCTATTATGCTTTTCTTCCTGGGACTTGGTCCTTCTGTAAAGATATTTCCCGTTAGACCCATGGCTGTGCCAGGGACGGGAAATAACTTTCCCCTACCTTCCCTTTGTATTTCTCACTATATTTTGACCACCATTTAATCGAAACTTTGCTATGTTAGATATCCATGGTTGTATGCTATGATTATATCTCTATCTACAGACATTACCCGACTTATGGACACCACGCACCAGGATCAATTTCACACTCTCACACAGACATAGTAATTAACGATTATTCCAAACACAATCCAACAAAAATCTCAGACTCATATACTAAGGCTATCATAGGCAATCTATTATAATACGGTTTTTACTCCTCTCTCCCTTTTTAATCTTTTTCGCCCTCAAAAATCAACATGTTTAAAAAATGTTTTACCTGCTTTACTATATGTTCTTTATATTTTTTGCCCACACTACTCTGTAATCCCATTTATCCACACACCAGATGTAATGTGTTTTTCAACAAATCCACAGTCGTAGATTTGAATACTTGTTAAAATACAACGTTGTACTCTCTGGACTGTTCCCTCTGTATAACACTATTGTCATTTTATCTCAAACCTTGCTTTTATGTACTACTTTTCTGTATGGATTTAACTTAATAAAGCTTTATTTGAAAAAAAAAAAAAAAAAAAAAAAAAAAAAAAAAAAAAAAAATAGAGAGAGAAGGCCCAGCCCCCTGTCAGGGCTGGGCTCAGCCCTTCCTTTTCAGAGCCGGCCGCTCAGCTGTCGGTTAATTGCCAGCTCCAATTTTTCCACAGTGACTCACCTGATGATGATATCCTGTAAGTCAATCCTGCTGGTTACTTAAGCTGTTCAGTTGAGTTCTGCCTTTGCCTTGGTCAACACATCCAGAGACTCTCTCCTGTGTACCTGTTGAAGACTTGCTTGGCTGACGTCCCTTCTGGTTCCTGATCCTGCTTGATGTTCCACTACGCTGATTTTCTGGTTTCCTGATTTTCTGGCCTGTCCTGAAGTACATTGATCTCTGGCTCCCTGACGTCCTGGCTTGTCTGACTATTGAACTATCTGAGTTACCGAACTCTGGCTATGATTTGACTACGTTGCTCTGTTTACCTTTTACTATTATTATTATTATTAAGTGTGATTTTAACTGCACTTCTGTCTCCGTCTGATCCATGGTTTCTGACAACCCCCAAGGATCGAATCAACATCTAAGGATCAAGGGAAATTATTGGTTGTCAACTCGATACAAATCACAAAAGGAAAGTTGCAGAGCTTCTTCTCTCCTCAAAACATTTTTCTGCTCTCAGTGCCCAGGACTATCCAATGTTAGCAGGTGTAGACAGCTGCTGCATCATACATTGTGGAGTCAAGGACAGATGTTGACCAGAGCTTGCTTAGTTGCCCCTTGCTGCTATTAAGTTTCTGGGCTGCCCCCTCCTCTCTGTATGTAAATTTAGTGCTGTGGTGTTTTACTGGCTGACAGTAGTTAAAATGAACCAGTCCTGGATTAGTGACAACTACCAAGCCCCCGCTGCAGATGCTGCAAATCTAATTTTTGGGTAATCCACTAGTCCATTTATTTTCTGTACAGCCTAAGCTTCACCTTCCATCACTGCAGCCTGATCCCGCCTTATGCCACCATTGTCATCTTCTGCTACCATAAGCACACCACTATTAACATCATATCAATGTCACCACTGTAGTCTGCCTCCATTACCTTCATTACCATCTCATACCAGACTCATTGCTGTTATTTGTTGCAACATAGTTACATCGTTAGTCAGGTTGAAAAAAGACACAAGTCCATCTAGCTCAACTAAAAAAAAAAAAATACAACCATACAATCCCATATACACAATACTATACCCACAGTTGATCCAGAGGAAGGTGAAAAACCCCAGCAAAGCATGATCCAATTTGCTACAGCAGGGGGAAAAATTAGTTCCAGATATTTAGCCCCCCATCATGCCATTGTGTCTGGGAAGCCAACAAGGAGAAGTCCCCAAGAAGTCCCCATGTTACTATGGGGGGGGGGCAGCAGGGTCTGTGTCCACAGGCAAAGGTGAACGTGATCTGTCCTCAAGCAGGTAATGTTTTTCTCTGTTTAGTGATGTTGCCCATGCTATCCAGCCACAGCATGCAGAGGAGGTGGTGGACTAGCTTACTAAACCATCCCCATCCTCCATCACCTAAGCTGACACTAGTTTGCAGTCCGCCATAGCTGCCAGAGCAGCCTTCTGCTTCCTTGTCCACAACTACTCCTGCCATAGTCCCATCATCAAGCACAGAGGAGTCAGCTGAATTATGAATTATTTGAACACAGTGTCAGTCCTGTGCCCTCCAAGAGTAACTGGGAGGAGTTACAGGGTGCAGGCACCAACAACACCCAAGGCCCAATTTTTCCGTGACATTTTTAAGAGCAGAATTCAATCCTGCATTTGTCAAGGATAACTGCGAAGGGTTATGGTGTGAAGGAACCACCAACACCCAGGGCCCAATTTTTCTGCACCTGTTAAAGAATATATAAAATGTAGTCCCTTGCACTACTAAGTGAACAATATCTAACTAACTAAATGGGGTGAAAATGCTGTGCGGATCACTTCCCTCTTTGTTTCTGCACCTGTTACTATCCAAAATCTGCAAAAGAGAGATACCAGACTTGTAAAAGAAAATTGTTAATCTTGGCCTGAGTGTTCTATAATTTGGCTTCTTCACATAAGGCTTGCTCACTGTGGTGCAAAACTTTGTTATTTCCATGCAAAATTTGACAAAGAGACCCAGAATTTATCCAAAAAATCTCTAATCTTGTTTTGAGTGCACTAAAATGTGGCCTCATCATATAGACTGGCTCACCAGACCGATGTTTACAAAAATAAAAAAAAAAGCTTGCAGGTAAAATCAATTTAAATGTAATTTTGTTTGTCTTTATATATGTCAGTTTTTCTTCAGCGGGTTATATACACCAATGTCCCACTTTACAGGCAAACTAAGGGGACGCCTCAGGCACTATATTTAAAGGAAGTTTTTTTAAAATCACTGCTCCTGAAGTAAGCTTGGACCGCTCCACACACTCCTGGCACTTGGAGCCTCCTTCATCAGCACTCCTGCCCTGCTAACCTCAGCACTATTCCAGGGCGGCAAGCGAACATTATGAAGACCCACTCCGTGTCCACGCGATTAGTGGCAAAAACCTATGGTGGCACCTGCAAACTGCCTCATGTGTCAGGGAAGGGAGCCATGATGGTGACCGGCGCTGGTTTCACACAGACAGGAAAGAAGCAGCTGCAGCCACAGCCACAGAGGAACAGAGGGAAGCCCCCTGGTCCGGGGGCACACGGCACAGACTCCCTCAAAGCTACCCAGTCCTCAGGTGAGCCGGCAGATCCTTCCTGTGCTCCATACAGCCCTGCCAGATCCCCCTCACAGGCCTCTATACCATCCCCAGGCCATGCATCCCACACTTCATCTGCCCTTGACAGGGAAATGGCAGACATAATTATCAGCCAGGCTGGTGGTCAGGATCCAGACCCTGATAGTCCTGAGGGGTCCCCAGCTCCTTTACCTGCAGTGTTACCATACTCTTCAGATACTATACTTCTTTCCCGCTTTGCTGACATGTTGCAAAGTGAGTTAGGGAAGGCTACCAGTAAACTAGCTTCCAACCTGAAGCAAGATTTCTAGGAATTGGGATCTTGTTTAGACAGCATTCAATCTAAAGTTGATGACACAGTCGATAGAGTGGGGCAAAATTCCATCATGATTACTTAGCTACACAATCGCCTAGAGGAAGTCTACGCTAAGACTGACGATCTTGAAAATCGCGCCAGGCTGTATAATTTCTGTAATCGAGTTTTGACGGAAATGGTAAAAGATATCACCTCCATCACCTATTCTCTGATGCAATCTGCTGTGCCAGAAATTGACGAAATCCATATGGAGATTGATCGCATTCAAAGGGCACTAGTTTCCTTGAAACCAGATGGGCCTCCCAGGGATATGATTGTGAAACCTCATTACTTCAGGGTCAAGGAAGCAGTCCTATCACTACCGCAGGCAGCTAAATAAGCTACAAGTTAGTTTTTTGCGAGCTCTGCACAGTGTTAAGCTAAAGCTACCTGTAGAAGGTTTGTGGTGTTCTCATACTACAGGCAGGCAGGTGATTTTGCTAGCTGCAGTATCAGTATATATATATATATATATATATATATATATATATATATATATATATATATATATCCCAGCTTAGTGCAGCTACAGGCCATTAGTATGTCTGGAAGGCCAACAAGGAGAGGCAGACAGTCACAAGCCAATAAAAGAGGGCAAGCAGGCTCTGTGTTTAGAGGCAACAGTGCTGGTCGTGGAGACGGTGCATCCTCATCAGCACGTGGCCGTGGGACACGCTTGGCTTTTTTTCGGCAGCTGGCCGTGTTGAGCTGCAACATGCGGAAGACTTGGTCAAGTGGATGACCAAGCCGTCCTCATTCTCCTCATCCTCTCTCACCCATGCTCAGGGTACTTTGTCTGGCAAAGCAGCGGCCTCTTCCCTCGGCTCAATGTCATCAGTGACTCCTTCCCTAGCCCCACCATGTCCTCCTGAGGAGTCCCTCGAACTGTTTGACTACAGTGTTGGGTACACGCTCCAGGAGGATGCCCAGCGTTTGGAAGGTTCTGATGATGATACTGAGCTAGATGAAGGCAGTAACGTGAGCACGAACAGAGGGGGTGCCCAAGAAGGACAGCAATCTGGCAGTCATGCTCCCCCTGCTGCAGCATACTGCCAGGTTTGCTCCAGTGATGAGGAGGGAGGGGATGATGAGGTCACTGACTCAACGTGGGTGCCTGATAGGAGAGATGAGGGGGAGGCACATCACCAACGAGGCAGGATGCCCTCCAGGGGCCAGCCTAAGGGCAGCACACTGACTGCATCACACTCCAAAGCTCCGCATGAGCTGGGCGCTGCAGTCTTTGAGCATTATTCATAAAATCTCTGTGGTGTGGGCCTTTTTTGAGACGAGTGCATCAGATCGCATCGCTGCTATTTGCAACATATGTCTCAAGCATAGCTCGCGTGGCCAAAACATCTCCCGCTTGGGCACCACATGCTTGACCAGACATATGTTGACCTGCCATGCAGTTCATTGGCAAGCGTATTTAAAAGACCCACACTAAAGAACAAAGAGGACCTCTCCTTGCTCCTCATCAGCTGAGATCTCCAACCCCACTATACCTTCAGTCCTCTCTGAGACCTGCACTGAGAGGAATGAAGGTGTAGAATTAGGTGTGTCACAGCCAAGTACTTGTGGGCAATCTGCTTTCGGTACACCGACGTCAGATTGTACCAGGCAAATTTCCCTGCCCCACCTGCTGCACCGCCGAAAGAAGTTCGCTCCCAGCCATCCACATGCCCAGGGGTTGAATGCTAGCTTGGCAAAATTGCTAGCACTTCAACTGCTGCCTTTTCAGTTGGTAGACTCTGTCCCCTTCCGTGAGTTTGTGGAATGTGCGGTTCCTCAGTGGAAGGTATCCAAACGCCACTTTTTCTCACGGAAGGCGATTCCGGCTCTCTACCGGCATGTGGAAGGCAATGTCTTGGCCTCGCTGGACAGGACGGTCATCGGTAAGGTGCATATTACCGCTGACTCATGGTCCAGCAGGCATGGACAGGGACTATACCTAAGTTTCACCGCACATTGGGTGACTCTGCTGGCAGCTGGGAAGGATGCAGGACAAGGTGCAGTAGTGTTGGAGGTTGTTCCACCACCACGCCTCCAAAATGCCACTACTAATGATTGTGACACACCTCTCTCCTCCACCCCCTCCTCTTCTTCTTCCTCCATGGCCTCTTTCTGTGCTTTGTCCTCGGAACCAGCGGTGCTCCGTAGTCATTCAAGGGGCTACGCAAGTATGCAGGCCAAAAAATGCCATGCGGTGCTTGAGCTGGTGTGCTTGGGGGGCAGGAGCCACACTGGGGCAGAGGTTCTGTCAGCTCTGCAGGGGCAGGTTCAGAGGTGGTTGACGCCACGCCAACTTAAGGCAGGAATGGTGGTTTGCGACAATGGCACCAACCTCCTCTCTGCCTTCCGACCGGGACAAATGGCCCATGTGCCCTGTTTGGCTCATGTCCTTAACTTAGTGGTGCAGCGGTTCTTGGGCAGGTACCCGGGCTTACAGGATGTCCTGAGGCAGGTCAGGAAAGTCTGTGTGCATTTCCACCGGTTATATAATGCCAGTGCTCAGCTGGCAGACCTCCAAAAGGTGTTTAACCTGCCCATGAACCGCCTAATCTGTGACATGCCCACCAGGTGGAACTCAACGTTGGCCATGCTGCAGCGGCTGCACATGCAACAGAGGGCCATCAATGAGTACCTGTGCGACTATGGCACCAGGACAGGGTCAGGGGAGATTGTTTTTTTTCCCCACGCCAGTGGGCCATGATCAGGGATGCATGCACTGTCCTGTCACCATTTGAGGAGGCCACGAGGATGGTGAGCAGTGACAGTGAATTCATCAGTGACACTGTCCCCCTTGTCCATCTGTTGGAGCACACGCTGCATGGAATAATGGACAGGGTACTTGAGGCAGAACAGAGGCAGGAAGAGGAGGATTTCCTTAGCTCTCAAGGCCCCCTTTATCCAGACAGTGTTCCTGCATGCCCGCCGATCACACAGGAAGAGGAGGAGGAGGATTGTGTCAGTATGGAGGTGGAACCTGGCACTCAGCATCAGCAGCAGTCTTTAAGGGATCAGTCCCAAGAAACACATGGACTTGTACGTGGCTGGGAGGAGGTGGCTCCGGACCATGTCGTCCTTAGTGACCCAGAGGACTCCGGAACGAATGCCTCAGCAAACCTACACTGCATGGCCTCCCTGATCCTGCAAAGCCTGCGTAAGGATCCTCGTATTCGTGGTATCAAGGAGAAGGACCAATACTGGCTGGCAACCCTCCTTGATCCACGTTACAAGGGAAAGTTTGCAGACCTTCTCTTGCCGTCGCAGAGGGAGCAGAGGATGAAACTTCAGGAGGCCTTGCAGAAAGGTCTGTGCAACGCGTTCCCAGAGACTGGGAGGTTACAAACTCCTGTTTCTGAACAACGTGTTGCTGAGGCTTCGGTCAGTCAAAGAAGGAGCGGTGGAGAAGGTGACCGTCTGACCGATGCGTTCAGACAATTTTTTAGTCCGCAGCCCCAAGGTATGATCAGTTCCAGCAACCATCGCCAGCGTCTGTTTTACATGGTGCAGGAATACCTAAGGGAAAGATCTGACTTGGACACTTTTCCCACCGAAAAACCAAGTTACTGGGTCTTGAGGATGGATCACTGGCCAGAGCTTGCACAGTATGCAATTGAGCTACTGGCCTGTCTTGCATCCTTTGTAACCAATCACAGGGTGCATCTGTTCACCGACTCGGTTGATCGACTGACCTTCATAAAGATGAATCAGTCTTGGATCACCACCAGCTACCAAGCACCTGATGCTGATGTAACCGAATAATTTTTTTTGAAATCTCAGATCCCTTCAAAGACTGCCTATGCTGATGCTGAGTGACTATCCTGAGTAATTATCCTCTTCCTCCTCAATGATCACGCTGATAGCTTGTAAGAACATTTTTGGTTCTGGGCGCCGCCACCAGTGCCTAAGGCCCAATTTTTCAGCCCCTGTTTAACAGGGGCATGTAATTACAATTTTTGATGCAATACTTTGCAGCAGGGCTCGTTCCTGCGTTCCAACTAGAGTATCTGTGAGGGGTTGCAGTGTTGTTATATTTCACAGCAGGGCCCATTTCTGCGCACACCAAGAACGAGTGAGGACTTACAGTGTTGTGGCATCAGCACCACCACCAAAGGCCCAATTTTTCTGCCCCTGTTCAACAGGGGCATGTAATTACAATTCTTGATCTAATATTTCACAGCAGGGCCCGTTTCTGTGCACACCAAGAGCGAGTGAGGACTTAGTGTTGTGGCACCAGCACCACCACCACCACCAAAGGCCCAATTTTTCTGCCCCTGTTCAACAGGGGCATGTAATTACAATTCTTGATCTGATATTTCCCAGCAGGGCCCGTTTCTGCGCCCACCAAGAGCGAGTGAGGACTTACAGTGTTGTGGCACCAGCACCACCACCACCAAAGGCCCAATTTTTCTGCCCCTGTTCAACAGGGGCATGTAATTACAATTCTTGATCTAATATTTCTCAGCAGGGCCCTGTGAGGGTTTACAGTGTTGTGGCCACAACAACACCTAAGGCCCAAATTTCTGCTGAGTATATAGGGCAGGCCCCTACTTTCAAACATCCAACTTACAAACGACTCCTACTTGCAAACGGAAGGAGACAACAGGAAGTGAGATGAAATCTACCACTAGGAAGGGAAATTCTCTCCTGTAAGAGTTAATATGGGAAAAACATTTCTCCTTTCCACTGATGCTTTATCACCAATCCTTGTTTCACAAAAAAACCCATATTTTCAAAAAACATTTGTCATTGGGACAAAAAGTGAGGTTCAAACTTCTGAAGAGGAGCACAGACAGCAAAACAAATGTCACTGGGGTAATAACCCTTCCCTATGTTTTCCAAAAAGCTTAAAATAGATTTTTTTGCTGGAGCTAAACACGTTAAAAATTTACCCGTTCAAAATTACAAAAAGATTCTACTTAACAAACCTACAGTCCCTGTCTTGTTTGCACCACCTGTATACTGCTGTTCAGAGTACAGAGCCTGTATATTGCTGTTTCCTTTTTTTAATTTGGGTGCAGGGTTCCCCTTAATATCCATACAAGACCCAAAGGGCATGGTAATGGACTGGGGGGTACCCATGCCATTTGTCTCACTGATTTTCATCCATATTGCCAGGACCTGACATTACATTAAAGCCGCAAGCAGTTTTAAATGACTTCTTTTTCTTTAAAAATGACATTTTGTGCAGGGACTGTTCTAAGCACGGGAATCACGCGCCACTTTAAAGGAATATTTCACTTTTTTTTTTACTTTAAGCATCATTAAAATCACTGCTCCTGAAAAAACGGCCGTTTTTAAACGTTTTTTTTGCATTGATACATGTCCCCTGGGGCAGGACCCAGGTCCCCAAACCCTTTTTAGGACAATACCATGCAAATTAGCCTTTAAAATGAGCACTTTTGATTTCAAACATTCATGTCCCATAGACGTCAATGGGGTTCTAATGTTCATGCAAATTTTTTGGTCTGTTCGCAGGTTCTGGTGCGAACCGGGGGGTGTTCGGCTCATCCCTAATGACGAGTAGTACCTAGTGGACATTATAAGAGTCGATGAGGATTTAAAATAAGTTTCCTGCAAAAAAAATAATATTTACCTTTTGTTTATGCATGTCATTATGCATGTCATATTATTTGCGATCTTTTCTGGGCCGTGTTCAGGCCTCTAACATTTAAAGATCCAAAACTGAGAGTCCTCATGGGGGGTATAGATAAGGTTTAATTAAACTCAGTATATGATATCTGGTTTAAGCCCATTGCATGGCACCTTAGTCTAAATGAAAATCTATACAGGTCCTTCTAGGTTTTCAAGAGGGAGGTGTGTTCCTCTGCGTGGTAAATAGTCCTCAATATCAGGAGATTAAAGTAAACAGGGTATGCAGGCTATTCACAACACAACAGTAAACTTGCATGAAGAAGTTGCAAAACAGAAAGGGTGACCAACTCGCCTAGGAAGGAGGAAAGAGCCGTGCCACATCCAATAAATCAGTAACATAAAAACAAAGGTTTCCCCTAAATGGACTTTCCCGGCACTTGCACAAAGGTAGAAGAAATATAGGGTGTAAACTAATGTACAGTATAAAAGAATATATTTATTTGGTAAAGAAATACATATATTAAAAACAAAGTGGATATCCTAGGTAGCACAATGGTAATACATATTCGACATAATAAACATCAAACAGTAAACAATGATGAGGTAAACAGAGAGACTCTTTTCAAGCCCGACGCGTTTCGGGGTATTTAATATTTTTAGATCCTTCTTCAGGGTCATAGTTGAAAAGAGGGATTCATCTGGGTAATTGAAAAAAAATGATACTTAAATCAGATGTTATAATAAAACTACCACTGGATATCTATTTGAGGGTTTAAATGATCAATTGATCACCTACCTGAAGGAGTTTCATTGATTACTTCTGAAAAGGAGATTCTTTTTGCAAAAAAGAGACCACAAGAAAAGGCAAGATGGAATGGTGGGCAAGTTGTAGTATAGTGGGTACAGGTGCTGTTTTTAGGTAGTAAAGGCTGGATGTTAATAAGCAGCAATAATCACAGGAGGATGTACCAGTTCACCCATCCCGCCCAGACCTGGGCGTGCATAGGCCAGAGCGATATACTGGGGTCGAGAGAGGCACCCCTAAAAACAAGAAACTTTTGTGCAAACCAATCAAAATATGCTTATTGGAATTTTATGTAGCAGAATATATATTGGCCTAAATTGATAATGAAATTAAATTTTTAAATTTTTTTATTGGGTATGTTTTAGCAGAAAATAAAAAACATAGTTTATTTCAGAATTTTGACGGTCTTTTTTTGTTTATAGCACAAAAAATAAATACCGCAGAGGTGATCAAATACCACCAAAAGAAAGCTCTATTTGTGGGCAAATAAAGAACAATTTTATTTGGGTACAGCATCGCACGACCACGCAATTGTCAGGTAAAGTAACACAGTGCCATATTGCAAAAAATGGCATGTACATTAAGGGGGTAAAACCTTCCAGGACTGAAGTGGTTAAAGGAAATGCGCATGCTCCAAGAAAGCCAGCAGATGAAAACGATTCATATGCTTTGTGTGAGAGCTTTTTTACTTTTATTGTTTTTTTACAGTTGCCTTTAGTGATTTAAGTATGCACTTGTTATTTTAGCTATGCCACTAGCATACATTTGGATGGTGGCATGTACACCCTAAAGCCATAGCATGTGCACATGTCTCAGTGCAATACACTTTTTTACATTTTGGCACTTTGGTTTACTTGTGAGCTTGTGGAAAAAATTCTAATTTTAAGTTCTTGTGGCAGATACCGCCTGGGATAGGAATCCCCAGTGGGTACACAGACATCAATAAAACCTTACAGAGGTTCTAACATTCCTACACTCTATATAGAACTAGAAAACAATGTTTTGGGTAGATTTCCACTTTTTAAGTGAGTGCTAATCATATGCCAGACTTCTTTTTACACCCAGTCCAACACTGTATGTAAAGCCCTTCTGAACACAATATTCTTTTTCTCCTTTGTACACTCATAAAATATATGCTAATGTATCCATTTTATTTTGAACTAATAGGATTCATGATGAAATAATTTCCATAATTTAACTTGCCAACTATTAACTGTAGAGCATTTGTTTAGATTTGAAGATTTTGCTGTTTTTTGCTTGTCATGTGTTGTGTATCTGACTTTCATCCAATTAAAATCATGAGACTGAAAAAGTTCTTGAGCCTTTAGCAGATCAAAGGTAAAGTTAGATATTGAATTAAATGCAACTGAAGAAATTAGTTATGCAAATTACAGACAAAAGACCATGGCCTTTAACAAAATGTGTAAGATGTGATTTTCTCAGTAATTATGCTTTGGAAAGCATTTTTTAACTTTTTTATTTAAATTTAAATGTTACAAGGTACAATGTAAGATGGCAACCTAAATCATTTTCATTTTATATTTTTTAAGGCATACTCAATAAGTACATATTGTTCAATGTATTAATTGGGTAGCTACAATAATAAACTCCCAATACATTTCTAGCCTTTATAAAATAGTTTTAATTTGCAACATTATTTCTATTGGTTTTCTCTTAGATTTAATTTGGGGACAAAGATTGCAGCTCCTTCTTCTTCAATTTGACAAATTTGACATTTTTGGACAACTATTTTATTATTTAACTTTTCTGCTTGAAATGTTGTTAAATGTTGTTCTGAGGTGTAAACTCAAATGATCAACACTATTGTACAACATTGCATAAAAAGTCATAAGAGAAAGTTTTGCAAGGTTTGCAAACTAGTCAGGTGCTTCATATTTGGCATTATTTTTTGGTCACTGTCCCAGCCTACACACTATAAAAGGCTGCTCTTCCAGCAACTCTGGTGGGACAGGAGAGCCCTAGTAAGGAGGGACATCCCTTCTTACTGCTTGTAAAAGCAATCCATCAGCTAATTAGCCACTGGATTGCTTTTACAAGAAAGCTGACTGTTAGCTCTAAAAAACAATACTAAGATAATGCCTGCAGCTGCAGGCACCATCCTGGTATAACCACTGAAGTGGTAATATATGCAGTACTTTATCCAGTCCTGTATCTTGCCACTAATCTGTTGCAGTAAATTGTATTTTGTGGGGCTAGGGAGAGAGGAGTGCATTTGTTGTGATTTGGGAATTTGAATAGACCCAACAGCCCCTTTTAGGATGTTTCTTCTTTTTTTGTGTAAGTCAGTTTTTTTGTTTTTTGTTTTTTGGTTGGCATTTAGTTGCTTTTTTAAATCTTATATTGTATTCACAGCCATTATTTTAAATTGCGTGTTGGGGGCTTATTTTTCTTTTAGGGTTTTAGGATTGGTGTTTGAGCTTATTTTAGTTATTTAAAATATTTTGGCACTTAAAGAGAAGTATGTCTATTTATTTATTTTTGCTTTATCTGAATCCTAGTGAGCTGCTACTAAGAAAAAAGATTTAAAGAGATAACAACAAAACCTGGGGAATGCCCAGGAAAAAATTCCAAGCCTACTTACCACCAGCTCGCAGACAACCAACTGACCTGTCTAACAGTACGCGTTAAAAACAGGGGTTCAGTCCGCACGTATCTGCAAACGCATGCGTAAGCCACAGAGCCATGTCAAGGCACCCTGTAATCTGTGGTCATAACACTAAAATTTAGGTGTCCCCACAGTGGAGGCACATGCATTCTAATGGATAAGTGAGGGCAGGTGGACTGAAGGGAGCCCACCCCTTCTTAAAGGTACAGGACACACCAAACACCCAGCAGGTAGCACAATGGCTGCAAAGGTGCTGGTGCATTGCTGGACCAATACACACACCCACGTGATTGCAAAAATCTTGCCACCACCCTCACTTATAGCTGGCTATCGCAGTAAGAGGCATTGGAAGGCCACAAACAGATAACAACAAAACCTGGGGAATGCCCAGGAAAAAAATTCCAAGCCTACTTACCTACTTACCAATATTTCTTACTCTTATGTACACCCTTTCTTGTAAAACCAAAGAAAATACCTGTGGGAGGGGCTAAGTTTTCTCATCCAGCTTCATCCTACAATAATGTCAGGATCCACCCCTTCTTTTTTTTCTGTATGACTGACATGGACTCCTGGCAGTCTGCATGCTTCTGAGAGTTCAGCACTGCTTCAGCTCCTCTTCCCCTCCTCCCTCCCTCCCTCCCTCCCATCCCCTCCAGGATTTTCTCAATCTGACTTTCTACACACACAAGCAGCTGCTTTCTCCCTCCTCCCTAGGGTTTGCCACCTTTTCTTCAAGCCAAACCCGAACACCAAATTCCCTTTCACACAGGCTTTCTGATCAGGTCCGCCTGTCAGTTACTGCTACTCAACTGTTCCTCTTAAGCTGCAAAGGCAGCAGAGGAGGGATGTCCACATACAATAGCAAAAATTCTTTGCATCACAGTGTGAATGAATGAATGAATGAATGAATGAATGAATGAATGAATGAAGAATTTGTATAGCGCTACAAATGCGAGCTGAATCGCTTCAAGGCAAGTGTGGCAAAAATTGTCTGCACTGTTGGGTTCAGTGAGCAGTAATGCCTGCTGAATGTGGCCCATCCAAGTGAATAGGGGTTTCCTGCATCCGTGTGCAATGCGTTCAGTTGCAAGGTGCTGCTGTGGGTTTAAACAGGTGGTGAGGAGGCGATATAACACCTCATGTGTAGCCCCGAGCCTAGGTGCACACATATGCGATGTGGGAACCATCGAGATTCCAGTGCCGCTTCCTGCATCGCATCTCTCCCGCAGGCAGGTCACACTGCCCTCTGTGACCTGCTGCAGGTATCATTACAATGTTAATGACACCCACATATCGGTTTACAGACTGCAGTGTGAACTGTGAACTTGCACAGGAATCAGATCGCATGGTTGAGAACACTCATGCGATCTGATTCCAGTGCGGGGGAAAAAAAAAAGAGTCCTTGCAAAATTTTCCTGCAAATCTAATGCGAGTTCAGCCAAATGTATGGCTGAACTCGCATTGCACAGACATCGCATGCGATCGGCACAGCAGTGTAGGTACGAATCACATGCGATGTCTGTGTTCACACAAGTGTGAACCCGGGATAGGGCTGTTCAGCCATGCCAATATATTTTGTGGAGTAACCTCTGGTCTGCAGCAATCCCAAAAAACTTCTGCTCAGCTGGGGTCCAGGAGTAGGAACACTATTTCCCCCCCCCGGCTCAAGTACTTACCTCCTGCGGTCATTCAGACTGTGGCTTTGCACTCCATCTGCTCAGCTGGTGGAGGAACATGAGTAGTTAATGTTATCAGGAGTAAGTTCTTATCTTTTTTCAGCAGTTCTGACAATCTAATATGAGTCCTGAAGTCAACTTTTATACAGAAACACCAGGTAATGTAATTGCCGGGAACCACAGCACAAGGATTACTCCGCCTGAGTCCAAAAATCATCAGCTACTCCCAGCGGAGTAATCCTTGTTCTGCTGATCCCGGTAATTACATTGTCCTTTGTATCTGTATAGAAGTGGAAGTTGGGACTCAGATTAGATTGTCGGAACTGAATAAAGATAAGAACTTTTTTCTAATAACATTAACTAGTCATGTATGTTCCTCCACCAGCTGAGAAGATGGAGCACAGAAACCACAGTGCAGTCTGAATCATGTGTCCGGGTACCAGGCGAAAGGAGACCCGGACACATGATTCAAAACTCGTAATGTCCAGGTGAATCCCGTACAGGTGGCAACCCTTCTCCTCCCCTACCCATTCAGGCTGATCTCCCACTGTGTCGGTGACACAGATAAGCAGAAGAACTTCAGCCCTGCCAAACTTTCTCATAAGTGCTCTCCCTCTGCAGAGTGGGGCAGGGAAATGGCTGAAGAACATTTAGTTATTGTTTCCTTGAACAGTAAAGTCTCCTGGAGTTAAAAATATCACAGCTTAGCATACTGTTACGTGCCTCCATTTCTTGTTGACAGTGTGATAACATGGAAACAGAGGCAAATGAAAGCATGCACATTCCAGCCTGTGGCTCTGTGGGAAAAGCACAGTTGTGTGTAAAGCATCGTTTTAGTAGATGACATGATTGTGTCCATGAAGGTGGCACCAATAACCTCCATCTCAGTGTCTACTCATGGTAGGGGGGTTCCTGCATTGATCACTGTATGGGTGAGAGCATATTGCTACAGAGTGGAGCTAGAGTGATCCCCTTGTAGTGGTAAGGGACAAAGGTGAACTATCAGTGCATCCAGGAGATGTCAATTCCAGGAAGCTTTTTTCAGGCATTCCAGAATTCAAACCTTGGTACATCATACTGTGCTTATCATCAGCCTAAAATGTTCATATCCTGGCTGAGTTTTGTATAGATGAACTGAAAGACCAGATTCCTCCAGTGTGAACCAATCGGCACTAATGTTCCTGCAGCTTACTGCCAAGTTGGCTCCAGGGGTGAGTAGGGGGGTGATGATGATGTACCTGGGCACCAAATATAATAGGCAAGGAAAGTGAGGGACAAGCACAACATCAGTGAGGCAGGATGTCATCCAGAGGCAGCTCACATGGGAGTGGAAGAATCAGCCACCCTATTCCACCAGATGGTGCAAACTGCACAATAGCCATTTGCAGTCTTTGTCATCAGTGTCTTAAGTGTGGTAATAGCTTTGGTCAAATGAAGAGACACGTGGATTCCCATCACACAGCTTGGTGGGAGCAACACCTGAATTTTAGCCATCAGCAGCAAAAGGGCCGCAATCCTCCGCTTCCTTACAGTGCCTCCCTTTCCACCTCTCTCCTCACTATAAAAGTTTCCCTACTAGCAGTCTTCAGTGATAGGGATGAAAGTATTTCAACGGGTGTCAGAGGTTTACCTTACATCAACTCTAATGGTGAAGAACAAGGGGCTACCCAGAGTAGAGGCACACGCTGGCTGCAACCATGCTCTGATTTTGCCAACTCCACCTTTCAAGCATTAACATTGAGCAGACAGGTTTGTCTGCTCTAGATGATGGAATGTAAGAAAATATATGCCCCCCCAACTATTCACATGCCCAGTGTATCAATGCCAGTTTGGCAAAATTTCTGGCTTTACATTCCAGCTGCTGGCACCCCCCCCCTTCTGTGAATTTTTGGCCTCTACTGTACCACAGTGGCAGGTTCCCAACAGTAATTTGTTTGCCTTTAAGGCCACCTTATCCTACACTATCATGTTAAAGGTAATTATAGTGGGCTGAACGTGGTTATAAAATCCATTCTCTATGTTGAAGGTAATGTTTCTAAGTCAGTGGACCAGAGTCACAAGACCACAGGCATGTGGTCCAGAAAGTTTGGGAAGGGGTGTAATATATCATTCACAGCCCATTGGGCCACTTTACTGGTGGCAAGAAAGGATGCAGAATGGGGCACACCATTGAATTTAGTGGACCCGATGATGGTGATAGTCCAGTCCAGTCACTTTCACCTCCTCCTCAAAGCCCTCTTCTATGAGTCATCCTCGGAATCACCAGTCCCCCCTGATTACATACCCATGCTTACAGGATTATCTGAGGTAGGCCAAAGAGGTATAACCATTTCAGAAGGTCATATTCAGCCAGTGTTTGGCTGGGTGAAGGTAATAATGAGCTCCCTCTGCCTGCAACTGCCTGCTATGTGATATGCCCAGTCTATTATCCCAGCTACATTGTTGTGCTTACCCTAAACACCCCCTAAAATGTGTCCAAATGTTATTGTTGTCCTCCAGTTCAGGCAGAGTGCAAGAGGCCATTTTTTGGGGCCCAAACTCATTTGTAACCCTCCGCCCCCCCAAATGGTAAGTCAAAAGATACAAATACTCTATCTGCTGACTTTGCAAAACCCATACACACTATCCCTCTCTTGTGGTCATATTTCTGTAGAAATTCACCCAACCATGTAGTGCAAGGGCCTGCCTGATCTCCTACAAATTGTAACGTAGACAGTTTTTGTCTCCTATTTTATTGATATGTATTTTCTGAATGTCAAAATATGCTGCGATTTGGACAGTGTGGATCCATATTTTTAGATTATGACACTTCTTACCTGTCCACTGGACTGCCAATAGTGTAAGTAAGGAGGGGTTGGCTAAAGTATCCAGATTAGTAAGCCAGATTATTTATGCAAACAGCTCTCATGGAAGTGGAGAATGTTACCTGTCAAAAACATCTACCCATCCCCCCACCTGAAAATTTTGTTAATGGGCCACCAGAGGGGGAGATGAATCAGATAAGTTGACCTTACCCTTTTGTCTTTAAATACTCATTTAAGTTGTATCCTTATGTTGGCTAACCATGTTTGTGTCAAATCTGCTTGCAATGTTATGTGCAGTTTCCTTCAAACCCACAGCAATGGCAGGACGTTGCAGCACCAGTGGGATTTTCCCAACTGTGGTGATGCTATTGATGAAAAACATGTCTGGATTGTCCCACCACCCAACTCGGGCTCATATTATTTTAATTATAAGGGCTTTTGCAGTATAGTCATGCTAGCTGTAGTGTCTGCCACGTATGAGTTCCTGTATCTGGATGTTGGGAAGAATGGCCGCAACTCTGATGGCGGAGTCATTATGCAGACAGAGTTCTACAAGTGGCTCCAGAATGGCACCTTAAACTTGCCACCTGCTGAAGAGAATGTTGAGGGCCTCAATTTTGTATTTGTTGCAGATGAGGCCTTTGCTCTGTGGGAACATCTTATGAAGCCGTTTCCTATGAGGAACCTCACCCTAGAGCAGAGAATATTTAACTACAGGCTCTCTCATGCCATAAGGGTGGTTGAAATGCCTTTGGCATCCTCTCCAGTCGTTTCAGGCTGTTTTTAACCCCAATAAACCTGGCGCTATACAAAATCAATAATGTGGTATTGTGCTACTGTATCCTCCATAATTTTTTATGGAGGAATGCTAGCAGCTACCTTGCCACAGTGCCAACTAATGCAGACCCTGCAGTGGCAGACCCAGCTCAAGAGGCTACAGCTCGGCCGTCTGTTGGTGTGATGACGTCTCTCAAAAATGCCCTGCTGGATTGCTGTCAGGTATCAGGTGTGACCAGAGCTGTGTGGACAGCAACAGAGGAACAAACGCAGGTAAGGTGAAAATATATAATTTATTAAGATAAGTGAATAAATACAACCACCTCCAATATACTACAATGTGCAACCAAACAACCACCAACAGAAACCCACAAATAATAACAGACAAATATATACAAGTAAAGGGGAATACCAGAGTCATAAACAGGGCCAGGCCAGGGCCGACAACGGGGGTCAGCAGCTGGGGAAATGAAGACAAACAGGACAAGGAGAGGATGGATGGGACGGGTCAGGTACAAGGCTCGGGGTCCAGGGTACAGGTAACAAACAGGAACAGGATCAGGTTCAGGTACGGGTACAGGTACAGGTACAGATGCAGAGCTTCACAGGTTCAGGGTCAGGGCACAAGGAAGATACCAAGGCAAGGCATCAGTGTGTCTGCTGGGTAATTATACACACCTCCTGCAATTACTCAGGTGACTCCTAATTACAAGAGATGATGTCGGCCCCACACTGCCAGGAACCACACGCTGGTGGACGCCAGTACTGCGGCCCAAGGATCACATAATACCACCAACAGGGGAAGGCTCCCCTGGCAGTTCCAGACTGCCAGGAGACACCTGCTGGTGGACCACAGTACTGTATGCCAAATGTCAGACAGTATCATCAGCAGGTGGAACCTTTCCTGAAAATTGCCCCCCCAAAATGCAAGAGATCTACGGCAAAACCACACGCTGGTGGACGCCAGTACTGCGGCCCAAGGATCACATAATACCACCAACAGGGGAAGGCTCCCCTGGCTGTTCCAGACTGCCAGGAGACACCTGCTGGTGGACCACAGTACTGCACGCCAAATGTCAGACAGTATCATCAGCAGGTGGAACCTTTCCTGACAGTACCCCCCCTCAACTAGCCACTGCTGAGGCAAGTCCATGATATCAAGTTGGACAACAGATGGAGGTACATCAAGCAGGGCAGCGGGCAGAGGCTCATCAGGCTGGAAAGCGGGCACATCAGACTGGAAAGCGGGCACATCAGACTGGAAGGCAGGCACCAAGACATCAGGCCGGAAGGCAGGCACCAGGACATCAGACTGGAAAGTGGGCACATCAGACTGGAAAGCGGGCACATCAAGGCTGGAAAGTGGGCACATCATACTGGAAGGCAGGCACATCAGACTGGAAAGCGGGCACATCAGACTGGAAGGCAGGCACCAAGACATCAGGCCGGAAGGCAGGCACCAGGACATCAGACTGGAAAGTGGGCACATCAGACTGGAAAGCGGGCACATCAAGGCTGGAAAGTGGGCACATCATACTGGAAGGCAGGCACATCAGACTGGAAGGCAGGCACATCAGACTGGAAGGCAGGCACATCAGACTGGAAGGCAGGCGCATCCGACTGGAAGGCAAGCATATCAGACTGGAAGGAAGGCACCAGGACATTAGACTGGAAGGCAGGCACATCAGACTGGAAGGCAGGCATATCAGACTGGAAGACAAGCACATCAAACTGGAAGGCAGGCACATCAGACTGGAAGGCAGGCACCAGGACATCAGAATGGAAGGCAGGCACATCAGACTGGAAGGCAGGCATATCAGACTGGAAGGCAGGCACCAGGACATCAGACTGGAAGGCGGGCACATCAGACTGGAAGGCAGGCATATCAGACTGGAAGGCAGGCACCAGGACATCAGACTGGAAGGCGGGCACATCAGACTGGAAGGCAGGCACCAGGACATCAGACTGGAAGGCAGGCACATCAGACTGGAAGGCAGGCATATCAGACTGGAAGATAGGCACATCAAACTGGAAGGCAGGCACATCAGACTGGAAGGCATGCAGTAGGACATCAGACTGGAAGGCGGGCACATCAGACTGGAAGGCAGGCACATCATACTACAACCCCGGCAGAACAACTTCAGGCTGGAACATGGACACAAGGTCATCAGACCGGTCAGTAGGTACTGAAACATTGGACTGGGTAGTAGGCACTGAGGCATCAGACTGAGTAGCAGGCACTGGGACGTCAGACTGGGTAGCAGGCACTGGGACGTTAGACTGGGTAGCAGGCACTGGGACGTCAAACTGGGTAGCAGGCACTGGGACATCAGGATGGAGTGGATTAGCTGGTGCTAAGGCAGGTTGGGTTACTGGCAGGATCAAATGGGTAGGAAAGAACTTCTGTCTCTTTTTAGGTTTAGCTACTTGAGTCCTATAGGTAACTGTAGGACTGTAGGTAGGGAATGAAGCAGACTGGAGGGGAGGGTTGGAATAAGGTAGGGAAGAGGTAACAGTAGCTGAGGGAAGTTCTTGAGGGATTGCAGGCACCCGAGAAGAGACAGGTGGGTTAAAGGCAGGATAGGTGCAGGGAGTAGAAACTGGGTATTGATATTTGGTGGGAAGCGGGGTGTACTGAGCTGCGACTGGAGTTACCTTGGGTGAAGGGGAAAAAGAGATTTCGGCTGGCAGGTGTCTGATGGCAGAAGTGGTTAGTTGTGGGTTGGCTGGGGCTGATTGCAGCATATCAGACCATGCTAAGAGTATGGGTTGCACAAACTGTAGTTTACATTCTGCCTATCTGACCAGGGACTGAACAGACTAAACGCACTCTGTTATCATTTGTTGTGAGCAGGCTGAATAGTGTTCACAAAAGTATGTGGGATCATCCTCCAAAAGCCATACCAGGGATACAACTTGATTAATATTAAAAGGTGGAGAAAAGTCATCACGGACTTTGGGAATACTGAGCAGGGCCAGCTCTGTACATATGTGAATTAAAGGCTGCACATCCCCAAACAGCAAACAACCCTGATCCACCAGAGAGAGCTAAACGCATGATTTCAAACAACTGGTCACTCGTCCACTCCTTGAGTGTCTGGCGGTGATATCCACCACTCTCAGACTCCAGCAGAGCATAGTAACTGATAACATCCAAATTCATTTCACCTGAAGTAAAGAGAACCGTGAAGGTTCCTCTGTGTAGCCACTTCTGGTCAGGAATGGCCTTGGTGTACTGTCAGGTATCAGGTGTGACCAGAGCTGTGTGGACAGCAACAGAGGAACAAATGCAGGTAAGGTGAAAATAAATAATTTATTAAGATAAGTGAATAAATACAACCACCTTCAATATACTGCAATGTGCAACCAAACAACCACCAACAGAAACCCACAAATAATAACAGACAAATATATACAAGTAAAGGGGAATACCAGAGTCATAAACAGGGCCAGGACATCAGTCGACAACGGGGGTCAGCAGCTGGGGAAAGGATGACAAACAGGACAAGGACAGGATGGATGGATCACAGGAGGGACAGGTCAGGTACAAGGCTCAGGGTCCAGGGTACAGGTAACAAACAGGATCAGTGGGTACGGGTACAGGTACAGATGCAGAGCTTCACAGGTTCAGGGTCAGGGCGCAAGGAAGATACCAAGGCAAGGCATCAGTGTGTCTGCTATGTAATTATACACACCTCCTGCACTTACTCAGGTGACGCCTAATTGAAAGAGATGATGTCAGCCCCACACTGCCAGGAACCACCCGCTGGTGAACGCCAGTACTGCGGCCCAAGGATCACATAATACCACCAACAGGGGAAGGCTCCCCTGGCAGTTCCAGACTGCCAGGAGACACCTGCTGGTGGACCACAGTACTGTATGCCAAATGTCAGACAGTATCATCAGCAGGTGGAACCTTTCCTGAAAATTGCCCCCCCCCAAAATGCAAGAGATCTACGGCAAAAATACCTGGATAATTTTGTGAGTAGAGGGGCAGTGTCTTGGCAGCAAATTGTAGCTGATCAGGAATAGGAATGGACCAAACAGACCCCTGTTCGGATTGCACCAGAACTTACGAACACCGCGAAAGTTCGGACCCGAATAACGAACCCCATTAAAGTCAATGGTGCCCGAACGTCAAAAATCAAAAGTGCCCATTTTGAAGGCTTATATGCAAGTAATTGGGCATACAATGGTTATAGGAGCCTGGGTCCTGCCCTGGGGGACATGTATCAATAAAAAAAGTTTGTAAAAAATGTAATTTTTAAATGAGCAGTGATTTTTTGATTTTTAAAGTGAAAGCATAAAAATAAAAAAATCCTTCCAATATAGTGCCTGGGGGGTCCCCTTAGTCTACCTGTAAAGTGGCAGATCGGTGCCATGTCTAGAATCTGCTGCAGCAATAATTGCATTTATAAAGGCAAAAAAATTACATTTTCCCTGCAAGCTGCCTTTATTTTGCTCAGCAACAGCTGGGGAGCCAGTGTAAATAATGAGGCCACAATGTAGTGCACTGGGAACAAGATTAGAGATTTTTTGGATACATTCTGGTGTCACTTTGAATTTTGATAGAAGTAACGGGTGCGTAAAAATTGGTCTTTGGGTGTTGGTGGCGCCTTCCCACTGTAATGCTATAGAGGTACTCTTGATGAAAGCAAGAATTGGCCTTGCTGTAAAAAATTGTAATGATATGCACCTGTCAAACAGGTGCAGAAAAATTGACAGTTACTTACCGGTAACTGTTTTTCTAGGATATCTTTCAGGACGGCACACCTGAGAGATGAGAGGCTCCTCCCTACAGGAAACACAATCAATCAACAGCTGTTTTAAGTCCCCACCCTTCCCCTTGATCCTCAGTTTGTAGAGAAGTAACTCCTGAACCTGGTTCACAAGGGAAATCATTCCTCATAGGTACTCACCTTCTAATGTTCTACAATTTTCCCTCCTCCAACGGGCGGGAAGTAGGGTAAGTTACCGGTAAGTAACTGTCAATTTTCTCTTAGTCATCTTCCAGGATGGCACACCTGAGAGGATAATCAAGTACCTCAGGCCTACCTTAGGGTGGGACCACTGCAAGACCCTCTTGGCAGACCTTGGTTCTGCAGTGTTTTACCTTCACTCCATATGCTTGATGAAGGTATTACAGCTGGATCATGCGGCTGATCTGCAGGTCTACTCCACCAATGTCCCTGCCTTCTCCGCTTCGGATGCAGGATCTAGGTGGAGTGTGCTCTTAACCACTTCAGCCCCGGAAGGATTTACCCCCTTCCTGACCAGAGCACTTTTTACAATTTGGCACTGTGTCGCTTTAACTGCTAATTGCACGGTCATGCAATGCTGTACCCAAACGAAATTTGTGTCCTTTTCATCCCACAAATAGAGCTTTCTTTTGATGGTATTTGATCACCTCTGCTGTTTTAAGTTTTTGCACTATAACCGGAAAAAGACCGAAAATTTTGGAAAAAAAGTGATATTTTCTACTTTTTGTTATAAAAAAAATCCAATAAACTCAATTTTAGTCATACATTTAGGCCAAAATGTATTCGGCCACATATCTTTGGTAAAAAAAATGTCAATAAGTGTATATTTTTTTGTTTGCGCAAAAGTTATAGCGCCTACAAACTAGGGTACATTTTCTGGAATTTACCCAGCCTTTAATTTATGACTGCCTATGTAATTTCTTGAGGTGCTAAAATGGCAGGGCAGTACAAAACCCCCACAAATGACCCCATTTTGGAAAGTAGACACCCCAAGGAAATTGCTGAGAGGCATGTTGAGCCCATTGAATATTATTTTTTTTGTCCCAAGTGACAAAAAAAAAATTTACAAAAATTTGTTACTAAATGATATATTGCTCACACAGGCCATGGGCATATGTGGAATTGCACCCCAAAATACATTTAGCTGCTTCTCCTGAGTATGGGGATACCACATGTGTGGGACTTTTTGGGAGCCTAGCCGCGTACGGGGCCTCGAAAACCAAGCACCGCCTTCAGGATTTCTAAGGGCATAAATTTTTGATTTCACTCCTCACTACCTATCACAGTTTTGAAGGCCATAAAATGCCAAGATGGCACAAAACCCCCCCAAATGACCCCATTTTGGAAAGTAGACACCCCAAGCTATTTGCTGAGAGGCATGTTGAGTCCATGGAATATTTTATATTTTGACACAAGTTGCGGGAAAGTGACAATTTTTTTTTTTGTACAAAGTTGTCACTAAATGATATATTACTCAAACATGCAATGGGAATATGTGGAATTACACCCCAAAATACATTCTGCTGCTTCTCCTGAGTACGGGGATACCACATGTGTGGGACTTTTTGGGAGCCTAGCCGCGTACGGGGCCCCGAAAACCAATCACCGCCTTCAGGATTTCTAAGGGCGTACATTTTTGATTCACTCCTCACTACCTATCACAGTTTTGAAGGCCATAAAATGCCAAGATAGCACAAACCCCCCCCAAATGACCCCATTTTGGAAAGTAGACACCCCAAGCTATTTGCTGAGAGGCATGGTGAGTATTTTGCAGCTCTCATTTGTTTTTGAAAATGAAGACAGACAAGAAAAATTTTTTTTTTCTTTTTTCAATTTTCAAAACTTTGTGACAAAAAGCAAGGGTCTGCACCTGAAGGCGGTGCTTGGTTTTCGGGGTCCCGTACGCGGCTAGGCTCCCAAAAACTCTCACACATGTGACAACTCATGGAAGACGGTGGGGGGGGATTCGGGGGATTCCCTCCCACTGCTTGTAAATGCAGTCTAGAGACTAATTAGCCGTTAGGATTGCTTTTACATGAAAGCCGACCGCTGGCTGAAAAGAATGATACCAAGATGATACTTAAACCTGCAGGCATCATTCTGGTATAACCACTCAAAGTCCAGCAACATACCAGTACGTTGCTGGCCCTTGTTGGGCATATATTGTAAACTTTTTTTTTCATGCAGCCTGTAGGCTGAATGAAAAAAAGAGATTGATCGGTGGGTATGCCCACCATTAGAATACTTCCCTTCATCCACCCACTTCTAATGATGGGCATACATGCACCGTATATATATGCCGAAGCATGGGACCATCCTCCTGCAAAAGTTAGGAGCAAATCGCTCCTCCGCCCTCTGCTGCCCCCACGCTTTGGCATTTATGCTGAAGTATGTAACTGTGGTGGTGAAATCACCTCCGACAGCGCTGGAGTCACGGCTTTATGTATTGTGGGAGCAAACGCTGTTGCTGTCAAGATATATGAAACCACGCTGCAACTGAATGGCGTACCTGCTAAGCAAATGATGGTTAACAATAAAACAAAGTAACATTACAGTATAACAGTAAGACTTACCATACCTGCAAAGCAAATACAAAAAAATAGTAAAAAATAAAACATTTAACGCAACCTGTGCCTAAAATATATATATGCCGAAGCATGGGGGCATCCTCCCACAAAAGGCAGGAGCAAATCGCTCCTCCACCCACTGCTGCCCCCACGCTTCGGCATATATGCTGAAGTATGTAACTGTGGTGGTGAAATCACCTCCGACAGAGCTGGAGTCACGACTTTATGTATCGTGGGAGCAAACGCTGTTGCTGTCAAGATAAATAATTCCGCTCTGCAGCTGAATGGCGTACCTGAAAACAAAAAAATGGTTACCAACAAAACACAATAAACAGTAAAGTATAAAAAAAATTGCATATCTTAAAAGCAAACATGGTAAAACATAATAACAATAAAACATTGCAGAATAGAATACAGTAAAAAAGAGCGGAACAATAGAGAGAGAATAGAGAGAGAGAGAACAATAAAACAACAACAATTTTTTATTTTTTATTTTTTTTTTTGTGTTTTTTTATTTATTTTTTTAATTTATTTTTTTTTACACTTTTTTTAGTAACTTTAACTTTTGTAACTGGTACCAGGTTTGGGTCTCTCAAAATGCGATGGCATCTTGGGAGACCCTGTGAAAGTGTGTCCTAGTCTGTGCAATGATGTACCCTACTCTAAAACTCAACTAGTGTATGGTAGCATTCAAAACATTCACCAATGCATAGACCAGGATTGTCAGGACAGGAGGGACAATAATACCGGGTGTCACGCCTAAATCTGCGCTTGCTACAGACACGACATCTTCTTTGGGGGGCTCGTTGGGTAGGGGTACTCGAAAGGACATAAGGAAAATGCCTCTCATGCAGCCGGCTTACTGCATTTGGTTGGGGAAGGTGAGGTGGAGCACCGTCTGGAAACAGAAGGGCTCTGACAATCTCTTCCTGGAATTTAAGGAAGGATCCAGTCCATCCTGAAGCTGTGTATAGCACATGAGCGTTCAGCAAAGCCAATTGAAATAAATAAACAGACACTTTTTTGTACCAGCGTCTGGCCCTACGGGCAACTAGGTACGGTGCCAACAACTGGTCGTTGAGGTCCACCCCTCCCATATTTTGGTTATATTTGTGGACACAGAGGGGTTTCTCGACAACACCAGTCGCCGTAGTAATTTGGGCCGTCGTGTCTGCATGAAGGGATGTGAGAACGAAAACATTCTTATTATCCCTCCACTTCATAGCGAGCAAATTATTACACTGCAAGCAGGCTCTCTCCCCCAGCCTAAGATGGGAATCTGCAAGCCGCTGGGGAAAGCCCCGGCGATTAGGTCGCACGGTGTCACATGCTCCATGCGACCTAATCTGTTGATCAAAAAGGTGACTAAAAAGTGGCACGCTTGTGTAATAATTGTCCACGAACAAGTGGTACCCCTTTCTGAATAAGGGTGACACCAAGTCCCACACAATCTTGCCATGTAGTCAGGGCAGTTTGTCGGCTCTACGTGACTATCTTTGCTCTTGTAAACCATAAATCTACATGTATAGCCTGTGACCCTGTCACAGAGCTTATACATCTTGACCCCGTATCTGGCACGCTTGCTGGGAAGGTACTGTTAGAATGACAAGCGGCCAGAAAATTTAATCAGGGACTCATCAACGCAGACAACTTGATGGGGAGTAAACAAGTCTGCAAAACGCTGGTTGAAGTGGTTTACGAGGGGCCGAATTTTGTAGAGCTGATCGTATCCAGGGTCTCCACGAGGAGGACAGAGTCATTGAAGTGCATGAACCGCAAAATCTGCTCGTATCGTGCCCTGGCCATGGAAGCAGAGAACACAGGCGTATGGTAAATTGGGTCAGTGGACCAATATGACCGCAACTCACTCTTTTTATTTATGCCCATGTTGAGGGAAAGGCCAAGAAAGATCTTAAATTCGGAGACTGTAATTGGTCTCCAATCTCTGGCAAGGGGGGACTGGGGATTAGCGGCGATGTGTTGATAAATAAATTGCTTTGGTCCACAATAGATCTATAGAGATCTTCGGTGAAAAACAGCGAATAAAAATCCAGTGGCGTAAAATCAACTGTTTCCACCTGAATTCCGGGTTGGCCAGTGAATGGGGGAAGTACGGGTGCTGCAGAAGTGGTGGGTTCCCAATTCGGATTGGCGAATGCAGCAGGAAGGGCGTCTTCTTGGTGGCAGCGGGACACTGCTAGTGCTTGCCACCTCGCCAGCTTGAACTGCACTTATGGGACTCGCCATGTCACCACGTGATACGACCAGGGTGTACTAGGCCGCTGGTGCTTGCCAGTTCACCAGAAGGAATAGCGGCACTAGTACTTCTCTGCTCCATACGAGGGACCTGCGGTTCTTGCACTTCAAGGACAGAAGAATATTGGGGTCTGGTACGCCTGACCTTAGCAGGGACCACAACTCCATCATCAGAGCTATCTGTCATGGAGCCGCTGTCCTCTACAGATTCGTATTCTGAGCCTGAATTTGACAGATGAGTGACTTCCTCTTCACTATCTGTCATGCTCAGAAACGTGTAGGCCTCTTCACTAGTGTACCTTCGATTTGGCATTTTGGGCTCTAAATTTAGGGGTACACTAGTGAGACTCACAGGCAAAAAAGCTCCTGACTGTTAGCGACCGATTCAAAACGCTACCAAAAAACTGTTAGCGATCGCAGGGATCAGGCCTGACTCTGCGAATGCTGCAGTTATGTGTGCTTAGTGTTTTGTAAGTGTCAGTGATCGATCGATATTGCACTTGGGTGGGCTGGACAGAGGGGCAAAACGCAGGTGCTAGCAGGTATCTGGGCTGATCCCGCTAACACTGTGTTTATGGGAACCCTAAACTGCTGGGGATGCTAGTATAGATCTGATCGGATCAGATATCGATCCGTTCAGATACTATAGCACTAAGGGAGGTGTATGCTGCGTGCGTGGGTGTTAGTGGTACTGGCGCTAAACTGACGATGCCTGGGGCGACGCAGACCTTATCTGACCCTAAAAACCTAACTTATATCACCGTCGGGCAATTAGGGGGTTAAACCTTTATAAGGTAATAAACGGTGGGTGCCCTAAAACTATAATAAACTATAAAAAACTAACTAACCAGCGTAACCCGTAACACTTATATGGTGATCGCTGGTGAAAGGGTTAACTAGGGGGCAATCAGGGGTTAAAACCTTTAGTAGGTAGTATATGGGGATCCCTGTCACTGTAAAACACTGACAGCGAACCTATATACTTACCTCTCTAACTAGTGTCACCTGTGACACTAATACAGCGATCAGAAAAATGATCGCTTAGTGACACTGGCGACTGGGGGTAATCAAGGGGTTAACCTTTATTAGGGGGGGTTAGGGGGGTACCCCAGACTGAAAGGGGGCTAACCCTAACTGTCCTAACACTTATAACTGTCACAAACTGACACTAATGCAAAAAAAAATGCTATTGTGTCCGTGTGACAGGGGGTGATCGGGGGGTGATGGGGGGTGAAAAGTGTGCCTAGTGTGTTCTACTGTTAGTGTAGTGTTGGTGTAACTCACATTGATGTCTTCTCTCCTCGGCACCGGAACAAAAAAGTTCGAGGAGAGGTGACATCACTGGCTCTGCCGCTGTTTACATTACAGAGGCAGAGGAAGGATTTCATTCGCTGGGAGCGATCGCGAGGGGGTGGCCACGAATGGATGGCCTCCCCCTCACTCCTGATCGCCCGCGAACAAATGCCAGCCGCCTCGGGCACCGGGGGGGGGGGTCCGACCAGACCCCCCGCCCACGGGAGGCAGATCACGTACAGGTACGTGATTTTGCCTGCCCGTGCCATTCTGCCGACGTACATCATCATGAGGCGATCGGCAAGTGGTTAAAGATGGAATCAGAAAACATGTTAAACTTGTAGGTTAGCAATGTTGCCTGTCTCATACATCTAACAACCATGGCCTATTGTGCCTGTAGGTGCTACTTAGAACCCCTAGAGATTAATCAGAGACCTGTGTTGTAAGACAAGGACACTACATTGATCACTAAGAGGGCCTGTCTTAACACTACACTGTTCAGAGAATTAAAACTTCAAAAAAAGGTGGGCCCCTAACAGACAACCTTTTTTGTTCATTTTTATCTTTACGTCAGCAAAGACTAAAGGGAAGCCTACTTAAGGGTAATAGATTAACAGAGGCTTGATCCCTGGGTTTAAGGCATGCCCACTCTGTGGCTTTACTTAGGCTTGAGTGCCTACTTTAGGAGAATAAAGTCCATAGCAGGAGTATAACACTTATACTGCTACATCTAGTTCTGCTAGAAGGGCGAGATGAAGGCCATGCACCGAGCCGTAACCTATTCGGTTGGGTATACATCTTTATACTTCATCTTCAGGTCATAATACTCCTCTGAACAGAACTTCCCAAGTTCTTACTAAGCAGGGTGATTCTTTATCGCCTTCCTCCAGTGTCCTATAAATCTACTGGGCTTCAACCCTAGGAAATGGTTCCAGCATTCCTGAATGTAAGGGGCTGAGGCTTTCTGACATGTGACGTCTGCAGCCAGAACTCCTGGCCCCTCCACGGAAAAGAGGGCTCAAATACAAAAGGTGATACCTGCATTATTAATATCATAAATTAAAAAAGATCATAGATTGTGGACACAGCACAATAGATTTAGACAGAAAGGACACAAGCATAGACAATAATGTGTATCCGAGTGTGGCTAGCTAAACCAACATATCAAATATGGGAGAGACCCAAATCTGAACTTCAATGTAGACAAACAGTCCTCACAGTCTGGTTTTCTGATGTGCAGCCAATATGTAAAAACATTAAGACACACGCAAACCCTCAGCCTCACACTGGGATGACTTGTCAGGCGACCTAGTCACCTGACAAGTAGCGTCCCGTTCTGTGCAATGGAACCGTTCTAATCGGAGCGACGCAAGTCGCTCTGACTTAGAAAATGGTTCCAGTACGTCTTTGGGGGCTACTTGCATTGACTTCTATACAGAAGTCGCTTCGCAAGTCGCCTCTGAGTCGTGTCCTGGGTCCCCTGAGGTAGTCATGCTGTAAGTCGTGCTGCCTCAGTGTGAACCGACCCTAAATGCTGTGTGTTTCTGAAGTGCAGCTAGCTAGGTCATAACTGATATAAATACATAAAGGACGGGAACCCTCTTTACGGTGGAGTTTTACTGATGTACAGCAAAACAGGGAAGGGTGGGGACTTAAAACAGCTGTCGATTGATTGTGTTTCCTGTAGGGAGGAGCCTCTCATCTCTCAGGTGTGCCGTCCTTTAAGATAACTAAGAGAAAATTAGTCTTTGGGTGTCGGTGGTGCCTTCCCACCGTAACCCTATAGAGGTACTCTTGATGAAAACAAGAATTGTCCTTGCTGTAAAAAATTGCAATGGTATGCACCTGTCAAACAGGTGCAGAAGAATTGGTCTTTAGGTGTTAATTGTGCCCATAAAACCTATACTAAAAATATTCTTCCAGATGAAATGATTGAACACCCTCAAATCTAGGTAGCCTTGAAGTCCTGCAGAGATTCCACATCCCAAAAAGCCTTAATCATTTTTATAAAAGTCAAACGGTCCATGGAGTCTGTTCTATGATCAGTAACAAAACTTCCTGCAGCACTGAATGCCCATTCTGAAAGCATGCTGGATGCAGGGCAGCCCAACAACTCAATAGCATACTGGGCAAGTTCTGGCCAGTGGTCTATTCTCTTGACTCAGTAAGTCAGTGGATTGTTAGCTGGAAAGCTCTCCATCTCTGTTTTCGACCCGAGGTAAGCATCCACCATGTGATGCAGACGCTGCAGATGGGATGTGAAAGCTGACAGCCCTGGGCGGCGAGGACTAAAAAACTTCCGAAATGCCTCACTTAGGCGGATGCCTTCTCCAACGCTCCTCTCTTGACCAACAGAAGACTCAAAACAACGTTTTCCACCACACTGTAACCTACTGGAGTCAGGAAAAACATTCAATAAAATCCCCTTTAATGTGTCCTCAAGAGATTTTATGTTCTGCACTCTCTGTGGGGATAGGATGAGTTTTGAGACCTGGTCAAGGAGGGTTGCCAACCAGTAATCATCCTTCTCCTTTATGCCACGTATTCTTGGGTCCTTTCGCAGGCTTTGAAGCATGAGGTTGCCCATGCGCCTCAAATTTGCCAAGGCTTGAGAAGCAGACTCCTCTGGGTCACTCAGGATGACAGCATCCGGAACTACCTCCTCCCAGCCATGTACTACTCCCAAGGGTCCTTGGAAAGCCATCGCTTATAGATTAAAGCATGTCTTTCTCTTCTTCGAAGCCTATGAAAGTGCCAGAATCCTCCTCCTCATCCTACTCCCCTATCTCCTCCTGTGTGTTCTGTGACAAAGGAATGATGGTGTCTGTATAAAGTGGGCTTTGAGAGGAAAGGAAGTCCTCCTCTTCCTCCTGCTGCTCTGCCTCCAGTGCCCTGTCCATAATGCCATGCAGAATCTGCTCCAGCAGGAACACAACAGGGATTGTGTCACTGATACATGCACTGTCACTTGCTCATCATCCTTGTGGCCTCCTCAAATGGTGGCAATACAGTGCATGCACCCTTAATGATCAGCCATTGGCGTGGGGAAAAAAAGCCGAGGTGGCCTGAGCCGTCATTGTGCTGCACTGGCACAGGTACTCGTTGAAGGCCCTCTGCTGCATGTATAGACGCTGCAGCATTGCCAAAGTCGACTTCCACCTAGTGGGCATGTCACAAATCAGACGGTTTATGGGCAGGTGGAATTCCCCCTGAATTTCAGCCAACCGAGCACTGGCTGTGTATGACCACCTGAAATGGCTACAGACTCTTCTGGCCTGTTTTAGTACATCTTGCAACCCTGGGTACATATTTAGGAAATGCTCCACCACCAAATTGAGGACATGTGCCAGGCATGGCACATGTGTTAACTTTCCCTGTCTAAGGACTGACAGGAGGTTCGAGTCATTATCGGACACCACCATTTCTGGCTCCATCTAGAGTGGTGTGAACCACCTTTGGACCTGTCCCTGCAAGAATCTCTGCTCTGGTGTGGTTCCTGCCTCCTAAACACACCAGCTGAAGCACCGCATGGCACCTTTTAGCCTGACTCATGGAATAGTCGCATCAGTGACCTCATCATCATCATCATCTCCATCTCCTCCATCTTCATCTTCATCATTACCACTGGAGACAACTTGGCAATACACTGCAGCTTGGGGAACATGAATGCCAATTTGTCTACCAGTGTTCCTCCCTCTCTCTAGGCTCATGTTTCTGTCATCCCCAACCTCAGAACCAACATCTGAATCCAGTAGCGGCTGGGCATCATCAAGGAGCAAGGGGCTGATGCTGTGGTCAAATAACTCAGCTGACTCCTCAATGGCTGATGTTGGGGCTATGGCAGGAATAGATGTGGACAAGGAGGGAGGTTTATCCACTCTGGCAACTGAAGGGGACTGCACACTTGTCTTTGCTTGCATGACAGAGGATGAGGAAGGTTTAGTAAGCCAGTCCACCACCTCCTCTGCATGGCTGGTTAGCACGGGCAAACCTCTGACCTGCCGGAGGAGTAACCACTACGTACAACTTTGCCTGTGGACACATTTGTTGCTGGCCCCCTTACAGTGCCAAGGGAACATCTGCCTCTCTTTGTTGTCCTCCCAGACATTATTGGGATGGTGGGGTCAGTGCTTATAAGCAAATGTAAAGAAGTTGAAATCTGTACGTAGATGCACTTTAATCAGTGTAAAGAGGTGTTTGGTGAGTATTCAAGCTACACAGACACACTCCATGGATAAACTATATTATACTGCAATATAATGTGCCAAACGTACAGTAATGCACAGAAGTATATGGTGTTAAACTGGCAGTAATGCCCACAGAACTATATGGCGTTAAACCGGCAGTAACGCACACAGAACTTAATGGCATTAAACTGTCAGTAACGCACAAAGCTATATGGCGTTCAACTGGCAGTATCGCACACAAACCAATATGGCGTTAAACTGGCAGTAATGCACACAGAACTATATGGCGTTAAACTGGCAATAATGCATACAAAACTTTATGGCGTTAAACTGGCAGTAACGTCCACAGAACTATATGGTGTTAAACTGGCAGTAACTCACACAGAACTATATGGCATTAAACTGGCTGTAACGCACAAAACTATATGGCGTTAAACTGGCAGTAACACACACAAAACGATATGGCGTTAAACTGGCAGTAACGCACACAGAACTATATGGCGTTAAACTGGCAGTAACGCACACAAAACTTTATGGCGTTAAACTGGCAGTATTGCCCACAGAACTATATGGCGTTAAACTGGCAGTAACTCCCGCAAAATGATATGGTGTTAAACTGGCAGTAATGCACACAAAACTATATGGCGTTAAACTGGCAGTAACGCACGCAAAACTATATGGTATTAAACTGGCAGTAATGCACACAGAAGTATATGGTGTTAAACTGGAAGTAACGCACACAAAACAATATGGCTTTAAACTAGCAGTAACGCACGCAAAACTATATGGCGTTAAACTGGCAGTAACACACAGAAGTAAATAGCGTTAAACTGGCAGTAATGCACACAGAAATATATGAGATTAAACTGGCAGTAACGCACACAATACGATATGTCGTTAAACTGGCAGTAACGCACACAAACCTATTTGGCGTTAAACTGACAGTAACGCACACAGAAGTCAATGGCATTAAACTGGCAGTAACACATAAAACTATATGGTGTTAAATGGGCAGTAATGCACACAGAACTATATGGCACTAAACTGGCAGTAACGCATGCAAAACTATATGACGTTAAACTGGCAGTAATGCACACAGAAGTAAATGGCGTTAAACTGGCAGTAACGCACAAAACTATATATGGCGTTAAACTGGCAGTAACGCAGATATGTATAGCAGGATATCTGCGCTAAACCCAACAAACAAACAATACTGTGTGTATATATAAATGAATCAAAAACATGTGTATAGAAAAAATGTGCTGCATCTAAAAAAAAAATGAAACATTCAGTCCATAAATGTGTGTATCCAATAAAGATGCGCAGTCCCAAAAACTCAAACAAAAAAGCACATAAGAGTGCCAGCATGCGCTCAAATAAACGAATGAGCTCAAAAAAGTGCAATTGTGCAATTTACAAATATAAAAAACGTGAATGTATAGTCCAGGAGGTGCAAGAAAAAATGCGAACAATCAGGACGAACTTCTCAGAAAGACATGCGAAAACAGGCAAAAAGGAAAAGAATGCGGGACTTTAAATGAAACCTCTCTGTAACTACAAATAAGTATATAAACTATTTGATCATAACTATAAATGGATTTAATAAACCAATCACTGGTGGACAAACCACATAGCCATGATATAATTGATTAATAATTTAGTAATTTTAAAAGATTTGATAAATGAGTATAATATATAGTGCATCATGTAAAGATACATAATACATGGGGTTTACAAAGAAAATCATAATCAATAATAATAACATATTTAATCTTGAACGAGCATGATTAGTACAGAAAACCATGATACATATAATAGACATATAAATCGATTATACATAATTGTCATAAATAATACAAACAGTACATGATATAAAGATAAAAGATCTGAAAGACAGGATGCACAATCTTACAATGGATACTTTACCTATGGAGATAACTCATAGGTATGGCTCCTACTCATGGCTCCTAGGATGGAATGCAGATGGTTTTTACCTTATAGCATCCTACTCCTGATGATTGGCTTTAAATGCCATGAAACGCGTAGAGTCCACACTCAAGGGTGCCAAGCTATAGCTTATTCACCATCATGAATTTTTCAATATTTGTATATATATTTTTTTATCTTTATATCATGTTCTGTTTGTATTATTTATGACAATTATATCTAATCAATTTATATGTCTATTATATGTATCATGGTTTTCGGTACTAATCATGCTCATTCAAGATTAAATATGTTATTATTATTAATTATGGTTTTCTTTGTAAACCCCATGCATTATGTATCTTTACATGATGCACTATATATAATACTCATTTATCAAATCTTTTAAAATTACTAAATTATTAATCAATTGGTTTAATAAATCAATTTATGGTTATGATCAAATAGTTTATATACTTATTTGTAGTTACAGAGAGGCTTCATTTCAAGTCCTGCATTCTTTTCCTTTTTCCCTGTTTTCGCATATATTTAGGGATGGAAGCCTGCCTCTGTCTTGTTTGGGTACTAAAAGGTCACTTTCCGGTCTTTAGCCTTCTCAGAAAGACAATCGTTTTTTCTGTTCATCAAACAAGGTAAAAAACAGTGGCGCTTACCAGATGTGATGGATCTCAAATTATAGAGATCAGACAGGCACACACAGGAAGGATCACTTGGCCATGGACGTTGTATCCACCAGCTTCTCCAAAAGTTCTAATACCATAGATTCCTGCACGGGGTGCATTTATAGAATGAAAAGAAGAGGCTTCATGGTGCAGTACTCCAATTTAAAAGATATGTATTCTTAAAAAATCGTAGGCAGTAACGTACACAGAACTATATGGCATTAAACTGGCAGTAACGCAAGCAAAACGATATGGCATTAAACTGGCAGTAACGCACACAAAACTATATGGCGTTAAACTGGCATTAACTCAATCAAATAGGCGTGTTCAACTACACTGACGCTATCTGAACTGTCCCTACTATAGCTATACACTAATGTCAAGATTACTGACACGGTCTCACTACACTACACTGAAACTTTATGCACTGTCCTTACTCCACACTAATGTATGTATGAATGACACGGTCTCACTACACTACAGTGAAACTATCTGAGCTGTTCCTACTCTAGCTGCACATTATGCAAAGCTGAATGATAGTCCTCCTCACTACACTCACACTATCCCTAGACTGACACTAAACTGATATTCTACACTGACAATTGAAGCAAAATAGCACAGTATAGCACACTAACTAAATGATAGCACTGAACAGAGCCCTGTTCTATCTCTCTCCACGCCAAAATCACACTGAAAATGGCTGCCATTGAAAGAATACTTTTATACTGTGGGGCGGGAATAAGCCATGATTGGATAAAGTCATGATGACAGTGTCCAATCATGACTCTTATAGCGCTCTGTGCCCTGATTGGTTGAAGCATTCATTGCTTCAGCCAATCAGGGCTTGCAATGCACTGTTCAGCACCGCAATGCATTGTGGTTGGTTCGGGGGCCAAATGTTCGAACCACCCGTTTGTTCGGCTGTTCGTGGAACATCCGAACAGCTAAACTTCGCCCATCCCTAATCAGGAATAATATATTTCTTTGATCATAAACTCCTATTTCATTTGAACAACTGTTGTCTGCTTCTTATCTGTCTAATATGTTCACAAATGTGCTTTATTTTGACCACTTGCTCCAATAGTGCAAATTGACCTTATTTTTTACATGTGGTGACAATATCTTCTTAAGCTAACTATTATGGTGTGCTGTGGGTCTGCTACACACACACAATGTTTTTGTTCTTAATAGATCTAATGCATGAAGTTCAAAAACATTATGCCTTTTCAACTCTTATAATTTTTTTGAGGACTAAAAATTGCAGGAGTTGGCCACATTTTAAGACCACATTGTCACTGTAACTGCAACTACTTAACCACTTCCCGACCGACTCATGACGATATACGTCGGCAGAAGGGCACGTACAGGCAGAATCACGTAACTGTACGTTGCCCTTTAAGAGGCGGCTTGCGGGTGCGCCAGGAGCTTCGTGAGCATGATCGTGGGTCCCGCGGACTCGATGTCAGAGGGGATACCCGCGATCATCTCACGGAGAGGAAGAACAGGAAAATGCTAATGTAAAAAAGTATTTCCCCGTTCTGCCTAGTGACACTGTCACTGATCACAGCTCCCTGCAATTGGGAGCTGTAATTGGGAGTGTGTTTAAAGTTGTCACTTATGTTTTTGGTGGGAAGATGCCCTTGTTGTCTCCCCTGTTGGGGCCGGAGCGAAGGTAGCCTCCCTTCACGCCTTCTTGTGGCTTGGCTGTTGCCTGATTTTTTGGTGCCTCCCTGTTAAAAGAAGGGAAAATAATTAGGTACAAAAATTTAAAAAAGTATAAATACAGAACCAAATAAGAATGTTCATCAGCTTGTGGTAAAAAATATAGCGCTAATAATAATGAACCAGTCAAAGGAAATATTCACTAAAACAGAAACGTGAGTGTGACTATTATGGCACAATACACTGATAAAGTTGGAGGAATTGGTATGCAGCGGAGTGCATGTAGGGGACGCCCCTTAGGATTTTTAAAGGCAGAAAAAAGAGTAAGGAAATTATTAACCGTAAAAGGCACCAACAGTGCCAACTTTATTGGTATACAAAAATAGATTAAAAATGTCCAGAGGGACAAGACAAACATGTACAATCAATAATTGGTATCTGTATAAATGACAAAGACAAGTAGAGCATATAGAAATGATATCACCCAGTGCCAGCAACCCCAAACCATGCACCGAGGTACGGTAGGTCTGGTGGGGGGTAGGTGGCTAATGCATATTTCCCAACATGTTTCGGAGAGGACCGTAGTCACACTGGTATATTCCTTCTTCAGGGGTTTTGTTTAACATACAGATGGGTGGATGAGAAATGTTTCTTGTCTCTAGAACATAGACATAGACATCAATAAGTAACATAGCAAAAAACAGAACCATATACATGGTTTATGTTATAGCCATTTGTATATCACAGGAATCATCAAAAAATATATCATGATACTTACATAATAAAGCTCATGTCATGAGAAAAAGGAAAGGCAAAAGAGAATGTCAACGTGCTGGTTGTAGGGGTCCACAGGTGACAGAAGGGGCCAGTGATAACCCGCAGAGCCGCAGGGGCACCTTCACAAGATACGCCTGATCCACCCTGTAGTGAACAATGTCAGCGTTAGGGGGAAAAAAGATTGCACACAGAAGAGAGGCCAGGGGAACTGGTAATTTTGAAAAAATTCCATGTATATATACAAGCCAACCCTTTAGAGCTTCAGTTTCAAGGGAGGCATATATTTCATACCTGAATTGAGGGGTAGATCAGAAACGTTAGCTGCTGACAGTTTGAAGTCTATCAGGTGAAGATGTAGGAACAAGAGTATCTGCTGCTGACAAGCCGGTGTCTGCCACTGTGTTGGCACCTGACATCAGGATGTGAGCCAGAGCAGTAAAATATATAGGGGAGTGCATGATTGGGGACAATTGCTGACCGCTGTACAGCTGTGTATAAACACAGCTGAGAAGATTGGAATCGAGGGTGTGTGCGGGGTGGCCAATCAGAGGCAAACCTAGGGGCCGTCATGGCCGCCGCGTAGTCACGCCTGGCGGGCAGAGACATGCCTCGAGGGGCGTATCTCAGGCACAGGGGCGCACGGCCGCGCCAGAGACTGGCGCGATCGCGTCACGCGTCGACGTGCCACCGGCGGGAAGGCTTCACCGCCGTCATGGAGACGGCGGCGAAGGCATGTAAGCGCTCCACCCCCCACAGCCAGTCCAGGGACGGGAAGGCGAAACCGTTACCGTCCTCGGCTGCGGCAGGGGGAGCCCACCCGCCGGGTGTCAGTGCTCATGCAGCACCGCGGGGACCACATGGGCCCAGACATATCACCCGGCGGAAAAGGGTGAAAGGAACAACCAGCCTGTTGAACAGAGAGAAAGAGGGTAGTCACAGTGTGTCATGAAAAACAAAACATGACTGATGGAATGGACACTGTTAACCAAAATTAAGAAATAAAGAGAATACACAATGAGTGTATACAAAATTAAAAGTACAAAGAAATGTTAAAATGAAATAGCATACAATAGTACAGTATGAGGGGAGGGAAACAGAGAGAGTGAGGCAACATAATATATGCAAGGGAAATGAACAGATATACAATGTGGGGAGAGGGGGGGGAGGGAGGGGGAAGGGAGGGCAATGCGGGCCAAGGATAACCAAACTCAATAACTGTACAGGTCAAAGAAACAGTGATGGTACATAATTTATAATAATAAATAATATTTTTTTTTGATTAAGCTTGAATCAACGACCAGGAGGGTTACACCAACGCTATATTTAGTTGTATATAATTGAGAAGTAGAATGGAATAAAGAGTTGAATAAAAATAAATGTAAGTATAAAAGTAAATATTAAGAAGGTCTGAAATAAAAAAAAGGGGGGGTCAAAACCAAGTTGGTGGCCTACATGTTGAGTTCACACACGCCTGACGAGAAACCTGGGAGAAAGGGTCTAAAGTTGAAGGCCTCATTCAATCCTGGTGGATAGGTGGCTCGTAAACTGTGAATCCACCTGAGCTCGCATTGAAGGAGGCTCTTGTTAGAGTCACCACCCGCAAGCTGAAGTGGGGTGTGCTTGGGCCATGTGTCGGCCAATGGTTACATCGGGGTCACGTTTGGAAATGGTAGAAATATGTTGGTATATCCTCTTCCAGAGGGGATTGATGGTCTTACCAACATAGAAACTTCCACACTCGCATGTGAGCAAGTAAACTACCCCTGGGGTCTTGCAGTTAATAAAATGTCTTGGATGAAATATCTGTCCAGTGGGTAGGTGGATGTCCCTACGCCTGTCCATATACTGGCAGTAGGGACATCCACCACACGAAAAAGTGCCCAGGGTTTTGAACTAATCGGTCACCAACAGACGGAGCCCTCCTTTAAGTTACGGCTGGTGTGTCTGGAATAAAGGGAGATAGAGATGGGTCTGTTTTTAATATGTGCCAATATCTATTCAGAATTTGCTTTAACTTTCGATGTTGAGTGGTGTATGTGGTAATAATTCTGGTGGTGTTGTCGGTGAGAGACTGTTTTGGTGTATCCAATAGGTCATGTCGTGACGAAGCTAGTGTTCTTTTGTAGGCCTTTTTGAGGGAAACTGATAAAGTTCAATGGTATCCCAATGGGTGAAAATGAAATGATAGTCCCATAATGGCAAGTATATGGAGTGGAGAATCTTCACATCTGTGTGTCAATGGTAATATGGAATGAAAAACTGATGAAATACGCTTACCAGAAATGGTGGATTCGGATGCCAGTGACACCGAATCGAACAGGCTCAGAGATCCACACTGGACATGGTGGGTCCAAGAAACCTCGGATCTCAAGGGGAATCTTCCCTCTGCTATCCCAGTCACGACTGCCAATCCAAAACGCCAAGTGGAAGTCCCAGCCGCATAGAGGTCTCAGAGGAGCCAGATCCATCCAAGGACAAGTTGCCCCTAACATCATTGATCCCCCCCCAAAAAAACAACTTTTTTTCAAAACTGTAAAGGTTTCTTTCCCTGCAGGAAATGCAGGGTTTGTTTTAACAATATTAATGGGAGACTCAAACTCAAACTATACACCCCATGAAGCACTTCACTACCTGTGCTACACAATGCATTGTATATCTTCTAACCTGAAAAAAAACAATACGTGGGTTGTACCAAAAGAACTTTTTCTGTCAGAGTGGGTGAACACCTTACTAATATACAGGCAGGTAAGACCAATCACACTGTACCAAGACACTACCTCACGCACCATAACCGGGACCCCACTGGAACCCAATTTCTTATAATTAATAAGTTCATTGCCAACTGGAGGGGCGAATCACGAGTCCGGGGTGTCTCCAGGCTTGAGACATACTGGATATTTGAATTACGTACTTATTCACCCCACAGGATAAATGTTGAGTGGGATATTAATTCCTTCATCAACCAGACTTAAATTCCCCCTTTTGTCAGTTATTATATACACCCTTCCAGATGTATTTTATCACATTTCCCTTAATATTTTATTCATTCACTTATGACACTTTTTTAGTACTTTACTTACTCCATTCATTCATTTTCTTTTTTCATACAATATTTATGGTAGGAAGGATTCTCTCCAACCTACACATTTATATTCACTTATTTTTTACTTCATATTGACTTATTCATAGATTTTTTAGTTATACACTACTTTCACACTCTCACACTCACATAATTTTTCACTACACATCGTAGGATTTTATACTTAGTTGCACATTGCACTTCTCCGTGTCATGTACCAACTTGCATGATTTTTCCACTTAATATCCTCTTAACACATGAGAATATTCATTACTAAAATTTCCTTGTAGGGTGACACCGGGAGAAGGAGAAAAAATTTTTTCCTACATCAGCTTCCGGATGCCCTCGGCCGGGAGACTCTCCATTCCCGTACACAATGTGATTAAATCACACTCCTTGCGTACTGTTCCACCAACCAGGTACACTCATTGGTCCCTGTTGAACACATGACTTTGTCCTCGGACAAGTCGTGTGTTCCTGTTTCCGATTCTCACAGCCGAGATGTCATTGGTTTCTCAAGACCATGTGACTCTGTCAGATGACGGGTCACGTGGCCTTTTCTGTTTTTTCTCCCCACATATCGCGCGGACTTAGCATTCGTGACTGCGCAATACACAACACAGTCATGCGGCCGCGTCATGTGTTTACTCTTCTCCATATAGATGACATGGACGAACACTCCTCCCATTAACTTTTGATATAGGATCTTCGGTTTATCTCTGTACTAAATGTTTAATAAACCCCCCTCCACAAGTTTCAGAATCCATCTGAGTGGGCATGGAGGTTCAAGGCTCGGCCGAGATCTCTTCCCTGTGGGCTATTTCTTTTGTTTAGTTCTACCATTCTTTTATTTCATTATTTCCCATTGGCCAATAGATAGGCCCCTTTCCATTCATTGGTGGGTTGTCCTATTGGACACTTCATGGCAGTCAGCTGACTCATTTTTGCCCTATCAGGTGCTGATTCACCATGTGACCTTGCAATCGATGCCTGATTGGCCATACAATCTGTATAGTTTTATATAAATATTTGTACAGTGTAGGGGATGAGTTTGATGCCCCTGTTGAAGTCCAATTGGACGAAACGCGTTGGGCGAGCTACACTCTTCCCTACACTTGATTTTAAAGCTTTTATGTGTTCACACTTTTTTAAACTGTTTTTTGATTATTGGTGTCATCCAAAAAAAACACCTTTTGATCTGCACTATTGGCGCTTCCATATATGTTTTTTTGAGAACCATCCTTTCCTCTGAGACCTCTATGCGGCTGGGACTTCCACTTGGCGTTTTGGATTGGCAGTCGTGACTGGGATAGCAGAGGGATGATTCCCCTTGAGATCCGGGGTTTCTTGGACCCACCATATCCAGTGTGGATCTCTGAGCCTGTTCGATTCGGTGTCACTGGCATCCGAATACACCATTTCTGGTAAGCGTATTTCATCAGTTTTTCATTCAAGACCGTATTACCATTGACACACAGATGTGAAGATTCTCCACTTTGGTTGGACTCACTCCATATACTTGCCATTATGGGACTATCATTTCATTTTCACCCATTGGGATACCATTGAACTTTATCAGTGTATTGTGCCATAATAGTCACACTCACGTTTCTGTTTCAGTGAATATTTCCTTTGACTGGTTCATTATTATTAGCGCTATATTTTTTACCACATGTTTTTGAATAATTGTCATATTCTTATGTAGCCGCTTTTCTCTTATGTTTTGGGTTAGCGCAGTGTTAAATATATATATTTTGCCCAAGAATGTTCATCAGCTTTCGATTTTACTTCATCTTTAAAATATCAATTCAGACAAAGATTATAGAAAACATTATATATAATTCTCCCGACCTACTTGAAGAAAGCACATATACAGACAGCTAATTTACATATATCCATATTGGTTAGATACAAATCTTGCTTACTTTTTTTGATGATCTTATGTATGGACTCCATCTGGTCTTGCTCACGATGTTTGGGATCAGACCATCGTTTTCTGATTTGGTCCTTTGTTCATGTCACCGAAAATTTGCCCTGAAAAACGGCAATGACCTTCTTCAAAATGCCATCCTTTTGGCTGTTGGGCCTTTCATAATTGCACAGCTTGCAGTCGTAGTCGCGCTTCTCAAGGCTGCGCACCATCTCCACCATCTCCTCCTTGCTCACAGGGGTTGCCTTTTGCCTTCTATGAGCTCCACCACAGCGGGGCTGGCTGGAATCCGTCAAATCCGCCATATTGTCCCTCCCGAAGGTTCCGCCGTGTGTGTCCCATGCAGAAGAGAGATGGTCATGCCCAGCGTCATGATGCACTGAGAGCAGAGTTTCACACATTCGCAGTGTATATAAAGCCATAACGTACGGTCAATGTAACGGCCGTAGGAACGATGTTGGAGTGGAGGACGAATGATCGCCATCGCCAACACACGAAAGCAGCCAGAAAATAAAGGGACAATTGGAAATTTGGGCATAGGTGGGTAGTGGCCTATAGTGCTTATATTTTTAGCCTAGATTGGGAACAGCTTATGAGTTAAGCCAGACATGATGTTGTGTCTTGTGTTCTGTCTTGCAGGCATCATATCATGATGGATAAATTTACCTCGCCAGATTTTTTGCCCCAATTCATTGACCTGTACCAGGAGCTGCCCTGTCTCTGGAAGGTCAAGAGTTGAGACTACTCAAATAAAATTTTCAGAAAGGCAGCGTTGGAGAAACTGCTTGAGTTGATGAAGCCACTGTACCCCAGGGTAGATATCAACTATGTGAAGACAAAAATCTCAAACCTGAGGAGTACATTTAAAAGGGAGAACAACAATTTGATGGACTCACAGAGATCTGGAGCATCAGCAGATGACATATATGTCCCCAGGCTGTGGTATTACAACAGTGCGGTTTTTGTCAGACCAGACAGAACCCAGGCCATTGCTGTCTACACTACCTACGACATCTGCTGAGGCCACAGCTCCAGAGGTCCACCCAGGTCCTGCTGCACAGGATGAAGATGTGGAGGAGCCCAGCTTGACCCAGGTATAGCATTGTTGAACATATTTGTATACAAAAATACAATGATGATAACTATAAGTTATTGTGAAAATATTTCGGCCAAAGTGGTTTCCATATCAATAGACAGTAGTGACCAAAAATGATTTGTACAAGAATAAAAAATCCTGGGGTCAGAATGATAGTCTTTTCTATTTGTCCACATTCAATTTGCAACAGTGAGGAGATCAAAATTGTTTGTGATTGATGACCAAACCCTAAAAAAGATTCTAATTATGTCCCATTTTCATACACAGGAAAGTGTCAGTCAGTAGGAGCCGGTGGCCAGCAGACAGACGGAGTTCCAGATCCCTCCCCTATGCCATCCTGCTAAAAAGGCCAGGAAGAGCAGGAATCTGGACGAGGCCACAGCTGCCTTCCTCAGCCAGGCCACTACTGCCCTCAGGACAGACCCAGATGAGGCTGCGGGATTTTCCGTGCTGACTGACAATAAATTAAGGCAGATGGATGGTGAGCAAAGGAGCAGGTGTGAGTAACTAACCCTGCAGCTCCTCAACAAGGGGGTGAGGGGCCAAATTAAAGAAAACACACACCTGTGTGGTTTTGTGGCTCCACATCCACCACCTCCACAGCCACCCCCCCACCACAGCCACCCTACCCACCACAGCAGCATGGCGGGCAGTGGCAATACCAGCCACAAGACCCCCAACAAGGCCGCTGGACTGGCGATTTTCAGCCCTTCACAAATTACTAATTTCCTTTTTTTGTTTTGGAATAATGATTTTATTTGCTATATTTGATTAATTTAAGTATGCATATGGTGCACTTTTATTTAAGTTCTTTATATTTGGATGGCAGATAGCATCTCTAATTTTTTATTTTATTTATTTTAATGCACAGTAAAAATAAATTGTGTAGAATAATACTTGGCTATGGTGTTTTACTTCAAATGACAGTTTGGGAGTAGGCAGTTACATTTAAAAAATACAAGGTAAAATTAACAAGGGACGCCAACATAGTTGTATCTTTGATCTTAAAAACTAGGGGATAATGGTGTTGTGGTAACTTGACCAAAAAAAAATAAACAAGCATAATAATATTGTTCTTGATATCACTAGAAAATAAAAGTCTTTTAAAATACGTTTGACAGAACTCCATCAGTATCACCAGCAAAGCAGCTTCATTATTATCCCATTAAAGAAGAAGAGAATGTGCGCTGCATTTCGAGATTTCATAATTTGCCACAACACGAATGTTAATTCTCCATTACGAATGCTAGTTTTACAAGACCGATCGCTTCCGCTTCGTCCTAACTTCTGAGCATGCATGTTTGTACTTTGGACTTTTGTGTGATGGACTTGTGTACGCACGATAGGAAAATCTGACAACAGACCATTGTCCGATGAAAATTTACTAGCCTGCCATCCAAAATTTGTTGGCAGAAAGTTGGCCAACAATTGTCTGATGGAGCGTACTAACAGTCTGTCATCACACAATTTCCGGACGAAAATTCAATCGTGTGTACGAGGCTTTAGGCAATTTCTCTATTGTTGACTGCTCTTTAACCGGTTCCCGACCGGCGCACACCAATGTACGTCAGCAGAATGGCACGGCTGGGCAAATGGGCGTACCCGTACGTCCCTTTAAATTTGCCGCCGTGCCATTGCATGCGCGCCAGCGGCGGCACGCGCAGGCTGGGAGCTCCGTGAGTCGGGTCGTGGGTCCCGCAGACTCGATCGCCGTGGGGATACCTGCGATCGCCTCACGGAGTGGAAGAACAGGGAGATGCTAATGTAAACAAGCATCTCCCTGTTCCACCTACTGACAGTGTCACTGATCTCTGCTCCCTGTGATCGGGAGCAGAGATCAGTGATGTGTCACACGTAGCCACTACCCTCCAACGTTTGAGACACTCCCCAGGACATACTTAACCCTTACACTGCCCCCTAGTGGTTAACCCCTTCACTGCCAGTGTCATTTACACAGGAATCAGTGCATTTGTATAGCACTGATTGCTGTACAAATGACAATGGTCCCAAAAATGTGTCAAAAATGTGTCCGCCATAATGTCGGAGTCATTATAAAAATCGCTGATCGCCGCCATTACTAGTAAAAAAAATTATTAATAAAAATGCCATAAAATTATCCCCTATTTTGTAGGCGCTATAACTTTTGCACAAACCAATCAATAAACGCTTATTGCGATTTTTTTTACCAAAAATATGTAGAAGAATACATATCGGGCTAAACTGAGGAAAAAAAATGTTTTTTTAAATATTTTTTGGGGGTATTTATTATAGCAAAAAGTAAAAAATAAGGCTTTTTTTTTAAAATTGACGCTATTTTTTGTTTATAGCGCAAAAAATAAAAACCACAGACGTGATCAAATACCACCAAAAGAAAGCTCTATTTGTGGGAAAAAAAGGATGTTAATTTTGTTTGGGAGCCACGTCGCACGACCACGCAATTATCAGTTAAAGCGACGCAGTGCCGAATCGCAAAAAATGCACTGGTCGTGAAGGGGGTAAATTCTTCCGGGGCTGAAGTGGTTAACTCTTGTGGTCAAACGTTCCTATGGCTATTTGTCTGTTAGGATTGAATGTTAGGGAATGTTAGGCAACAAATAGAATTTAACTTTACACACATTTTACAATCATTATGGATATTATTCCTTATGTTTAGGTAAATGTTGAGACATTCTCAAAACAATTTGCTTATACATATTCCCCAAAATGCTGTGTTCCCCTTTAAACACAGCATTGACATTTGAATCAGTAAAGTGAGAGCAAGCAGTTGAGAGCTGTCCAGAGCAGAGACCCTTGTCTGGGAATACTGTTGGTCAAGTGAAGTCAAGTGAAGTGGGAGACTTGCAATTATCTAGTGTGAGGAGCAACAACCTTTGATATATCCAGTCTGTTAAACATGCTTGTAAATAGCTAATTGCTACTAAAATAGCTAATTTGCTTTTAAAAGTTGTTATTACCAGCAACTGTCTGAGTAATATATCTTTCAAAAGTTGTGCAGAGACCAAGAAATGTGTGATGGTTGTGAAAAAAAATTAATAATATGGGACATTTTAAATGAAGAATGGGTTTTCATGCTTTTTCCTACCACTATGTCCAAAGACTCTTTGATTTGCAATCCACTGGTACTAAAGCAATTTTTTTTTTTTAGGGGGGAGCAGTTATTTTATACAGAAATACAATTAAAAGTGCTATTGTTAAAAGAAGGACTACAACAGAGAGTTCCATTACCTGCTTAACATAACTTTTAAAATTGTATGATAGCAAAAGATCTACTAAGCAGCTGTGAACATTCTATTATAGCTACTGTAAAAGTCACCATCTTTACAAAGGACAGAGGTTGAACTTCTGTACAGTATATATATATATATATATATATATATATATATATATATATATATATATATATATATATATTTTTTTTTTTTTTTTTTTTTTTTTTTTCAGAAGGTTTTTTTCAAGACAGAAATCACAGTTTGTATTGTTCAAGAAAATAACCTTCCCATTATGTGTAAACCCTTTTACAATTTGCCTTGAAAAATCCATTTAAGGAAGCTAATAATTCAGCACTGTACCAGAGAGGCAAACTCCTTTTGTTACTGCAGCAAAATCAGTTCATTTAGAAAGGTTTAGAGAAGCTTAAATATATTTTAATTTCTATATATGGATTATATGGTTAATTCTATATTGTTGGGTTAAAAATAGGGAACAAAAAGGTAAGACAGCTTCATAGCAATACTTTTGACATTTTCTTACAAGGAAAAAAAAGTGTAAAAATGAAAATTCCAGAAATATCATGAACAGCTGAGACATGTTGTTTGTAACAAATGTGATGGAGTATGACTTCAAAGACAATGATAGCAAATCTACAGGATTTTTTCTTTTTTGGGTTTTTTCTATATATTTTTACATTGAAGTATACCTTATCACTAAATCTAAAGGAGAATTCCAAGCAAAAGGATTAGATAGGGAGATTGCAGGGAGTCAGTGGTATATTTCACATTTGCCATTTTTAGCAATCCATTAATTTTAAAGTTCTATTATAGTTGCTTTCTTCTCTTGTCCCTCGTGCAGCTTCTACCCAGCATGTACGTCTGTGAAATTTCTGTACAGAAAATATGGGGCGTCTTCTGACACAGAGGAGAAAGTGCACAGCATGGGAAACTTAGGTGAACTATTCACTGTAATGGAGAGCACAAAGCTAAATTTGGCATTTAATACCATTTCTGACAAAATACCTTGCTACATGTACTCTGTTTACTCCTAAAATATGGCAGCAGAATGTAACTATTTTGTCTAATCTTTTAAGGCCCATCTTAAGCCAAATACAAAAAACTTCCAATCTCTTCCAACCCACCAGTTCACAAAAAAATACTGCTAACACTTTTTTACTTGAAATCGCCCATCCCTGCTAACCTTCACAATGTCTGTTTGTTTTGATAGTGCAGACCACTTACTGTATCTGCTGATTGGTCCTGATTTTATGACACCACCATTTAAGTTTTCTGGTTCCTGTGAAGAACCCTCCAATTGACAACCAACAGGAAGTGTCCAAATCAACAGTGAACAACATAGGCACTTGAAAAAGGACCCTTCAATACTGCAGTCCAAAAGAAAGAAGCCAGACAAAGTCAGGTCTTGGTCGATCATGAGAGAATGGATTCAGTTAAGAAATCTCAGATTTTGTTTCTTAGTCTAATTGGACTAGAGAAGAGTGTGTGTGTGTGTGGGGGGTTGAAATTTAATGAGGAAGGGTGGATAACTTGGTGATCCATTCTAAAGAATGTAAAGAAAAGTAAATTTACTTTCTGGTAATTTGTTTTTGCATTGTAGACTGAAATACTCAAAAATGTAGCTTGGCTTCTATTTAATAGCAAGGCAGATTTCATTGTCACAGCAATTCAATGTAATAAATGAACTGCAAAATAATCTGAATTACATTTTATACATTTACATTTTATTTCTTGTAATGGGAGTACAGCAATTATGCAGTTTACAAGTAACTGATATCAAATTTTTTTATTGATAAAAAAGCTGTTTTTTTCTGGTTCATACTTACTCTGCTATAGGGAAGAGTGACAAGACAATAAAACATTGCTTACTTACAACAGTGGGTCACTCATTCAGAACTGCCACCATTCAGAAAAATCCCCTTACAAGGCATGAGAAAAAAAACAAAGCTGCAGGAATTTTCGTCTTACACAGAGATTGATCAGGTATGAAATATGCTTACTTACTGTACATTGGCCCAAGGTGGACCAATGTAACTATACAATACAATTCATCCCTAAGCTAAAATTACAGTGATAGTTCTTTGTTATCTACATATGCCCACTGGTTTTCAATGTTTAAACAGCCCATCCCTAATGGGGGCCCTTTCCATGTTAGGCCCCACAGCAGCATTGTGAGCTGCTATGGCTATTTTTACACCACTGATTGTAATGGATAAACCATATGGTAGATGAAAATAAGCTAAACAATTATATTTTTAATCTTACATGTTTTAGCTTATGCAGAAATACAGTATATACACCATAATTAATTGTACAATGAGAGGGCAAATCTTGTAATTGTTCTAACAGACAATTAGTGTCACCTTTTATTTTCTAAAGTGCCCTAGCATCAATAAAAGGGAGACTTATTGCTAGGTTGCAAATAAAGAAATTTCCACAATCAAACACTCCATTCATAAACTTCAATGTTCCTGTCCAAACTCAGTAGATAGAGAATTTCAGTAGATATGCTAGTGCCTAGAAAAATATTACATTCCGACTGCTTTATGGTTGCTGTTAAAGCACAACAAAATGCCTTTTGAATGTAAAACAGCACCTTCTAAAGATTTCAATATTAATGAGATTTTTCAACTATTAGAAGTCTAGAGAAAATTGACTACTTACTATGAGAAGAGGTGTTGTAAAGAATGATGTGATAATTAATAATAAAAGATAATGTCGAAACAAACATAGTAAGAATATTACTTTTCCAAAAGAGAAATCCATTATCTTTAAACTCTCACGTCACAGCTTAAAAAAATCATATATTAAACTCTTTAATAAAGTGAAGAGGTTATAGACAGCCACATGGACTACCACAAAATATTGCAGGTGAATTCATTTAAAATTCAGCAAAATATTTACTATAGATTTTCTAGGAGTTCACATTTATACCCTAAGGCTATGATACATATTTCCCCAGTAATACAACAGAGCTATAAATACATTTTACTATGGTTTTACTTTCTCCATGAGAGTTTGGTTGCTAAATAGTTGCTGTAGGGGAGACATTAAGCATAACAAACCTTTTTTGGAGAAAGTAGCTCAAATACTTCAATTGTTTTTATAGTACGCTGAAACAATGCCAAAAATGCAGCTTTAACTGTTTTATGCCTATCATTTTTTTATCCTGTCAGGCATTGTAAACACTTTCAACTTTTAGCAAGTAAGTTCCCTTGTCCTGGTGCAATGCTGACATGTATTACATAGTCTAGCAAGACTAACAGATTTCAACACAGATGTTCTCTTAAGTGACATGTAATGAGACTCAACTTTTAAAAACAAGTATACTTGTACTTGCACAATATAATGAGGAAAATGTATCTTTCCATCAGAGCGCTTCACCATTCTCTAGAAATTTTCCTTCAAAGTCGATGCATGGGGTTCCAAAGTTTAGATATAGATGGAGGAAACAGGTGTGCCAGTCCAGCCCCACTGCAGGCAGCCTGTCAAACTCCAAAAGAGTGGGGTTGTATAGTGCAATCAGTGGTACTTTCATTTAGTGTAATATGTACCTAGGGACAAATGACTGGAACGCAGACTGTTTGCATACAACACATTTTTCTCTAGGTACATACTGCCCTAAATGTACATACTGATAGGTGGATCCCTTGCCCTGTACAGCCAAAGCAGTTGTCAGATTCTCATAGAGTTTGACAGTTTGCAGGCAGCATGACTGGATGGTGCAAACTGATATGGCAAAGTACTAATGCGCTACCAACAGTGTATCAATACAAATAAAGTGCTAATTAATAAAGTGAATACTTATAAAGTACTAAATGAAAAAAGCAGCTAAACTTCTATAGTGTAACCAACACCTCGAAAAATATATATTGTGTAGTGAAGTAGCGCTAATGTAGCACATCAGAAAAAAAAAAAAAGGGAACTTCTCAGATGCTCATGGCAAATATAAACTCATATAAAAGTGTTCAAAGTCCTAAAAGGTGCATCCCATAATATATGTCTGAGCAATAACTCAATGAAATCCAGTAAAGTGTATCACATAAAACTAAAGTAAAAGTAAATTGCTTCCCAGGAGTAATCAGCATCCAAAAAAATCAGGTGACTCAGAGAGATGATCAGTTCCAAAGTGAAAAATATAACTCAGAGTAGATAAGGGGGATAGGGAAAGGTGAAAGAGTCGAAATTAAAGATGAAAGATGGTAAACATGTCTTTCTGCAATCCTCCCCCAGTAGTGCTAGCCTCTCACCTTATAGATAGACCCCAACGGGTCTAATGGGGCAACAGTGAACGACCAGCCTGTTGAAGCTTTCTTCACAGCTTTCAAGGGATCACTGCAGCTTTTTCCAGTCTCCACGGTCTTTTCCTAGAAGAAAGTTTTCTCCCAATCCTATAGGTGGGGCAACAATAAAGGACCAGCCTGTTGTTGAAGCTTTCCTCACAAGGACTCACTATGGAGAGCCTTCTTTTTTATCTTCTATCTTGCGGTTTGGGATAAACTTTTTAAAGGACCATGGAGACCGGAGAAAAAGTTACAGCAATCCCTTGGACCTTGTGAAAGCTTCAACAACAGGCTGGTCGTTTATTGTTGCCCCACCTATAGGATTGGGAGAAAACGCCACACGTGTCCACCTGTCAGCACCTATGCAGTTCAGAAGGTAGGCTCTGTGAATTCTGTGACACAGCAGTGCCTCTATCTTCCTGCGCTTCTTCCTCCGGTCTTCTCATCCGGCATCCGCCTCAATGCGAGTCTCCCGCTGTGTGACGCTTCTGTTCAGGTGACAGCTCTTATATATCGATGCACGGGAACTTCCGTATGGCTTTCCCCGTGTTGTCAGAGGGACCGGAGGAAGAAGCGGAGGAGGATAGAGGAAGAAGTGGGGGAAGAACAAGATGGAGGAAGAAGAAGAAGAACACCGAAGGAAGACCAGAAGTAGAAGGAAGAAGAAGCGGGGAAAGAAGAAGACATTAATTAAGGAATTGTCAAAAAACGTCTATTGTCTTTTTTTTAACATTTTTGACACTTTTTTTGTGAAATGGTAGGGGTACATTTGTACCCCATTACCAATTCACACAGGGGGTCCCCTTGTTAAAGGGGGCTTCCAGATTCCAATAAGCCCCCGGCCCGCAGACCCCCACAACCACCAGGCAAGAGTTGTGGGGGTGAGGCCCTTCTCCCCATCAACATGGGGACAAGGATCTTTGGGGGGCTACCCCAAAGCGCCCTCCCAATGTTGAGGGCATGTGGCCTGGTACGGTTCAGGAGGGGTTGGTGCTCTCTCATCCCCCTCTCTTTTCCTGCAGCCTGCCAGGTTGCGTGCTCGGATAAGGGTCTGGTATGGATTTTTGGGGAACCCCATGGCATTTTTTTTTTAATTTTGGCACGGGGTTCCCCTTAAAATCCATACCAGACCTGAAGGGCCTGGTACGAAGTTTGAGCGGACCCCCACACATTTTTTTTTAAATTTTGGTTCGGGGTTCCCCTGTGGGGGAATTCCATGCCGTTTTTATCAATGAACTTTTATGTGTATTGCCGGACCGACAATTCATTATAGCCGCGAGTAGTTTTAAATGACTTTTTTTCCTTTAGAAATGTCATTTTGCTGTCAGACTGTTCTATACACGGGAAACATGCACCACTTTACAGGCATACTCTAAACACCCCCAGGTATGAAATGTAAAGGAATTTTACACTTTTATTGTTTCACTTTAAGCATTATTAAAATCACTGCTCCCGAAAAATGGCCATTTTTAAAACTTTTTTTTGCATTGATACATGTCCCCTGGGGCAGGACCCAGGTCCCCAAACACTTTTTAATACAATACCATGCATATAAGACTTTAAAATTAGCACTTTTCATTTTTCATGTTCGTGTCCCATAGACTTTAACGGTGTTCGCGTGTTTGAATTAATTTTTTGCCTGTTCGCATGTTCTGGTGCAAACCGAACGGGGGGGGGGGGGTGTTCGGCCCTTCCCTAATGGCTAGAAGACAGGCAGCACTTACAACATGAAGTTGGATTTTTTAGGTAAGTTTATATTGGATTCTAAAAAAATTATTATTTTTGTATTCATAATACAATAGTGATGTTAAAAAATAAAAGCGTATGCTGTGACCATAGATTTCCTTTAAACTGTGTGAAATGTTATATACGATTTTCAAGGGCAGCAGTTTAAACACTGTATTCTTACAGGTTTTAAATGTATAAGAGATTTTTTTTTTACTTTTGTTACAGAAGTAAGACCCCAACCAGATTCGTTTCAACTTGGAAAAAAACGGCTTTCAGGAAGTTTTAGCTAGTTTACCTTATTTGTCATCAAAATAGGCCTGAAGTAGCGGCCTAAAAGCTAAAGAAAGGCTTACTTAAAAAAATGACATAAAAGTAGGGAAGAACAAAAACAATACATTGGACAAATTGCCAGGGGCACAACAGTTTCTTAGTATAGTTTGTGAGCTTCTTTTTTTCAAAGTACCTCAGTGCATTGTTTTAAAAGTTTTATAAAATGTGAAAAACAATTCAAAACCACAACCCTGCATGCCCTCCCTTCTCAATATCCTCAATTATTCCAAAAATATTCAAAATTGCAGGTATGTATTTGGAAGAAATTGACTGATGTCAGTACATGTGCACTTGAATACGCAGCAAATTGAAAGGCATGTTGTTCTGTAAAATAAAAGAAAAGTATGAGGCAAATTATATCTTGAAATAAATATTAGAGTTTATTAGACAATAGCAAAACTGTTCAATTACTCAGCAGTATGTAAGCAGCTTGGTTAAGACACAGTATAATAGGGTGAGACAACATAACTTTTATAATGCAATAAAAATTAGAGTGTATTATCTGAGAGAAAGATGAGACAGCTTTTATCTTAAAGCAAATATGTATTATTATTTTCAGTGTATCTTCAGAGAGACAAGGGCCACAAATATTTTTGAGTGTCACAGCGCAGGAGTAGACAGCAAACTTCAAGGTGTAATTCATAATTTTTTGCAACAAACATTAGAAATTTGGCAGGTGAGGTCTAACTGCACATGTGGAAACATTGTGTGAAACCTTTAAAGAACTGGAACATAGAAAAGGCCAAGATAAGCGGCAGCTTGGAGGGAGTAGTGATATGACAACTAAAATGTTTGGCCTGTAGCATTAGCAGTTGGGGTTTTTATAGTCATTAGTAATCCAAGACTGGTTCATTTTAGAAAAAGTGAGCTAGTCCATAATTTCAGGAGACAGGCAGATTCACCTCTGTAGCAAAACTTACTACTGTGCTGAAGGCCCTCTCAGACATCACACTGGTTGCAGTGTAAGCCAAAAACTCCAGTACATACTGTCACACCAGTGGTCCAGTCTGGACACCCAATAGTCTATGGGGTTCTTACTTTTTTCATGGAAACTCTTTAGTGCCACTTTTAGGCTCAGTCTAGGATGGTAGCAATATATAGGCCATTTTGCCCTTGTATGGCCACCTAGTAGTAGACCCTCTTTTTTGATTAACTGAATCCTGGATTCCATGAGCAGGCACTTGAGCATAAAACACCCCATTTGTCGCAAAGTGCCTGCAGTAGAGGACCTGAGACCTCAGTGTTGCTGAGGACAAAACTATTCTCAACAATTTCACGCTACTCACATACAAAGCCTGGAGTTTGGGAGGGGCGAAACATCCCACTGGGAGCCTGCCTCCTTTTCTCCTCTTCACTGCCAGCAATGCAACTAGTTATGGGGTAGTATATCCCCATGTGATTAGGATAGGGGTAAATGGACTGTTTCCAATTACTGTATATCCTCCAGATGTATGCCCTAGTGGACATATTTTGATGCATATAAGAAATTTTGTTTGGGGGTGTTTACATCTATTGTTAATGGATTTTTTTCATATTTTATATACTTTTCATATTCATATTATAGTCATCTGCTATGATCACTTCAGGTGACTATACCCTGGGTGACCACTAGAGGGCCCTTTATATATTTTGTAACTATTGATAATATAGGGAGATCATAAAAAGAGGATTTATATGTGTATGACCTTGATCTTTCATGTTTAATTGCTTTTGCACAATAAATATTCTATTTTGTGCTTTATGATGTATTTGGATTTGTTTTATATAAATAGGTGAATATGCAGTATACTGATATACATAGCCTCTTGCATCCTAATACTAGCTATACCATTGCTAATATGTGCTTTTATTTTGAAAGGATTTCTTGAATTGGGGATGGGTTTGTGGCTATAATGTTTCCCATTAGTTATCAATGGTCCAATCATATTGAAGAAGGGGATAATTAAGGCTCCGGAAAAATGGCAATGGCTAAGCTTCCTGATGAAGCACTTCCTGCGAAATGCATTGAGGCTGTGCGATAGCCATTACTGATGTCACTTCTGGTAGGAACCCTCGTCGCTTCAGGTCCTTGGAATGCAAGTCGACTCCTCATGAGCCGCGAGGCAGTGGTTCTTACCCTTGAGGCTATATGTGTTGGTGCTGACGGAAGCACCTGGAAATATAAGTGTAATTTTATTGTGTCTTATTCGGTTTTAATAAAACTACTACACTATATTGCGTATCATCTTCTTTGGATATAATATCTATCTTGGAATGTCTTTGTGCTTGGGAGTCATCACCTCACCAATTATATGATCATCTGGAGAGTGATCTGAGGGAGTCCATCTGAACATCCAACAATAATTCTCTTGAAAGGACTTTTTTCATAGTCTTTTGACATTTATTTTTGATATTTTCTGATGTTTTGATGTTTTTGTCTTTTGGTTATCATTTTTCACTTTATGTGTACTTGTATTTAATTTGAATCATAGTAGTGCCGTACTTTTTTCAGTTTTTGAAGAAAAAGATTGCCTTATTCACTCATCCACTCCACTCCACTCAATCACTTATAGCTTAGCTGGATAAAGCATGGTATACTGTAGGCCTGCATCTCTCAGGTGCATTGTGAGGATCTCTGCTTTTGAACATCTGCCAAGAAATCAAGGTAGATGGATATCTGGTTTCCATTGAAGAGGAGTTGTCTTGCAGCTGGGACAGCTTTCAGGATAGATACCTTGTCCTGAATGTTAAGGATATGGGCAATCAGTGGTCTTGACACCCCAAAGGGAGGGGGTAAGGTGAGGTGCATTGACCCTGCTCAATGGTGAATAATTTGGCCGGAACCCCTGCTCCCAGGGTATCCCTAAGCCACGAAGAGAAGAATTGCTCTGAAAATGTGCTCTCTGACTTTTCTGTAAAGCGCTCAAAGTATAGATTTTTATAGCATGATGTGTTCTCCGGGTCCTCTATTGAGTGAAGAGCCGCCATTTCTCGAGTAGCATTCCGCACAGAGGCCAAGAGTCGCACAAGGGTGTCCTTCATAGAATTAATATGTCCTTCTGCTTGCCCTGGTCCATTCCTGGGGGTTTTAAAAATCATGTTTTAAAAGAGAGAAATCTCTATGTAAATATTAAATTTGACCTGTGAGAGTAGCCTTACAATCCTGTATAGTATGCATGATCTATAATAAGAAAAGCTCAGCATTAGCATGCTATGTTACCTCTGCATCCAAAGAAACTGGTGCTGGACTAGTGGACAGCGGGAGTCATTCAGAAGATCACTCAGTTTGAGCTCAAAGGCAGTCTGTGAGGAGATTTCATCCTCTGCTGGTGGTTGTGAAGCAAAAGGAGAGGCCTCATGAAATCTGTCGCCATATTGCCAGTAGTATTTGGCAAGCTTTTCTGCCGCTATAACCGGATAGTTCTAGCTGATTTTTAACATTGGGGTTTCCAAAGGGATGGTGCTTGCCAGAGGGTAGAAGTGTTCCATAAATCAGCCCAAAACACTGCAGGATAACACTGCAGGAAAACTGCGTGTGTTCCACCATCAGGCCATGCCTCAGACAGCAGGCTGGTGCTGTTTTCACACATCCCCATTCCTGGCACAAATTGCCACAGGCTATCTGGGTCTGTCCCTGGAGAGCTGAAAAATCTCTCCCCAAATGTGGCTTCTGTACCTGGGCATAATAGCTGCAGCATTGTGTGGCATCTTGTAGCCTGAGCCAAACAATAGCCTCTTGAATACTTAAAGCGGGGGTCCACTTATCTATCGGTTTTTTTTTTTTTTTTTTGAGTTCATTCACAAACTTTTCTTCTCAGCATTACATACTCACATATTGTGTGTAATATGTCCGCCTGTGTCAGATTTCGTCAGAAAGAATAACTTATATTATTCACTGCAGGCGGTTTCCATCTTCATTGTGGGCATTTGAAGCCCACAAGCTTTTTTTTCCTGGATGCGGTGAATGCTGTGCTCCCAGCATTCACCGCTCCTTCCCGCACATGCTCAGTGGCATCCTGGGAAGCCTGAGACTAGCTCCCAGGAGACTGTGCGGAGTCTGGGAGAGGCTAGAAACACGCCTACTCCCACGGGAGGAGAACCAGGAAGTGCAAAGAAGAATAGAAAAATAAAAGGTAATTACGGCGATTTTAAATTTTTTTAAACGGCATTTCAGCATCTAGGCAAGGAAGAGAATACATACAGATATTGTTCAAAATTTGGGTGGAACCCCGCATTAAGCAGAACTGGTGGATCAGAGCATGACTAAGCAGAATAGATCATTGAGTAGAAGGAGGGGGGTGGATGGAAGGAAGTTTTGGCTAATATACCTTATTTGTCATCAAAATAGGCCTGAAGTAATGGCCTAAAAGCTAAAGAAAGGCTTACTTAAAAAAATGACATGAAAGTAGGGGAGAACAAAAACAATACATTGGACAAATTGCCAGGGGCACAACAGTTTCTTAGTATAGTTTGTGAGCTTCTTTTTTTTCAAAGTACCTCAGTGAATTGTTTTAAAAGTTTTATAAAATGTGAAAAACAATTCAAAACCGCAACCTTCCATGCCCTCAATTCTCAATATCCTCAATTATTTCAAAAATATTCAAAATTGCAGGTATGTATTTGGAAGAAATTGACTGATGTCAGTACATGTGCACTTGAATACGCAGCAAATAGAAAGGCATGTTGTTCTGTAAAATAAAATAAAAGTATGAGGCAAATTATATCTTGAAATAAATATTAGAGTTTATTAGACAATAGCAATACTGTTCAATTACTCGGCAGTATGTAAGCAGCTTGGTTAAGACACAGTATAATAGGGTGAGACAACATAGCTTTTATCATGCAATAAAAATTAGAGTGTATTATCTGAGGGAAAGATGAGACAGCTTTTATCTTAAAGCAAATATGTATTATTATTTTTAGTGTATCATCAGAGAGACAAGAGCCACAAATATTTGAGTGTCACAGCGCAGGAGTAGACAGCAAACTTCAAGGTGTAATTCATAATTTTTTGCAACAAACATTAGAAATTTGGCAGGTGAGGTCTAACTGCACATGTGGAAACATTGTGTGAAACCTTTAAAGAACTGGAACATAGAAAAGGCCAAGATAAGCGGCAGGGTGGAGGGAGGAGATACACACCCCCATTCCTGGCACAAGTTGCCACAGGCTATCTGGGTCTGTCCCTGGAGAGCTGAAAAATCTCTCCCCAAATGTGGCTTCTGTACCTGGGCATAATAGCTGCAGTATTGTGTGGCATCTTTTAGCCTGAGACAAACAATAGCCTCTTGAATACTTAAGCGGAACTGGTGGATCAGAGGATGATTAAGCAGAATAGATCATTGAGTAGGAGGAGGGGGGTGGATGGGGAAGCTCTAGCACCATTACCAGATTCTGTAACGATGCAGGGTGGCTGAACAAATTACAGTAGTGTGCCCTGTCCTGTATCCTTTCTGGCTACCAGCAGTTATCCAGTGGGCCATAAATGATATATACCGTCTTGCCCATACTTGCTGGACCACATGTCTGTGGTCATGTGGATCTTGCTGTTTATTGCATGGTCCAGCAATGTGGAAATATTGCCCTCCACATGACGCTGAAGGGCAGGGCTGGCCTTACAGGCAAAGAAATGGCCACCAGGAACCTGCCACTGTGGTGTAGCACAGGCCAAAAAAAAGGGAACAATCCACGAGCTGAAAAGACAGAAGTTGTAAAGCTAGCAATTTGACCAAGCTGGTAATTAGGCGTTGGAACCAAAAATGCAGTAAAAATTGGATTATAGCTCTGACTACTCCACATCAGTCATTATGAATAATATATGATATGACTTGTTCCCAACAAAATAATTAGTCCCTGACAGATGTCATTACAATAACTTCTAAAAATAATGTGAAAAATAAAGACACGTAACAAACAAAAATTGGTGAATCTTGAAGCAGGGAATAACCACATAAGAGAACTCCAAGAAGAGGAAACTTCACTTTGAAAACAGATTATATCACATCAAGAAAAGTAAATATGGGGGATTGGGGTGTGGTGACCGCTGTCTAACATGGATGCCTGAGAGAGGAGCTCCACACGGCTTCCGGGATCCGCATTAACTACCTCAGCCACCTGCCCATTCACACAGCCTTGTGTAAGCTACATGATCTCTTAAAACCTGCCACAATGCAGCAACGCCAGAGAGAGGCACCTCAGCCACAGAAACTGTCTGGGTTTTTCCCTGCGGTTCCAAGGAGGCTACAACAAAATGGCGGTGGCTTCCAAAGCTCGCTGGCCTCTGCCGGACCTCTAGTGGCAGCTCCTCTGTCACATACACTGTCAGGGGCTGCCACTGCAGCAGAAAATGGAGGCTCACGATTCTCCTCTCCCACCTTCCTCAGCCCAGTCAAATCCAAGCCCTGCAGAGAATCTGCCACTGCTGACCACGATGACATGTTTGCAGAAGTTAACACAAACACTGCCACTCCTCCTGCCTCTCATAAAAGTGATTGGATCACTGCATTTCCCACCTCAGGTCAGCCGGTATTAGACACCATGATAAAAGACATGTTGCTGTCCCTTAGAGCCTCATTACAAGCAGATATGATTGCATGTATGAACCATCTAAACTTGAGATCCAAGAATTGGGCGATCAGGTGGATCATATAGAACGTTCTATTTCAGATTTCACCTCAAACTACAACACCCTGGTCGATGCCCATATGGCTCAAGCGGAAGATATTACATGGATAAAAATGAAACTCTCAGATTTGGAGGATGGATCCAGGAGGAACAACCTGAAAATCAGGGGTATTCCAAAAGTGGTGCAGCCATCACAACTCCCTTACTTTGTACGTACGTGTGGGTACCATTTACATATAGACCTATTATATTCTGCCCATCTCTAACCTCTTACCTGGTATTATGGGACAAACTAACTATAATGTATACATTTAAATCCTCTCATACCCCTTTAGCACCATTGTTTCAAAATGCAAAATTCGCTCTGGGTCAAACCTTTAATTGGTGGATCAATAAAGGACTTTTACGAATAGCTGACTTTTTCGATCATAAGGGAATACTAACAAAACAATTCCATATTGAAAAATACCAGTTACCAAAATCAGAATTCTCTCAATACTATCAGATTGTACATTTTATTACTTCTTTAACATGTAATCTAGATATAACAACCATGACACCTATAGAATCTTTATTTAAAAGATTTGACAAGCTTAAAGCGGGAGTCCACCTAAAAAAAAATATTAAATGCCAGCAGCTACAAATACTGCAGCTTCTTTTATTAAATGGACACTTACCTGTCCCAGGGTCCAGCGATGTCGGCAGCCGACGCTGATCACTCGCTCGACTCTTGGCAGCTGCCGCCGCCATCCTAGGTAAGGGAATCAGGAAGTAAAGCATTGCGGCTTCACTTCCCGGTTCCCTACTGCGCATGCGCGAGTCACGCTGCGCATCGTAACTGGTCCCCGCTATCTCCTGGGACAATGTGTGTTTCCCTGAGGGACGGGAAGAGGCGTAGACTCCCGTGCGGCCGTGAGAGGGACATCAGTCCCGATCACAGTGATCATCCGCCCCCTGCCAGTGACACCTAGCAATAGGCAGCAGTGCCGCCTACCAGTGCCCACCAGCGTCACCCATCAGTGCCCACAATGCCATACATCAGTGCCCACAGTGCCACCCATCAGTGCCCACAGTGCCACCCATCAGCGCCCACATCAGTGCCACAACAGTGCTGCACATCAGTGCCACCTATCAGTGCCCATCAGTGTCACCTACCAGTGCCCATAAGTGCCCATCAGTGCCACCCATCAGTGCCCCCTATCAGTGCCGCCCATCAGTGTCCCCCATCAGTGGTACCTATCAATGCCACCTATCCGTGCCACCCATCAGCGCCACCTTATCTGTGCCCATCAGTACCACCTTATCTGTCCCCATCAGTGCTGCCTTAACTGTGCCTATCAGTGCCGCCTTAACTGTGCCTATCAGTGCCGCCTTAACTGTGCCTATCCATGCCCATCAGTGCAGCCTATCAGTGCCCACCAGTGCCGCCTCATCAGCGCATATCAATGAAGGAGAAAAATTACCTGTTTGCAAAATTTTATAACAAACTATGAAACATGATTTTTTTTTTTTCAAAATTTTCCATCTTTTTTTGTTTTTTTTAGCAAAAAATAAAAATCCCAGCTATGATTAAATACCACCAAAAGAAAGCTCTATTTGTGGGAAAAAATGATAAAAATTTCATTTGGGTACAGTGTTGTATGACCGCGCAATTGTCATTCAAAGTACGACAGCGCTGAAAGCTCAAAATTGGTCTGGGCAGGAGGGGGGTTTAAGTGCCCAGTAAAAAGGAAAAAACAAAAAAGTAGGGAAAGGGATAATGCCTATAAGTAAGATTTCCAGATTGGGTAATGTGTGTAGAAGCATATAATACGTCAAATCACATACCCATGGCTGGAAACTGAGCCAAATACCTGCGTATAGTATATATGTGAACAGGGGCGTTCCTCTAGACCATAGCATACATGAAAAAAAACGGGGGAGGACCAGGGGGGTCACAGGACAGGGTCAATCAATGAGGAACACACTGGCTATAATTATAAATAGAAACAATTTATTGCAAAATGTATCAAAAAGAAGTTTCCACCCACATAATAAAAAAAAAATAAAAACCAACCTCCACCACTGAGAAAGTGACAGTGCAAAAGGACAGATTCACCACCTGGAAAACCCTGCATACATGAACAATATCCCCATATAGCACACTGATTAAGCTATATCCAGCTGAACCCACTCCTGGGAATAATAGAATAACCATGGGAGATAAAGGTATATATCGTGAATGGAATGGACAAATTAGCAATGCTGAATGATAGAATTGAAGTCCCTGTATAGTGAGCCTCTGTAGAACCTGCCGATCCAGGAGCCTGGGATGAAAAATCACTGGGAACCAAAACAATGAAGTTTATAAAGTGATTCCTGTAGATGATATATATGAAAGCAGTTCTGTCAGTTGCTGTACCATCATTACATTTGTAAAAGTCAAAAGATGGTGGGGAAGTTGAAACAGCGGCTTGTAATAAACAAATGACGTACCTTCCGTCCTCTGCTCTCTCTGCAAAGCAGTGTGGAGAAAGGGGGAGGAAAAACAGCTGATCTGAGGATACACGTGGTAGCTGGCTGTAGCATGCAGACAATTTCCTTCAGAGTAGGGGCCATCCTGACCTGAGCACAGGGTCCGTGATGATCGGCATATGAAGGAAAGATGACTGCAGGGTCCCAATAGCTGGTCTCTTAGTGTATCGTCGGTATCGCCAGGCACCACAGCCGTACGGCGTTAAAACAGTATACAACACTAACTGCTCGCAGCTAAGATGGGACGTTCCACAGATTGACTCAGCTAGGTGTATCAGTGTAAGGTAATAAAGTCTCAGATGGGATCGCAGCTGGGAAGGACGTGGAAAAGCAGGAAGGCTTGCATTACCAAGTATAAGCATACATCCCAAGAGCGTTTCTTCAAGTGGTACTTGCTGAGGGGAGCACGGGGATGATGAGTACAGTCCAGGTGGTGACTGTCAGCGAATGGGGGCGTCAAGTTGACGCGTTTCAATCGTTTGACCGATTTTCTTCAGAGCTAGGAACATAATGAAGAACATGAAGCTAAATAGTAAAGCATAATGTCTAATTGGCTGCCATGTGCTTCACACAGACTGCCCCCTTGAACAACATTAACCCTAAAGTACTCCTGAGGAGTGTGCACCTGACATGGCCTAATGTGAACCAACACACATACTAAGAAAAATCAGATAGTTGAGAAGTGAAAAGTATAGTGTAAAATGAAAAGGAAAGGGGTTTGTTTGGAATAAGAGAGGGGATGGAGAGGGAAGGGGAAAAGGGGAGGGGGGGTGAAATGGAGGTGAATGGGATTTATGTACATATCCATATTATAAAGTTTATCAAATCCATGAAAGTCTAGCAGAGTATTGATCAAAATCGCCAGGAGTCACATAATATATGCGAGTCACCCGGGGGGAGGGGAAAATGAGGTATAGTTAAATGTTCCTATACTCAGTTTATCAGATCCATGAGACTCTAGCAGGGTATTAATCAAGATCGCTGGGAGTCGCATAATGCATGCGGCTCACAATGCATGCGACTCATGAAAAGGAGAAATCCATGACACTCTAGCAGAGTATTAGTCAAAATCGCCGGGAGTCACACAATGCATGCGATTCACCCGGGGAAATCTACAACCCTGCAGTAATCAAATCCATGAGGCTCTAGCAGGGTATGCGAGTCACCCGGGGAGGAGAAATGAGGTATAGTTAAATGTTCCTATACTTAGTTTATCAAAACTATGAGACTCTAGCAGGGTATTAGTCAAAATTGTGGGAGTCGCATAATGCATGCGACTCACAATGCATATGACTCATGAGAAGGAGAACTCTGGCAGAATATTAGTCAAAATCACCGGGAGTCGCACAATGCATGCGATTCACCTGGGAAAATCTACAACCCTGCAGTATAGCCAATTCAAACCCAGCAGTCATCTTTCCTTCATATGCCGATCATCACGGACCCTGTGCTCAGGTCGGGACGACCCCTACTCTGAAGGAGATTGTCTGCATGCTACAGCCAGCTACCACGTGTATCCTCAGATCAGCTGTTTTTCCTCTCCCTTTCTCCACACTGCTTTGCAGAGAGAGCAGGGGACGGAAGGTACGTGACAGGCTGCACTTCATTTGTTTATTACAAGCCGCTGTTTCAACTGTCCATCTTTTGACTTTTACAAATGTAATGATGGTACGGCAACTGACAGAACTGCTTTCATATATATCATCTACAGGAATCACTTTATAAACTTCATTGTTTTGGTTCCCAGTGATTTTTCATCCCAGGCTCCTGGATCGGCAGGTTCTACAGAGGCTCACTATACAGGGACTTCAATTCTATCATTCAGCATTGCTAATTTGTCCATTCACGATATATACCTTTATCTCCCAAGGGTATTCCATTATTCTCAGGAGTGGGTTCAGCTGGATATAGCTTAATCAGTGTGCTGTATGGGGATATTGTACATGTATGCAGGGTTTTCCAGGTGGTGAATCTGTCCTTTTGCACTGTCACTTTCTCAGTGGTGGAGATTGGTTTTTATTTTTTATTATGTGGGTGGAAACTTATTTTTGATACATTTTACAATAAATTGTTTCTATTTATAATTATAGCCAGTGTGTTCCTCATTGATTGACCCTGTCCTTTGACCCCCTGGTCTTCCCCAGTTTTTTTCACTTAAGTGCCCAGTAAGCAAGTGGTTAAAAGTAAATTGTTCTGGATGATGAATAATGAACATCTTTCAGCCATATTAAATGATAAGGTTCAATTATTTGAGAAATCCTGGGATCCATAGACTAAATATCAAATTGATGGTTCTAGAACTGTTTCCGCTTGAAATTACTTCAAAGATAGAACATTTTCGCCACAAGATACCTTATATCTTTAACCTTTTTAACCTTTTTCCTTTCTTATCTTTTTTCTCTCTTTAAGTGTAGAAAAGGAAAGGGATCCTGGACAGCCGCACTCAATGAAAAAAAGGCATCTTTATTGGCAAAAATAAATAAAATCCAAAATACAGTCACATCAGGGGTGGTTGAAACAGAGAAGGGTGGCTAACGCGTTTCACATCAACTGATGCTTACTCAAGCTATGAGTAAGCATCAGTTGATGTGAAACGTGTTAGCGACCCTTCTCTGTTCTCTGTTTCATCCACCCCTGATGTGACTATTTTGTATTTTATTTATTTTTGCCAATAAAGGTGCCTTTTTTTCATTGAGTGTGGCTATCCAGGATCCCTTTCCTTTTTTACACACCAGTGCAGAGCCAGCACCTAAGAGGTTGAGTAGGGCGGGAGCATCTATTCAGGTGTGGAAGTCTTGGGAGCAGCATCTCCTTTTTGTTTTTTTTCTCTTTCCTTTCCTTTCCTTTCCTTTTTTTTTATTTTGGCCCCATAAGGTCTTTGTTGGACCTATTGTAATAGTCACCTACAATATTAGGATGACAAACTCATCCTTATTTGTTTACAAAAACGTATTAGACTTCATGTACATTTCAGGATACTTTTCTTTAACAGAGTTTGAAAATTTATATCTTATACTGTAAAAAATATGTCTATTGTCCATGTTAAAGTATATTATTTTACTTGCAAATTTTGAAAACATGTATTTATTTATTTATTTATTTTTGTGTTTACAATATATTTGTATAAACTATTACATATTGTACCCTTGCTGTACTATTCAATGAACTTCATTATTTATACATTCTTTATTTGAAAAAATCTGAATAAAATCTTTGAAAAAGAAATGCAAAGTAACCAAGCAATTGGGCCTATGTGTCCTTTTTTTAACAACATTTAAGAATTTTGTATGTATCAGCCATTAACTTATTTCTCCACTACTGGCACAGAGTGGAAAGGTACTGTTCAGAATTTAAACAAAAAATGTCCAACAAGCTCAGAGGAGCTCTTTTGTAAATGTTGTTGCGGATAGCTTACTCTGATTGCACTTTTATTGTTAAAAATAGGAAGGTTAGAAAAAAAGTCACCCATGGTGACTTGTTATGTGTTTTTTTTTGTTTATATAGAACTAAAGAGAAATATGAATGGTCACCATGGGCAACATTTCTTCTCACAATTTGTTTTTGTGTAAATAACCAACAATTCAATTGTTATGCCCCTCACTACACGTGACTGAGGTGTATTTGGGCACACTGTTAACTCCTCTCATACCAATGCATTCCAGTAGGCGCAAAATGCTTTTGAACTTTTATTGATACAAGTTAGAGTAAAACTGTAACAGATACAAACAAAATGCATTTAATAAAATATCATACAAATAGTGCCTCCCTATCTATCTATCTAGCTGAAGACACAATTAGTAAACATACCGAAGATGGATCCGGATGGCTAGCATAGAGCATGGCAGCAGATGTGCTTGCTTCATGGAAAGGAAAGAGGAAAAGCCTGGAGGAAGCTGATGCAAGGCCTGATGGGATTGAAAGTACGGAGGCTTGCATGTACCAAATCTAACCAGCTATTCTAAATGACTACATTGAAATAGATATAGTGCAGTTATACAAAATGGCCACTAGATGGCAGCATAGAGTAACCTAATTAAACCAAAGAGTCAATAGGAAAATTACAAGCCTTATTAAAGAAGGCATGACACTCCCCGCCTGGTTTCCCACGGATACCACATATCATGGCACTCTGGAGGAGAGTAACAAAATAAGTTCAGAAACAGGTCTGAGGAAAAGTTTAGGCTGGCCTTGCCTAATGACTTTGAGCTCAACTTTCCTGACGTTTCCATCTTCGCTGGGAAACACTTGGGTTATCAGACCCAAAGGCCACTCATTTCTCCTCAATTGAGAGTCTTTCATGAGAACGATGGCACCAGGTCCTAAGTTGGGTTTGCTGTCTTGCCACTTGTTCCTGGTCTGTAGATTAGACAAGTATTGTTTCTTCCACTTGTTCCAAAAGGTATCAGCTAACACTTGTACTCTTTTCCATTGACAGCTGTATAAGTCCTTTGGGTCTAGATTGACTGGAGGAGCTGTGATCACCTCAAATTTCTGAGTAAGCAAAGTGGAAGGTGTAAGCAAGAAAGGATCTTCAGGATCATTAGGTATAGATGTCAAAGGTCTGGCATTCATTACAGCTGATACTTCAGCCATGAAGGTTGTCAGAGTCTCATGTGTGAGTTTTGAAGTTCCCAAATGTAGAAACATTGAATCTAGGATTCTTCGAGCAATACCAATCATACACTCCCAGGCACCTCCCATGTGAGAAGAGTGTGGGGAGTTAAATGTCCATGTACAACCCTGTTCTGAAAGGTATCTCTCTACACGTTCTGTGTCAAGGTTTGAAGTGATATTCAATTCTTTGCAAGCTCCAACAAAGTTGGTTCCTCTATCAGAGTGTATGTGCTTGACAGGGCCTCTAATAGAGATGAAACGTCTCAGGGCATTGATAAAGCTGGATGTGTCTAAGGACTCAGTTACTTCTATGTGTACAGCTCTGATGCACATACAAGTAAACATGATAGTCCAACGTTTGCTGTTGGAACTGAATCCTCTGGTTTGTCGTGTGATGACAGCCCAAGGCCCAAACACATCAAGGCCGACGTTTGTGAAAGGGGTTCTGTACTGAGTCGATCTGCAGGAAGGTTGGCCATTTTCTGGGTTTGTGTCACGTACCTGGTGATGGAGCCTGATATGCAGAGGACGGCCTCTCTTACAACTCTGACTTGGAGCCCCTGATAGAGCTGACAGGAAGCACCAAGATGCAGAGTCGCACGAGTGCCTGGCGGGATCACTGAACCTGGAGCTGGATCGGAGCACTCGGCCGGGCTGTAGAGGTGTCTGTAGGAATCCCAGAGCAGTGGTAGGCAGGTAGCTGGAGTGAGTAGACAACCGGTTCCCACAGGAAGAAGTGCAGGTGCAGCAGAAGGGATGGTGGCACCCTCGAGGCTGAAGAGAAGGCAGGTACAGGCAGGCTGGGTCATACACAAACGGGCACGTCAGGAACAGAGGCTGAAGTGGAAGCGGAATCAGATTACAGGCCGGGTCGTCAGCAGACTGGCAGCGAAGTGGCAGAAGGAGCAGGCAGATGCAGAGTAGAGGACAAGCTGGGGTCGGATGCAGGCAGGAAACAGGAACGTCAGGAAGCAAGCCGGGTCACAACAGGAACAGAAGTCAGGTAGGTAATTGCAGGATACACAGGGAATGCTGTAGAGCAGACAGCACTGAGTCTGGAAACTGACTGAGTTTAAGTAGCCTGTTTGGGTGTCAAAAAGTTGTCACAGGGTGTGTGTGCACCAATGGAATTCTGACAGGGGCAGAGGTAACAGGTCATCTTCTTCGGCAGCCATTTTGGGTGCTGGCATGCCCTTCCTGACAGACAGAGGTAACAGGTCGTCTTCTTCGGCAGCCATCTTGGGTGCTGGCATGCCCTTCCTGACACTGCCCCCCCCAAAGGGCAGCCTCCGGATGCCCAACTTGGCCCACTTGTCAGGATGGGAGTTCTTAAAAGCTTGAACCAAATTTTGGGCATGGATATTACCTTCAGGTTCCCAGGAGTTGTCCTCTGGCCCATACCCTTTCCATTTTATCAGGAACTGGATCTGATTTCTTCTCTTCCTGCAGTCTAAGATTGTTTCCACCTCAAACTCTTCCTCCCCATCAATAATTACAGGTTCAGGCGACCCGGAACTTCGTCCTGGGAATGGGTCAGGAATGGCAGGTTTCAACAAGGTTATGTGGAACACAGGGTGGATTCCAAATGACTCAGGCAACTCTAATTCATACGCAACCTCATTGATCCGTCTCTTCACCGAAAATGGTCCTATAAATTTAGGGCCCAGTTTCTTCGAGGGACAGGCCCGTTTCAAATTAGTAGTTGCTAGCCACACTTGGTCACCAGGGTTCAAGATCAATTCTCCCCTTCTTTTTCTGTCAAAAACGTCCTTATTGTATGCCTGTGTCTTGGCCATTGTTTCCTGTAGCAGTTTGTTATTGACGTTGAAGAAATTTATAGTTTTGGAAACAGCTGGTACAGGGGAATCTGGAATTGTATTAGACAAAAAAGAAGGGTGGAAACCGTAGTTTGCAAAAAATGGAGATTGCTTTGTAGCAGAGTGTACTGAATTGTTATAAGAAAACTCGGCCAGGGGAAGCAGAGAAGCCCAATCGTCTTGAGAAAATGAGGAGAAACATCTCAGGTACTGTTCGAGGGTTTGATTAGTCCTCTCTGTCTGCCCATTCGTTTGTGGGTGATATGCAGAAGAAAATGAAAGTTCAATCCCGAGTGCATCACATAAGGCTATCCAAAATCTGGATGTAAACTGCACCCCACGGTCGGACACAATATTGGCCGGAATCCCGTGAAGCCTTACGATCTCCTTGACAAAGGTTTGAGCTGTTTCTCGAGCAGATGGTGTGCCCTTCATAGGCAGAAAGTGTGCCATCTTAGATAGTCTATCGACAACTACAAAAATGGTGTTGTGGCCCTCAGATGGGGGAAGTTCTACAATAAAATCTATTGAGATCATCTTCCAAGGTCTACTGGGGACAGGTAAGGGTTTTAGCAGACCCCAGGCTCTGGATCTGCTGGTTTTATTGCGGATGCAAGTGGTGCAAGATTCCACATATTTCCTACAATCTTTTTCCACCCCAGGCCACCAAAATGTCCGTTGTACTAATTCAGTTGTCTTGCCAATGCCAAAATGACCTGCCAGCACATGATTATGGCATCGCACCAGGATGGCCATTCGGAGGTCTTCCGGCACAAAGACCTTGTCTTCATGCCAAAGTATCCCATCCTTTGCCAGTAGAGAGACCCCGGCTGGTGAAGGGTTCCTTACTAGAGTTTGTTTAATTTGTTTTATTAACTCTCCTTGAAGTAACAGGAAGTTCCCAGGGGATAGAATGGTATCCGGAGATGAGATTTCTTCAGGTTTGCTGAACATGCGTGATAACGCATCGGGTTTTGCATTCTTGGATCCAGGCCTGAATGTTAAGTGAAAAGTGAATCTAGAAAAGAATAATGTCCACCTGGCTTGTCGGGGTTTCAATCTTTTTGCTGTTCTTAAATACTCGAGGTTCTTATGATCGGTATAGATTAAGATTGGGTGTGCGGCCCCCTCTAGAAGGTACCTCCATTCCTCCAGGGCGGCTTTGATGGCCAAAAGTTCACGGTCCCCGACGTCATAGTTCCTTTCGGCATTTGACAGCTTGCGGGAAAAAAAAAGCAACTGGATGCAGTAGAGCCTTAGCTCCCCGCCTCTGAGACAATATTGCTCCTACCGCTGTTTCTGAGGCGTCTACTTCCAAGTCGTAGGGCAAGGCTGGGTCAGAGTGTTTCAGGACAGATGCAGATGTGAAAAGTCTTTTTAGGGTATCAAAAGCTTTCTGAGCTTCCAGAGACCAAGAGAATCTTGTACCTTGTTTGGTTAAACTTGTAATGGGAGATATGATTGCAGAAAAATTTGATGAATTTTCGATAAAAATTTGCAAACCCCACGAAACGTTGGACACCCTTCTTATCACTGGGAGCAGGCCAATCCAGGATGGCTGTAACCTTCTGGGGATCCATCTGGATGCCTTCGGTAGAAATGATTAAACCCAAGAATTGGATGCTTTGGCGTTCAAATACACATTTCTCAGGAAGGAGCTCAATTGGACAGTCATAAGCCCTATGAGGAGGAAACGTTTCTGCCCCTTTTTTGCTGAAAACATCCAGAAAGTCGTGATATGCTACTGGAACGACTTGGCGGGCTTCGGAATCCAAATCGATGCACAGCAGGGGAGATTGGTCCTGATGATTCTCTTGCCAACAATGCTGAAGGCAATAGGGGGAAAGAAACTTGATTTCTTCTGTAACCCAGTTAATGTAAGGGTTATGAGCTTTTAACCAAGGCATACCCAGAATGATTGGGAACAGAGGGGAAGCGATTGCATCTAGGCGTAGAAGCTCTTGATGGTTCTCGGCAATAGTGGTAGATAATGGGATAATTTCATGAGTAACCAATCCAGATTTAATGGTGGATCCGTCTGCCAGATGTACAGAAAGTCTCTGAGCCTTGGGTAGTAGAGGTATTTGATGTTTGGCAGGAAAAGCTAAATCTATGAAACAGCTGCAAGCTCCAGAGTCAATTATAGCGGGGGTCTGGATAGTTCCTCCTGGGAGCTGTAACAAAATGGAAAGAGCAAGATGAGCAGAGTGATTGGGTAGAGATGGAGGAGAAGCGGATGTAACTGAGAGGCACTTGCGGATCTTGACCGGACAAGACCTCACATAATGTCCTGATCCTCCACCGTACAGGCAAAGATTTAGCTGGCGTCTGCGCTGGTGTTCTTCTGTAGTCAGAGAAGGACGGAGGAGACCAAGCTTCATGGGTTCAGGTGCGTCTGAAGCGGATGCGGCAGGAGCAGGTGAAGCGGCACTGAAAGAACCAGACACTCGTGGAAGCATCCATACTGGACGGGACTGGTCGGTGGCTCGTTCCGACCTACGTTCCCTTAAGCGACGGTCAATCTGGATTGACAAATTTATAAGTGTCTCCAAGGTGGAGGGGACACCTGTTCGTGCTAGCTCGTCCTTGAGATTATCAGAAAGGCCCATGCAGAACTGGTAACGCAGGGCAGCATCGTTCCAGTTAGTGTCGGAACTCCAGCGCCTGAATTCTGAAACATAGTCCTCCACGGCCCTGTGACCCTGTTGAAGCGTGTGAAGGGCGGCTTCCGCAGTAGCGGCTTGCTGGGGGTCTTCATATAACTGAGCCATGGCTCCAAAAAAGGAGGCTAAGTCCGTCAGAGATGTGGCCTTTTGTTCAAGGAGTCAGTGAGCCCAGGCCTGTGGTTCCACCTGAAGCAAGGAAATGACAAACCCGACCTTGGTGGCTTCCAGGGAGAAGGTTTGTGGTTGTAGCGAAAAATAGAGTTTGCATGCATTGCGGAAGGCTCTGAACTCGTTGCGTTCTCTGTGGAACTTTTCAGGAGTTGGGACTCTGGGTTCAGGTGGTAGCATAATGACTGCAGGAGCTGCTGGCATCCCAGAAGTGAAAGGTGCTTGAGCAGCAGAGGCAGACAAGGTCTGTATTTGGCCTTCCAGCTGGGTATAACCCTGTTGTAAGTCCTTTACAGCTTGTGTTAATCCGGCTAGGTGTTGGCAGAGTTCCTCCATAGGAGAGGGTCCTTGCACAGGCTCAGACATGGCTGTCTGCTACTGTCACGTACCTGGTGATGGAGCCTGATATGCAGAGGACGGCCTCTCTTACAACTCTGACTTGGAGCCCCTGATAGAGCTGACAGGAAGCACCAAGATGCAGAGTCGCACGAGTGCCTGGCGGGATCACTGAACCTGGAGCTGGATCGGAGCACTCGGCCGGGCTGTAGAGGTGTCTGTAGGAATCCCAGAGCAGTGGTAGGCAGGTAGCTGGAGTGAGTAGACAACCGGTCCCCACAGGAAGAAGTGCAGGTGCAGCAGAAGGGATGGTGGCACCCTCGAGGCTGAAGAGAAGGCAGGTACAGGCAGGCCGGGTCATACACAAACGGGCACGTCAGGAACAGAGGCTGAAGCGGAAGCGGAATCAGATTACAGGCCGGGTCGTCAGCAGACTGGCAGCGAAGTGGCAGAAGGAGCAGGCAGATGCAGAGTAGAGGACAAGCTGGGGTCGGATGCAGGCAACAGGAACGTCAGGAAGCAAGCCGGGTCACAACAGGAACAGAAGTCAGGTAGGTAATTGCAGGATACACAGGGAACGCTGTAGAGCAGACAGCACTGAGTCTGGAAACTGACTGAGTTTAAGTAGCCTGTTTGGGTGTCAAAAAGCTGTCACAGGGTGTGTGTGCACCAATGGAATTCTGACAGGGGCAGAGGTAACAGGTCATCTTCTTCGGCAGCCATTTTGGGTGCTGGCATGCCCTTCCTGACAGGCAGAGGTAACAGGTCGTCTTCTTCGGCAGCCATCTTGGGTGCTGGCATGCCCTTCCTGACAGTTTGAAACATACCATGAAGCTTACGACAGGTGATACATTTGAAAATGGTTTTACTCACAAGTCTCTTGGCTCCCACTATCCAGAGTCCAGCTGCATGCAAGGCACCTTTCGGTGAACAAACGTCCTTGGTGTTTTGCCTGTGTGTGGTAGAGTTCCACAAGTAAAGACGCAACATGGTATTTGGTATTATGATAGGATTGTTTTCACCACTATCAAGTCCTGCATTTGAAATACGTCCTCCAACTCTTAACAGTCCTTCATTGTCTATAAAAGGGTTGAGTTTCCTTAGAGCACAGTTGTTTGGAATGTTCTTGCGATTTTGAAGACATTCTAGTGTTATTGCATAAGTGTCTTGTTGGACACAGCTGATGAATACATTTTTTGCTTCTGTGAGTTCATCTACTGTATATTGCTTGTGGCAGTAATGCCAACCTTTGCAACAACTTGGTCTTGTAGGGGTACCTCTAAACGATCTGGCTATGTGAACCAAGCAAGCAGTAGCTCTTTGTAAGGACTTCCAAGTGGAGAATTTGTGGAAGCGCTTGGATCCCAACAGTTGGTTAGAAATTGTTGTATGTAGTGTGGAAACCTGAGGACGGATATCTGAGGCAGATTCAGGTTCTAGCAGTACATATGTCTCCCTTACTGGAGTGGTAGGCACTGGCTTATACAGGAAGGGTGGTCCTGTGAGCCATGTAGTGTCTTTGAGACGGGATGCTGGCACAGACCTTGTAGCATGATCTGCTGGGTTATGATCAGTTGAGACATAATGCCACTGGGTGGGCTGTGTCGACTTCCTGATTCTTAGGACTCTGTTATGTACATAGACATAGAATCTCCTACTTTCGTTGTAAATGTAGCCCAACACTACCTTGCTGTCTGTGTAAAACTCTGTGTCCTCGAGTTCTAGATCCATCTCAGATGTAATAAGTTCTGCTCAGGGCCGGACTGGGAATAACATCCAGCCCTGGAAAAAATTTCATACCAGCCCCACAGCATTATTATACCACCGCAACAGCATAACGTCATTGATTTCTTGTTCATGAAAGGGAAAACCATAAAATGCACATTTGAAGAGTGTATTATATATAGATAAGACAGATATGAAATCACATAGGGCTTTATATAAGCAAATTCCAGTTAAAAGTGGTAAGTGATCAATCATCAAGGGGGACCCCAGGAACTCAGAACGTGGGGGAGGGGGAACCACCTTCCGCAGAAAGAATACACTAAGGTAAGGGGGGGTGGGTTAGTGATATAAGGCTGTGCTTTATATCGGTGCCCCCTTACATTATCGTATTCACTCCCCCCTTACATCAGTGACCCCCCCTTCAGAATGGCCTAGCGGTGCTGTCACTGACCTCCTCTCAGGTGCACCGTGTAGGGCTCAGTCAGTCAGCTCCAGCTCGGTGGCTCTTGTTTTATCCTATAGTCTTCTCTCCACAGTCCACACTTGTCTGACTTCTCCCATGACCCCCATCCCGGCGGTGCTCCCACTCTTGACTCCTCTGCAGACTCCCTCAGAGACTGCAGACATGATACAGGAGATGGTCAGAGACTGCAGACATGATACAGGAGATGGTCAGAGACTGCAGACATGATACAGGAGCTCAATGCAGCCTCACCAGTGCCCATCAAATGCAGCCTCATCAGTACCAATCAAATGCAGCCTCACTGTGCCCATCAATGCAGCCTCACTGTGCCCATCAATGCAGCCTCACTGTGCTCATCAAATGCAGCCTCACTGTGCTCATCAAATACAGCTTTACTCTGCCTGTGAATGCAGTCTCACTGTGCCCATGAATGCGGCCTCACTGTGCCCATCATTGCAGCCTCACTGTGCCCATCATTGCAGTCTCACTGTGCCCATCAATGCAGCCTCACTGTGCCCATCAATGCAGCCTCACTGTGCCCATCAAATGCAGTCTCATTGTGCCAGTGAATGCAGTCTCACTGTGCCAGTGAATGCAGTCTCACTGTGCCCGTGAATGCAGTCTCACTGTGCCCAGGAATGCAGCTTCACTGTGCCCATCATTGCAGCCCCTCCTGTGCCCCATGGCCCAGTCAGCAGTCCCTGTCTGTGGGAAGGTGTGTTGTTGATGCTCGGTACGGTACCTTGCATGCCAGCAGGATATCCATGATGGCCAACAGCAGGCAGGGTCTGTTCTCATTTTGAATGGGGACAGTGCTCCTTCCAGAGGATCTGTTTGCTGTGAGATGGAGTGGTCCCTGGCCACCTGCACCTTCAGCCATCCTCATTTTCCGGCCCCAGTCAGCCTGTCCTCTGGTCCTGGGTAAGTGGAGAGCACTGGGTGGGAGCTGGAAAGAAGGGGGAGCAGAGAGTACTGGCGGGGTTGGAGAGCACATGGGTGGGGGCAAAGAGCAGGGGGGAGTGGAGATCACAGGGATGGGGAGCGGAGAGCACTGGGGGGGGACTTGAGAGCACTGGGGGTCCAAAAAGAACAGAGGTGGAGAGCACTGTGGGGGCTAAGAGTGTGGGGTGGCGAAGAGCACTGGGGGAGGGGCAGAAAAACAGGGGTGGAGAGCACTGGGGGGTACAAAGAGCAGGGGGGAGTGGAGAGCAATGGGGGGAGCTTGAAAGCACCAGTGGGGGAGGGGCAGAAAAACAGGGGTGGAGAGCACTGGGGGGTACAAAGAGCAGGGGGGAGTGGAGAGCAATGGGGGGAGCTTGAAAGCACCAGTGGGGGAGGGGCAGAAAAACAGGGGTGGAGAGCACTGGGGGGTACAAAGAGCAGGGGGGAGTGGAGAGCAATGGGGGGAGCTTGAAAGCACCAGTGGGGGCCAGAAAGAACAGGGGTGGAAAGCACGGGGGACTGGAGAGCACTGGCGGGGGTTGGAGAGCACATGGGTGGGGGCAAAATGCAGGGGGGACTGGAGAGTACAGGGGTGGGGAGCGGAGAGTGCTGGGGGGGAGCTTGAGAGCACTGGAGGGGGAGCCCAAAAAAACAGGGGTGGAGAGCACAGGGGGCAAAGAGCACGGGGGGTGGAGAGTGATGGGTGGAACTTGAGAGCACCGGGGGGGACCGAAAACAGGGGTGCGGAGAATGGGGGGCTGGAGAGCACTGTGGGGGGCAGAGAGCACTGGGGTGGGGGCTGGAGAGTGATGGGCAGAGCTGAAGAGCACTGGGGGGGGAAAGAACATGGGTGGAGAGCACTGGGGGAGTGAAGAGCACTGGGATGGTGGCTAGAGTAGGATGGGGAGAGCTGGAGAGCAGGGGGGGCAGAAAAAACAGGGGTGGAGAGAACTGTGAGGGGGGCTGGAGAGTGTGGTGAGGGGAGGAGAGCATGGGGGGGAGCCAGGGAGCACAAGGAGAACTGGGGGTGCCAGTAAAAGAAGTTGGAGTATTCAGCGGCTGCATGGAGGAATATAGAAAGCTAATTTCCTCTATATGCGGCCCCCCGCCAATCCTCCTATACAGGCACACAGGGCGGACTGTACGGGCGGGCATCTACTGGATCCCTCTCTCCTGCTCCTGTGTGTCACGGAGCTGGCCGGGTCTGTGTTCGGCGGCCGCGCTGTAACATGGTCCCGCCCCCCTAGACCGGCTCGTGTGATAGGCGGAACACTGATTCTATCCACTATCACACAAGCCGGTCTAGGGGGGCGGGACCGTGTTACAGCGCGGCCGCCGGACACAGACCCAGCCAGCTCCGTGACACACAGGAGCAGGAGGGGAGCACTGCAGCCGCAACTCAGGCGGCCTACCGGGAAATCTCCCGGTATCCCGGTAGGCCAGTCCGGCCCTGGTTCTGCTAGTTCTACTGCTAGTACAGCAGCACACAGTTTCAATCTTGGAATGGTGGTTAGCACATGGTGCTATCTTGGCTTTGCCCATAACAAACCCAATATGAACTTGGCCCTCGATGTCTACTGACTTGAGGTAGGTTACTGCTCCTATTGCTTTAACTGAAGCATTGCAAAATACACATAACTTTGTAGACTGAACCCTTGTGGGAGGAAAGTGGGTGTATGGTCTATGTACGCGTAGGTTAGATAAAGTCTTTAAAGAGTCTCTCCATGTTACCCATAATGTCTCTTTCTCAGGAGGTAGTGGAGAATCCCAATCACATGTGTCTGCAGTAAGCTCCCTAAGCAGAATCTTACCTTGGATGGTAACTGGTGCTGCAAACCTGAGTGGATCATACAGGCTGTTGATGGTGGATAAGACACCTCGCCGTGTGAAGGGATTTGGCTCTTGGTCAACCTGAAAGGTAAGGGTGTCAGACTTGAGGTCCCAGTTGAGTCCTAGGCTGCGTTGCATAGGAAGGGAGTCTGTAGCTAAGTCCAGATCTTTGAAGTCACAGGCATAATCTTAGGAAGGGAAGGCCTTCATGACGACCTTGCTGTTTAATGCTATCTAATGCAGTCTGAGATTTGAAGAGGCAAGTGTGCTTTGAGTCCTCTTGAGTAGACTTATTGCGGCTTCGGGTGAAGAAAGTATTTTCTCACCTTCTTGGGCAGATAGCTTAAGTCCATAGATGGCAACAGCAGGAGATGGACTGTTACCAAAAACGTGCACTTTCATGCGGTATTCCATAATGTTTTTAGTACGGTCATAATTCAATGGCGACCCTAGGGGGGGGCCAGAGGGGGCCCTGACCCCCCCAACATTATGCTGTGCCCCACCATGTGCCCCCCCCCAAAAAAAAATTTTTTTTTTTTTTTACAAAAAATCAATGTCTAAGAGGGAGAGAGTCCCCAGTCAGCTCCTGCGGGTGATTCCTCCCCCCTCCCCCCTCCCCTGCTCGCTGACACTGCATAATGCGAGCGTTCACACAACCACGGCCGCCCGATCTGCTCCTTCACCTGCATCCTCATTGGCAGGGAGAAGAGCGAGTTGCATGAAGGACTCCACCAGGACTCTCAGTTACTGAAAAAACAGACTGATTTCTCCCGTCCTTAGGACAGGAGGACCAGCCTGTAAATTCCAAGAGATGCCAGACCAGCGCTGTCAAAAGCAGGGGCAGGACAGCAAGAGGAGGCTGGGGAACCCCACAGTGGCAGAACACCAGGGCCCGGAGGCAAGACAACCTTTGCAACCCTGATAGTGCGCCCACTGCTTTGGATCCTTATATTTTCTTGATATGCTGGTGACATAGATCTCTTGTTTTTTGCCACCCTGGGGGACCCCAATACAGTAGGAAGGGAGCTCACTGCAGAACATGTAAAAGGGCCCGTTGTGGGGTCGTAGTAAAGGGCCCCAGGAGATATGTATATATATATATATATATATATATATATATATATATATATATATATATATATATATGCATTTTATAGTTTTTATAGTTGCCCCCCTACTTTTGTCCCTGTCCCCCCATGTGCCCCCCCTAAATTTGAAAGCTGGAGACGCCACTGCGGTCATTGTCTTTGAACCATAGGAATCTCAAGAAGTTCCTGTGTTCTTCCTTGACTTGGAAGCTGTGGAACATTTGCTGAATGTCTGCAACTATGGCAACTGCTTCTTTGCGGAATCTGTTGAGAACACCAGGAAGTGTGTTGTTTAGATCTGGTCCCTTTAGGAGAACATCATTTATTAAGACCCCTTGATGCCGTGAGCTGGAGTCAAACACTAGCCGGATTTTACCTGGCTTCTTGGGGTGGTAGACGCCGAAGATTGGTAGGTACCAGCACTCTTCATTGTCTTTTAGAGGTGGTGCTATCTCAGCATGGTCATCTTCAAACATCTTACTCATGAATGAAAAGAAATGCCCTTTCATTTCTGTTTTTTTTTTAAAATTGGATCTGAGGGAAGAAAAGCGTTTCAAAGCTTGTTCTCTGTTGTTAGCAAGACGGTGTCTCTGCGATTTAAAAGGCAGGGGTGCCACCCAGCTGTTTTCATTGGTTTTGTAGAATCCCTGTCTCATTATCTCCAAGAAGATATGATCTTCAATAGATGGGCCAATTTTGTGATCTTCTTTAGTCCTTTGGAAAACTGAGCACCCTAAATGATCTCTGTCTTCATGACAAAGAAGATTAGCGGTGTAAGGGTTGGAATGAATTACACTGGCAGGCTTCTCTCTTACAAGGAATCTGTTGGTGCAAGGCTGAAATAGGGATGGGCGCCCGCCTTCTAGTGTCTTTGTAAAGAGAGAGTTCACGCTGGTTGGTTTGTGAACACTCCCTAGGCATACGTTGCCTACTATGACCCATCCTAGATCTAGCTTCTGGGCATAGGGGGAGTTGTGGGGACCATTGATTTGTTTTCTCATCTTGTGAACTCTGATGATGTCCCTCCCAAGGAGAAGCGCTATCTCAGCCTGGGGATCCAGTTCAGGGATGAGATGTGCTATGCCCTTCAGATGTCCGTGATGAAGTGTCACCTCTGGTGTAGGGATCTCCTCTCTGTCCATTGGGAACTGATTGCGCTCGATTAGAGTTGGCAGAGGCAGGGTTGTCTGACCATCAAAGGATTCGATTTGGCAACCTATGGCTCTTCTCCCAGTTTCTTCACTTACCCCTGTACAAGTCTTGAGTAAATATGAAGAGCCGACTTCCTTGATTTTGAAAGTGTCAAAGAAGGCTGAGCTGGCGAGTGATCTGTTGCTTTGATCGTCCAGGATCACGTATAGCTTCACTGTTTTTTCTCTGTGACCCGTTGGGTAAACTGTAGCAAGACAAATCTTAGAGCAGGATTTGTTAGACAGACCTTCTCCACAGACTTGGGTGCACTGGGGTGTAACTACTTGAGGTACCATGTCTTGTTGCTCCCCACCGTGCCCTTCCACTTGGGGTGAGGGGGTAAGAGTCCATGGCGCTGGCCCTGGATGTAGAGCTGTGTTCTGCTCTGTGCTGTTGCATTCAGAGCAGTTGATGCTAACCTTACAGTCTTTCCCAAGGTGAGAAGTTGATGCGCAGCACCTGTAACAAATTCTGTTTTCCTTGAGGAAGGTTCTGCGATCTTGGAGAGTCTTTTCTCTAAAACCTCTGCACTTTTACAACGAATGAGGCTTGTTGTGAAGAGAACACTCTCTGCTTGGATTCTGTGTTGGAGATACACTTGTTTTGCGTACTGCAACAAGTGCGTCTTTGAAATTGCGGGTTAGAGCAGGCTTACTTGACCTAGGGAGAGCAGAGTCAGATGATGAGATGTCAAAACTAGGATCATTTTTAACCTTTGCTTGATAGTGAATAAAGTCCACAAAATAAGAGAATGGTGGGAAGGGGACGTTGTGCTTTTGCTTGTATTTGGAGCCTTGTATAACCCAGGTTTCTTGAAGGCTATAAGGTAGTTTTTGCCCTATAGAGTTAACGCCATGGGCTGTGTCCAGAAAGGCAAGGCCTGGCAAGTCTCCTTCTGCTTTGGCTATTTGGAGTTCTGTCACTAGGTCACTCAATTCTCTCAGCTTCTGGTAGCCTTTGTTAGGAATCCTGGGAAAAGCCTCTATTCTTTTAAAAAGAGAGTTTTCTATAACTTCTGGGGAACTGTAACATTCATCAACCCTCTCCCATATCATTCTCAGCCCTCTGGTTGGGTAATTAATGTTAATGTCTCTGATTCTCCTTGCATGCTCTGACGACTTATTCCCCAGCCAATTGACTAAGAGATCGGCTTCTTCACTTGCTTTTAAATTAAGGTCCCTAGTTGCATTTCTGAAGGATGAACGCCATGCTCTATAACTTTCAGGGTGATCGTTAAACTTTGCAAGTCCCTTTGCTAACAGTTCACGTCATGCTAAGAACTTGAAGAAATCTGACATACCTTGATCGTTGTGTGAGTAGCCAGGGAGCGCTCTGTTGTGCCAGGAACTTGGTGGGTAGAGATACTGTCGCTGTGTCTTTCCGTTGTTCTTCATTTTCGATTTGGTCAACTGTGACATAGGGGGTCATTTACTATAGAGCCACGGCGCTAATTCGCGCAAATTGCCGCAAATTAACGCTAATTCGCGCTAAAACGGTATTCAGTATAGCGCTGGTGAGAAAATTCTCCCAAAATTGAATTTACTATAGCTCCCTGAAACTAAATAGTGCCCAAACCCTTACTCTGCTAAAACCTAGAGAATTGCACGTGGAAATAATGTTTAGAGCATGGTATAATTGCCTAAATGGTCCTGAAATATGCGGTATATTATTTAAAGATAATCTGCTTTTAAACTGTGTGAAAAGGCGATTTCTACACTGAAATATCTTTAAAAGTCTGAAAAGTGAAAAATTCTCTGTTTTGGACAACTAGGTGCCAACACAACTGAGCATGCTCAGACCTGAAAATAACTCTCATTTTAACGCGTGTCTTTTTTACCCGGAGCTATAGTAAATACCAAAATGAGAGCTAATTAGAGAACACTTTTTGGGAGTTAAAATCTGCTCTATTTTAGTCCAAATGAAGTTTCAGTCATTGATTCTAATGGAACAATTCTAACTTTCACAAAAAAAAACCTTTTAATGTTGAGATGAAATGTATCTTTCTGTGAAATAAATTTTCCTTTGCAACATTGTTGCTTCTACATAAAATTTTTTGATTTTAAGAATACCAGAATGTGGAATGTTTTGATGTTTTGGTAAAATATATTTTTCTCTGTCACTTTCACTTGTTACTCTTCATCTTACAACAATCTTTACCCCAAACTCACACAGGTGTCTTTATAATCCACAAACAATACCATTGCTGATGCAAATTTAAAATGAATCACAATTTTTTGTGCTTTTTATTATTTCCAAATATTCCTAATTTGAGCCCAAAAAATGTGATATGTGTACCAACATCAGAAAGCAAAATGTAATTCCCAAAAATTTGAGGGTAACATTCTACTCTCACCCACAAAAAAACACCAAATATCACAGAATAAATCAAGAAGAATAACTCTTGAGTAATGTAACTCCATCACCTGTATGTCCATAGAAATGCAGTATTTATGTGTAGTTATGTGTAGGAGGTTCTCACACGTGGCAGTTCTGTGGCTTAGAGGTTAGATACTTCTGCTTAGTATCTATGGGGGTCTGGGTTCAAATCCCAACCATGTTACTTCATGTAGAGAAGTTGTCTCATCTCCCAGGTCCTACAACTATGTCTAAATGTAGTAGTTATGTTTAGGAGGGTTCCACCACCATTGTAAGTATTTTCCAGATGCACTATTTAGCCAAAAGTATTGTGACACCTGCCTTTACACACACATGAACTTTAATGGCAGCCCAGTTTTAGTTTGTAGGGTTAAAATTTGATTTTTCCAACCCTTTGCAGCTAGAACAGCTTCTGGGGAGGCTGTCCACAAGGTTTAGTGTGTCCATGGGAATGTTTGATCATTCTTCCAGAAGTGCATTTGTGAGGCCAGGCACTGATGTTGGATGAGAAGGCCTGGCTTGCAGTCTCTACTCTAATTCAGCCAAAGAGTGTTCTATCGGGTTGAGGCCAGGACTCTGCGCAGGCCAGTCAAGTTTCTCCACCCCAAACTTGCTCATCCATGTCTTTATGGACCTTGCTTTGTTCACTGGTTTGCAGTCATGTCAGAACAGGAAGGGACCATTCCCAAACTGTTCCCACAAAGTTGGGAGCATGAAATTGTCCAAAATGTCTTGGTATGCTGACGCCTTAAGAGTTCCCTTAACTGGAACTAAGAGGCCAAGCCCAACCCCTGAAAAACAACCCCGCACCATAATCCCCCTCCACCAAATCATTTGGACCAGTGTACAAAGCAAGGTCCATAAAGACATGGATGAGTGATTTTGGGGTGGAGGAACTTGACTGGCCTGCACAACAGTCCTGACCTCAACACAACAGAACACCTTGGGGATGAAATAAAGAGGAGACTGTAGGTCAGGCCTTCTCGTCCAACATCAGTGCCTGACCTCACAAATGCACTTGGAAGAATGTACAAACATTCCCATAGACACACTCCTAAACCTTGTGGGCAAGAAGAGTTGAAGCTGTTATAGCTGCAAAGGGTGGGCCAAATGAGTTTTGAACCCAATATTAATACTGGGATGCCATTACAGTTCATGTGCATTTAAAGGCAGGCATCCCAATACTTAGGCCAATATATTGTATATTGCTTGTGACACTGAGCATGGCTATGGACTTAGGGCTGGTTCACACCACAGAGATGCAGAGAACATGTGTGAGGCTGCTTGGTGGCTAAGTGGGTAGCAGTTCTGTCTAGCAGCACCTGGGATGTTGGTTCAATTCCTCAACATGCTAATCCTTGTGTTGAAGTTTATATGTTCTCCCTGTGTGGGTTTCTCACCACAATCCAAAGACATGCTGGCATCTTATTTATCTCCTGTCAAAATAGGTTCTAAAGTAAGAAAGTTAATTTTGGACTTTATATTGGAAGCTCATTGCAGCCAGGGACTGATGTTAATGTTTATTAGCACTAATCATGCTCAGGGACTTGGATATTTCAAATTTTAGGGTTTACACTGCACGGGTACATATGCTTAGAAAACTGTTGCTTTGTTTATGTGGATGCAAATGGACTTTGATCTTTGGCCTGTAGTTGGAGATTTGATGCACATAGCCAAGGACTAACACAGTTGCAAATAGTATTATCTGTTCCTGCTCACCAGGTGCAATCACTTTAGACATACATGAAGAGACAGATTGAAAGATACTGGTGGGCGTGTACTTCTATTGGGTGTGTCAGTGTGCTAACAATACAACCTCTCTTATATAAAGGCCTGCAGTAGGGGGGTTTGTTTGGCCTGAGAAGGTCAGGTTTTTTGCTGTGATTTGTGGTGGGAGAAGGAATGAAATTGGGAGATTTGATGAAATTCTTGTGCATTTTTTCAATCAAAAGTGGGTTTATGTGGCCATGCTGTCAATGTTGTGCGTGTATTGTTCCTGTCTGATCATGCAAACATCATTTGGAAGCATCTGCTGACCTACTCTTTTTGATCTCGTTGTTTAATCGTGTACACCGAAATGCAGCTTCCAGCAGAACATGGTCACCGATGTATGTATGTGTGGATTGTGGGCTGATGGTGGGTGTTTTGAATAAGTCTTTTGTAATATATGAGAATGCTTTGTAAGAACGACTGTTAAGTATGTTTCTATAATCTTGCAGATAATGTGATGTGTTGCCCACTATACACTGAAATTAAAGCTGTGTCCACTCTAAGGTTTTGTCTAATTTTAGATTGTAAGCTCCTATGAGCAGGGCCCTTAAAATTCCATTGCTAAAAGTAGCACCATATATCCTGTCCAAATTTCTTTGAAGCTAGTAAATGAATGTATTTTTTTTTTCTGCTGGTAAAATAAAAGTACATTATTGAGCTTTTCGTTGTGGTGTTTTTTTTTTTTTTTTTTTTTATTTTTTTTTTTTCTTCTACTTTCCTTTCTCTTTAGTTTTTGTGGGTGGTGGTTTTGGGAAAGTGCAATATCTCTTATGTTTTATTTCAATAAGTATTTGGGCACCAAAAAACTAATCTCTTTGCCCTGGTTCACATTGATGCTACTTTGAAATTGCGCTACTTCACTTGAAGTAGCACAATTTCAAAGTAGCAAGGGCAGCGTGATTTCAGGTGGCTTCATACACAAATGTCTATTAAAGTCGCACCTGAAATTGGCAAAAGTAGTGCAGGAACTACTTTAGCAAATTGGTGCGGCGTCACAAAAAAAATGTTGCATCGATTGGAACAGTGCCATTGCCAATAGTCATGCGATTTGATCTCTCAAATCGCATGACCAATTGCTCCAATGTAAACCTAGGCTTCTGCACAACTGCAAGTTAATGATAAAGGTGGAATCTTTATATATAACAGCTGTGGAGAATTGCAGGTAATGAATTCAGCTGGTGGATAGGCAGTGTTTGAATGTGTCAGCTCTGGTTCACATTGGTGTGATTTGACATGTCAAATCTGTGGCACTTGCACTGTTCTAATTGGTGCGATTTGTATTGATATTGGTGCAGAAACCTGCACCGATGTCTCTGATGTTGCCCCCCACCGTCGGGACTGACATGCAGGAATGAAATTGTGGGAGTTCAGCTGAACGATTTCCTCCCTCTGTCAGTGTGAACCAGGGCTCAAACTGGGCCTTCTGTCTTTGTAATTCACCTGCTGCTAACCCAGGGACACCATTTCTTATCAAACTCCCGTAAGTTTACCTTCAAATATATGTAGAATTACAGATTTGCATATCTGAAAATAAAAAAATACTAATCATGGTTGAGATCAAATATTCGCAGCTGCAATCAAAAGCGTGGTTTCACCTTCTAACCTGGAAATTAGTCATTGTATGCACCTGGAAGTTCCTGTGCTGGTCAGGATCTCGATCTAGGTGGACATGGCGAGGTCTCTTTAGCAAAGAGGAGGTGCTGCTCATTGGCTGGGTAAGTGTAGGATATGTACTTGTACTTAATCAATGCGGGGGTGGATGTCATAGTTAGATTTGGTGTGGGTGGGGTTCATTGATTTTTTTTGGCATCACCACACATTTGCTTCCGTCCCATGTGCACACATCACTTCCTGCATTTGTTCTGCTGATGTAAATCAGTAAAGACTATGCAAGTATAAATGAGAGCTCCTTTTATTAAAATATATATGACTTGTTTCACAGCTGGGTGAATTTTCCAGCAAATTTGGACCTCTGAGTTGCATGACAAGTTGTACCCCATGATTCTCAATGATAACCATATCTGTGCTACTTTAAGTCGCACCAACTTCAAAGTAGTCCCTGTACTACTTTGGTGTGACTTGAGGTATATCGGGTACAATATTACACCGGCATTCCCAGAGGTTGGGGCCAAGTTGCAGCAGCAAAGTGGCAGCAAAATAGCGTTACTTTCAGGTCGCAGCAGTGTGAATGAGATTCAAGGATAACACCTTTGAATTTGGCCCTATTGTCACTTGTGCATCCTGAATGTGTAGCAAATTCGTCCCTGCACTACCTTGGTTTGACTTTGATGCAATTTGAGGTCCATACACCACAAGATTACACAGACATTGCTTCAAGTCATGACAAAGCTGTGCAATTTTAAGGTCGCACAAGTGCAAATGGGGCCTTATTCAAAGGTGTTATCAATTAATCGCATTAGGTTACTTTCACACTTGGGTGACTTTTCATGGAGCTTTGGACCTCAGAGTCACATGAAAAGTTGTCCCCCTTGATTTCCATGCATATTTATTAGAGCTGCACGATTAATCGTCATCGTGATTTTTTCCCCTTTACGATCTTGAAAAAAGCGTTTCACGATTCCTGCTATGCAAAGAACTCTCTCTGCTCTTCTGAAGCCACAGCCGAAAAACCAGGAAGTCTGCCAAGAATTAGAACATTCTTTATCAGTGAACTTAACTAGAAACCTTGTAACAATTTGTCAATGAAATAGACTTCTGTGTAAGTGAGGAAAGTTTAACCACTTAAACACTAAACATTTTTCTGACATTTGTTGGTTTCAGGTTAAAATCATTTTTTTTTTGCTAGAAAATTACTTAAAACCCCCCAACATTATATGTATTTTTTTAGTAGAGACCCTAGAGAATAAAATGGTGGTTGTTACAATATTTTATGTCACACTGTATTTGCGCCTTTCAAATGCGATTTTTTTTTGGAAAAAATTACTTTAATGAATAAAAAAAAAAAAAAAGAAAAGTTAGCCCAATTTTTTGTGGGATAATGTGAAAGATTTTACGTCGCGAGAATCGTGATCTTTTTATTCTAAGCAAAAAAATTGTGATTCTTATTTTGGCCAGAACCGTGCAGCTCTAATATCTATGCAACTTCACCCATGTTCACATAGGTCTGAATTGACATGTCAAATTGTAGGCCAAATCGGCGCCTATTGATGGCAATGGAACTGTCCGAATTGGTGCGACACCACAGCGATTCCCAAAAGTAGTTCCTGCACTACTTTGGGCGACTTCAGGGGGTGATTTCTTACCTTCCAACTTTTTGAGATGGGTATAAGGGACACCTATTAGCAAAAGTAGGTAGGCATAGGACACCTTCTTAAAGGAGAACAGTTGGGACCTATGTGATTTCACTAGACATCTGTGCAGGAAAGTGCACTGATGTCTCTAAAATCGCTGACAAAGTCGGGCTGAGTCACACTTGTGCAACTTTGGACATCAGAGTTGCATGACAAGTCATACCCCATTATTTTCAATGTGTACCATTCATATCTGTGCGACTTCAAGTAACACTGACTTCAACGTAGTACCTGTACTACTTTGGTCTGACTTTGATGCGAGTTGAGGTCCATAGACCAAGTTTACACAGGCATTCCCTAGAATTGCGGCAAAATTGCTGATGCAAAATCGTGGGAAAGTTGCGTGTCTTTCCCTGCGACTCCTGCGTCCATAGACCTCAAGATTACACAGGCATTGCTTAAAGTCGCATTAAAATCTCACAACTTTCAGGTCGCACAAGTGTGAAAGGTGCCTAAGTCACTGTGCTGAGTACTATTTTATACCTAGAATATAAAGTAGTCCCACCATCAAACACTAGTAAACTAGTATGTTCTCAATATAATTGTGCTCAAATGGCTGAAAATCACACAGATGGTATCACCTACTGAAAGCTTGCATTGTACTCAGCAGCATATGCTGTAAAGAGGCGAATGCCTATTAGCCAATGCCACATCGGCATGAGCATGGTTGTTACTATAATATTAATGCCTGAAATGCAAAACATTATTGTATTGAATCAAACATTAGTAAATGTATTTTCTCTGTAGGTAAGTGCTCAGCTCTGTAGCATAGCGGTATACCCTGCTGCCCCCAAAAGTTCAAGCCATGAATTCAAATCCCACTGACAGCATCATCTCCTGGAAGTGTGCATTGTACTCAGAAGCATAATTAGCCAAAGCACATCAGCTTGCTTTATTCCATATTTTAACTCTTCAAATGCATACAATGGTATGTACTTATTCAATAATATTATGGTATGGAATTCAAAAAATTCAAGGAAAAAAATGCCGTAGGGTCTCCCCAGTACATACCAGGCCCTTCAGTATGGACTTTAAGGGGAACCCCACACCAAAATGTAAAATAAATTTGATGTGGGCCCCCCCCAAAATCCATACCAGACCCTTATCCGAGCATGCAGCCTGGAGGTCAGGATAGGGGGGGATGAGTGAGCACCCTCCCCTTCTGAACCTTACCAGGCCACATGCCCCAAAGCGCCTTTTCCCCATGTTGATGGGGACAAGGGCCTCTTCCCGACAACCCTGGTCGGTGGTTGTCGGTCTGCAGGCAGGGGGTTTATCAGAATCTGGAAGCCCCCTTTAACAAGGGGGCTCCCAGATCCTGTCCCCTATGTGAATAGGTATGGGGTACATTTTACCCCTACCCATTCACCAAAAAAAAGCAGTGAAATGTAAAAAAATCAATAGCCGGTTTTTGACAAGTCCTTTATTGTAAAATAGCTCCGAGCTGTCTTCTTCCCTGAGCCATCTTCTCCAGACGCTGTCTCTCCCTCCTCCATCTTCTCCCCGAGCTGTATTCTCCCAGAGCCGTCTCTCCTGCCGCCGCCATCTTCTCCATCTGCTGTGTTCTTCCGCACCGCTGGTTACCCGCTAATAAAAAAAAAAGCTGTTCTTCTTCCATGGTGGTCTTCCTCCGCTGTGTTGTCACCCGCTGTGTGGCGTCTCTTACATAGCCGTGGAGCGGACTCTCCGGGTGACATTATCGGATGGCCACAGAAGACCGCCACAAGAAGAGCAGCTTTTTTTTATTAGTGGGTAACCGGCTGCGCTGAAGAACACATCAGCGGGGGAAGATGGTGGCAGCAGGAGAGACAGCTCGGGGATAAGAAACATCAAACACTAGTGAATGTATTTTCTATGTATGACTGTGCTACACCCAATAGGCTAGCGGTCAGCACTTCTACCTTGAAGATCTCATGGGTTCAAATCCCACAGAGAAATGCTAAAAGATTGAATTGGTGAAAAAAAAGCAAATGACTATTAGCCAATTAGCCAAAGCAGCATATACTGAAAATAGGTGAATGCCAATTAGCCAATGCACTTTAAATTTGGCTGATTCTATTATATTAATTCTTCAAATGCATGCAATGATATGTAAGTATTCAATACTATTATGGTGTGAAATTCCAAACACCACACACTAACTAATGGGCAGATTACATTTTTTTGTTTGTTTATTTTAATTCGCTTGTGCACTGAAAAAATAAACACAGCTGGGGCATGGTAGGTTAGCTGGTATTTGAACTTGTACCGTGAGTGCTGTGGAGACATCTGAGCAGACTACTAAGCCATTGTGCTAAGTATGAGACCTGCATAATAGTGTAGTATGATTAAAGAATGAATATAAATAATTACCCCTTTATAGTCACCTAAATTAAAAAATAAAAAACAACATACAACAAATAGGTACCTTAGCCCCGGTTCACACAGGGGCGGTACGACTTGCAGGTCGCCTCACCGAGGCGACCTGCACACGACTTCCACGGCGACTTGCAAAATGACTTCTGTATAGAAGTCTATGCAAGTCGCCTCAAGTCGCCCCCAAAGTAGTACAGGAACCTTTTTCTAAGTCGGAGAGACTTGTGCCGCTCCTATTAGAACGGTTCCGTAGTACAGAATGGGAGGCGACTTGTCAGGCGGCTAGGTCACCTGACAAGTCGCCCCTGTGTGAACCGGCAGTAAATGTTTAATACATGTAACTTTACAGAATAGCAGACATTACTATGTAATAATCATTCATAACTGCATTAGTTAGCAAAAGAAGGAAAAAACTAGGAATACTAATTGCAACATACATCAATAGATGCACATGAGGTAGAGCACATCTCACATAAAAATGTTTCTTTCGCATACATGGATCATGGTTACAGTGCAGTACTATATAACAACTTGGTAGGAATTGGCATTTGCATATACGCGGAAGCGCTAATTAGCGCCAGCTTAGAAGTTACTAATATGTGTTTCTCACTAATAGCGCTAATTTTTCATTTGCACATTCGCCTGTTGAAATTTTATTTGGCTAAAATGGGAGCTATTATTTGCCATAGTGCCCAGTACTTCCTGGCGCTATAGTAAATGACCCCCATAGACTTTAACGGTGTTCGCGTGCTCGAACAAACTTTTTTCCTGTTCACATGTTCTGGTGCGAACCGAACGGGGGGGTCTGCTCATCCCTACATAGCAGTAAAAAGGGTCGCTGGTTCGTATTCCCAACCACACCACAAGACTACCTGCCTGGAGTTTGCATGTTCTCCCTGTGCCTGCATGGGTTTCCTCCGGGTACTCCGGTTTCCTCCCACACTCCAAAGACATGCTGGTAGGTTAATTGGCTTCTGTCTAAATTGGCCCTAGTATATGAATGTGAGTTAGGGACCTTAGATTGTAAGCTCCTTGAGGGTAGGGGCCCATATTAGTATAATGTATATGTAAAGCACTGCGTAAATTGACGGCACTATAGAAGTACCTTAAATAAAAATAAATAAGTCTTCACTAATATTATGGTGTGAATCTCAGCCCAGCCCAATAGGCTAGCAGTTAGCACCTCTACCTTCAAACTTTCAGGTATTGAAAGACTCATGGGTTCAAATCCCACAGAAAAATCCTTGGTGGAGAAAAGGAGAATTACTGTTAGCCAATTAGCCAAAGCAGCATACAGTGAATGCCAAGTAGCCAATATACTTTAATGTGGTTGATATTATTGTATTAACTCTTCAAATGCTTGCAATGGTATGTAAGTATTCACTAATAGTATGGTGTGAATCTCCAAACACCACACACTAGCTAACAAGCAGTTTACGTTTGATAAACTTTATTGTATAGTATATAACACATCAAAAACTAGTAAAAGTATTTTGTATGTGTAATTGTGCTCAGCCCAATAGGCTAGCAGTTAGCACCTCTACCTTCAAACTTTCAGGTATTGAAAGACTCATGGGTTCAAATCCCACAGAAAAATCCTAAAAGATTGCATTGGTGGGAAAAGAAGAATGCCAGTTAGCCAATTAACCAAAGCAACACAAATATACATATATATATATACTGAAAATAGGTGTTTGCCAAATAGCCAATGCACTTTAATGTGAATGATTTTATTGTATTAACTCTTTAAATGCATTTAAATGCATGCAATGATATGTAAGTATTCAATTATATTATGATGTGACATTCCAAACACCACACACTAGCTAAAGGGCAGTTTACATTTCTTTGTTTGTTTATTTTAATTCACTTGTGCACTGAAAAAATAAACACAGCTGGTGGATGGTAGGTTGGCTGTTGTTTGAACTCATACCATGAGTGGTGTGTAGATATCCAAGCAGACCACTAAGCCATTTGGCTAAGTACAAGACCTGCAAAGTAGTGTAGTATTATTAAAGAATGAACATAAATAATTACTGCTTTATAGTCAACTAAATTATTAAATAATAAATCAAAAACATGAAAAAAACAACATACAACAAATAGGTAACCTAAATGATTAATACATGTAACTTTACAGAATAGCAGACATTACTATGTAATAATCATTCAGAACTGCGTTTCTTAGCAAAAGAAGGAAAAAAAAAACTAGGAATACTAATTGTAATATAAATCAATAGATGTACGGGAACTAGAGCACATCTCTGATAAAAATGTTTCTTTCACATACATGGATCATGGCTACAATACAGTGCTATATTACAACTTGATAAGAATTGGCATTTGTATATACGCGGAAGCGCTAATTAGCGGTTGTTCCCCGCTTATATCGCTGATTTTCATGCGCAAATTCGCCGGTTTTGTTTTCATTTGGCTAAAATGGGCGCTATTATTTGCCATAGTGCCCAGTACTTCCTGGAGTTATAGTAAATGACCCCCATAGTGTTTTGATAGCCTGGATGCGGAATGTGCTGAAAACTGACTGAGTGCGGGATTACTTTCTTGCTTGATGTAAGGTGTGTGAATGGCGGGAGTTGATTCCGCTCTCGGAGCTGTAAGTGGGCAGTTGTCTGGTTCGGCGTGTCGTTGCACATATTCTGGGGTACGCTCTGTACCGTCATCAGGAACAGATTTTTTTTCAAGTACGTTGCTGAGCTGTTCACTGGTGGGCTTTGCAAGTTCTTCTAAGTTGTCTGCCTTGGCCGCAGCAGCCGCTGACTCCTTCTCTTCTCAGACTCTGGGCCAACAGTTTGAGAAACAGGTGGCAAAAATGACCCCTCTGGAAGATGCTTTATATTTTCATTTTACAGTCTCAATGGCTCCTATTTACTTGCATAGCAAGATTTTAGACAGCAAATGAGGAGTATCAATAGCTTGAAAATACTTTCAACTGGTCAGTAAATGAGTAGATGTGGTGTGCTTTTAGGTGCTTACGATTGTTGCAGATTTAATTATTGTTGTTTGCCATATTGTTTGAATTATTATCATTTTGACACTGTAGTTGGTTAGGCTTTAGAGCCTTTGCAGGCTGGAATTTTAACCAGGTTTGATGGAGATAGGACAGCCATCTCTGGTATGGTGTCTATTAGCTACAATGGAAGTTGGCGTCAGAATGGTATATATAGATCTATATATAGATCTATGTATATAGATCTATATATTGATCTATATATAGATCTATAGATATAGATCTATATCTACATCTATATCTATCTATCTATATATATATATATATATATATATATATATATATATATATATATATATATATATACAGTATCTCACAAAAGTGAGTACACCCTCACTTTTGTGTAAATATTTTATTATATCTTTTCATGTGACAACACTGAAGAAGTGACACTTTGCTACAATGTAAAGTAGTGAGTGTACAGTTTGTATAACAGTGTACATTTGCTGTCCCCTCAAAATAACTCAACACACAGCCGTTAATATTTAAACCGCTGGCAATAAAAGTGAATACACCCCTAAGTGAAAATGTCCAAATTGGGCAAAAAGTGTCAGAATTTTGTGTGGCCACCATTATTTTCCAGCACTGCCTTAACCCTCTTGGGCATGGAGAAAAATAGAATAATAAGGACAGATCTAGGCATCATTTAGCACCACATCCCAAAATTCTGAGAAAGAAATCTTTTAGAGGGAAACCAAAGGGACTTTTAAGGTGCTTGCATATTAAAATAGATAAACATATATAACTTTATCCATAAAAGTAGTTTTTATTTAATACAATTAAAATTGAAACAGACAGTATAACAAGACAGTTAATCACTTAAGAACAGTGTTTGATTATCAAGGATGCCACATCTAATTGGTGGGCAATTAAAAAAGTACCACTTGACCATAAAGCCACTCTACATGTTTCGCTCAATTCGGAGCTTCCTCAGGAGTTTTGGCAATATAATAAAATAAGGTACACTGTAGATAATAGAAAAAACAGAAATAAGATATACTGTTATAGTTAATACAGTTTACACATAAATGTAAATATGGATAAGTGATTTGTACAGCTCAAGAGCATCCAAAGTATCACATAGATCAGGAAGAACAAAAATGATATAACGATATCAATAGGCTTACCGGGCTGCCACAAACAGAAGGCAGAAGTATTTTTTATGAGCCAAGCCAAGGATTGGCGTCAGTGATAACAGGTATATTCAAGCTGCATCTCTCTCACATCAAGGAGTACCCATCAATTTTTGGCCACAGAGGGAGGTAAAGTTGATGTATCCTTAGTAAGGGGAAAAAACATACAAATAAATAGGAAATTCAAGAATTTTAGAGAGGGCAACCATGCTAATCATAGTGATGGAAAGTGAAAAGTACCTTAGGTAGAATCAAAAATCTCTCTGTATTGGGGACATCATATCCTCATAGACAGTTTACAAAACCAATGTAGTAATCAGCATCCACTGGGGGGCCCTACTTCATTATCTGGGAGTCAATATATGAAGTTCCAGACATTGAAGTATTCTTGAAAAGGGGTTCCTAAAATGACATAAAGATGGGCAAAGGCAATAAGAGCTGCAGTTCCAAACATAGCCTCTGTGTGAATACAAACATGGCTGTGCAGTAGGGATGAGCTTCGTGTTCGAGTCGAACCCATGTTCGACTCGAACATCGGCTGGTCGGTCGTTCGCCGAATTGCGAACGATATGGGCCGTTCGCGCCAAATTTGTGTGGCGCGTCACGGCCCATAATTCACTGCGGCATCGCAGTGCATTGCTTGCTTATGATTGGCCAAGCATGCACTATGACCCGCATGCTTGGCCAATCACAGCGCCGCCTTAACAGAGAGCCGTAATTGGCCAAAGCCAAGGAGGCTTTGGCCAATTATGGCTCAGGGGATTTAGTACACGCCCCACACTATATAAGGCCGCCTGCACGGCGGCCCTGTGCAGTGTGTTCCGGTGTGCTGAGAAATAGAGAGAGAGAGACAGTGTCATTTCATTTGAGTTAGCTAGATTAGGCAGGACAGTCAGTCAGTTAGCTGCACTTAAAGTGTATTGTGTATATATATGCATCCAAGGTGTTGCATATATATATATATATATATATACACTGTATTCAGTTTAGCTAGATCCGTTCCTGTTATCTTCTAGACTATTTACATTGAGTGCAGTGCGTCCTGCTCACAGTGTTCAGCTAGATCCGTTCCTGTTATCTTCCTACTGACAGGCAGGCTTGTCTTGTTACAGTATTTTGAAGAAAATTACTGGTGTTCTTTTGATCCTAGTAGTACCACAGTCAGGCAGCTAGACTATTTACATTTAGTGCAGTGCGTCCTGCTCACAGTGTTCAGCTAGATCCGTTCCTGTTATCTTCCTATTGACAGGCAGGCTTGTCTTGTTACAGTATTTTGAAGAAAATTACTGGTGTTCTTTTGATCCTATTAGTACCACAGTCAGGCAGCTAGACTATTTACATTTAGTGCAGTGCGTCCTGCTCACAGTGTTCAGCTAGATCCATTCCTGTTATCTTCCTACTGACAGGCAGGCTTGTCTTGTTACAGTATTTTGAAGAAAATTACTGGTGTTCTTTTGATCCTATTAGTACCACAGTCAGGCAGCTAGACTATTTACATTTATTGCAGTGCGTCCTGCTCACAGTGTTCAGCTAGATCCGTTCCTGTTATCTTCCTACTGACAGGCAGGCTTGTCTTGTTACAGTATATAAAGCTACCTGAAGAAAATTGCTGGTGTTCTTTTGATCCTATTAGTACCACAGTCAGGCAGCTAGACTATTTACATTTAGTACAGTGCGTCCTGCTCACAGTGTTCAGCTAGATCCATTTCTGTTATCTTCTTACTGACAGGCAGGCTTGTCTTGTTACAGTAAATACAGCTACCTGAAGAAAATTGCTGGTGTTCTTTTGATCCTATTAGTACCACAGTCAGGCAGCTAGACTATTTACAGTTAGTGCAGTGCATCCTGCTCACAGTGTTCTGCTAAACCTACAAGTTAGTGGGGTGCGTCCTGCTCACAGTGTTCAACTAAACCTACAAGTTAGTGGGGTGCGTCCACCTCACAGTGTTCAGCTAAACCTACAAGCTAGTGGGGTGCGTCCTGCTCACAGTGTTCAGCTAGATCCGTTTCTGTTATCTTCTTATTGACAGGCAGGCTTGTCTTGTTACAGTAAATACAGCTACCTGAAGAAAATTGCTGGTGTTCTTTTGATCCTATTAGTACCACAGTCAGGCAGCTAGACTATTTACAGTTAGTGCAGTGCGTCCTGCTCACAGTGTTCAGCTAAACCTACAAGTTAGTGGGGTGCGTCCTGCTCACAGTGTTCAGCTAAAGCTACCTGTAGAAGGTTGGTGGTGTTCTCATACTACAGGCAGGCAGTTGATTTTGCTAGCTGCAGTATCAGTACATATATATATATATATATATATATATATATATATATATATATATATCCCAGCTTAGTGCAGCTACAGGCCATTAGTATGTCTGGAAGGCCAAGAAGGAGAGGCAGACAGTCACAAGCCAATAAGAGAGGGCAAGCAGGCTCTGTGTCTAGTGCTGGTCGTAGAGACGGTGCATCCTCATCAGCACGTGGCCATGGGACACGCTTGGCCTTTTTTTCGGCAGCTGGCCATGTTGAGCCACAACATGCGGAAGACTTGGTCGAGTGGATGACCAAGCCGTCCTCATCCTCCTCATTCTCTCTCACCCATGCCCAGGGTACTTTGTCTGGCAAAGCAGCGGCCTCTTTCCTCGGCTCAATGTCATTAGTGACTCCTTCCCTAGCCCCACCATGTCCTCCTGAGGAGTCCCTCGAACTGTTTGACCACAGTGTTGGGTACATGCTCCAGGAGGATGCCCAGCGTTTGGAAGGCTCTGATGATGATACTGAGCTCGATGAAGGCAGTAACATGAGCACGGACAGAGGGGGTGCCCAAGAAGGACAGCAATCTGGCAGTCATGCTCCCCCTGCTGCAGCATACTGCCAGGTTTGCTCCAGTGATGAGGAGGGAGGGAATGATGAGGTCACTGACTCAACGTGGGTGCCTGATAGGAGAGAGGAGGAGGAGGCACATCACCAACGAGGTAGGATGCCCTCCAGGGGCCAGCCTAAGGGCAGCACATTGACTGCATCACATCCCAAAGCTCCACATGTGCAGGGCGCTGCAGTCTCTGCGTGTTATTCAAAAAGTTCTTTGGTGTGGGCTTTTTTGAGACGAGTGCATCAGATCGCACCGCTGCTATTTGCAACATATGTCTCAAGCGTATCTCACGTGGCCAAAACATCTCCCGCTTGGGTACCACATGCTTGACCAGACATATGTTGACCTGCCATGCAGTTCGTTGGCAAGCGTATCTAAAAGACCCACACCAAAGAACAAAGAGGACCTCTCCTTGCTCCTCATCAGCTGAGATTTCCAACCCCACTAGACCTTCAGTCCTCTCTGAGACCTGCACTGAGAGGAATGAAGGTGTAGAATTAGGTGTGTCACAGCCAAGTACTTGTGGGCAATCTGCTTTTGGTACACCGACGTCAGATTGTACCAGGCAAATTTCCCTGCCCCAGCTGCTGCACCGCCGAAAGAAGTTTGCTCCCAGCCATCCACATGCCCAGTGGTTGAATGTTAGCTTGGCAAAATTGCTAGCACTTCAACTGCTGCCTTTTCAGTTGGTAGACTCTGCCCCCTTCCGTGAGTTTGTGGAATGTGCGGTTCCTCAGTGGCAGGTACCCAAACGCCACTTTTTCTCACGGAAGGCGATTCCGGCTCTCTACCAGCATGTGGAAGGCAATGTCCATGCCTCGCTGGACAGGGCGGTCAGCGGTAAGGTGCATATTACCGCTGACTCATGGTCCAGCAGGCATGGACAGGGACGTTACCTAAGTTTCACGGCGCATTGGGTGACTCTGCTGGCAGCTGGGAAGGATGCAGGACAAGGTGCAGTAGTGTTGGAGGTTGTTCCGCCACCACGCCTCCAAAATGCTAATGATTGTGACACACCTCTCTCCTCCACCCCCTCCTCTTCTTCTTCCTCCATGGCCTCTTCCTCGGAACCAGCGGTGCTCCGTAGTCGTTCAAGGGGCTACGCAAGTATGCAGGCCAAAAGATGCCATGCGGTGCTTGAGCTGGTGTGCTTAGGGGACAGGAGCCACACTGGGGCAGAGGTTCTGTCAGCTCTGCAGGGGCAGGTTCAGAGGTGGTTGATGCCACGCCAACTTAAGGCAGGAATGGTGGTTTGCGACAATGGCACCAACCTCCTCTCTGCCCTCCGACAGGGACATATGACCCATGTGCCCTGTTTGGCTCATGTCCTTAACTTGGTGGTGCAGCGGTTCTTGGGCAGGTACCTGGGCTTACAGGATGTCCTGAGGCAGGCCAGGAAAGTCTGTGTGCATTTCCGTCGGTCATATAATGCCAGTGCTCGGCTGACGGACCTCCAAAAGGAGTTTAACCTGCCCAAGAACCGCCTAATCTGTGACATGCCCACCAGGTGGAACTCAACGTTGGCCATGCTGCAGCGGCTGCACACGCAGCAGAGGGCCATCAATGAGTACCTGTGTGACTATGGCACCAGGACAGGGTCAGGGGAGCTTGGTTTTTTTCCCCACGCCAGTGGGCCATGATCAGGGATGCATGCGCTGTCCTGTCACCATTTGAGGAGGCCACGAGAATGGTGAGCAGTGACAGTGCATGCATCAGTGACACTGTCCCCCTTGTCCACCTGTTGGAGCACACACTGCGTGGAATAATGGACAGGGCACTTGAGGCAGAACAGAGGCAGGAAGAGAAGGACTTCCTTAGCTCTGTTGTGAATTCCTGAAGAAATATATTTTATATTTCCTGGCAGAAACATGAGAGATGCTTATCCCTAAAAAAATAGTTGAACTGTTGCCCTCTTGGGGACCTTTAGGATAAAATGGACATTCTCATGTTTGAAAAAGCTTTCCTTTATTACCTCAAATATTGAAGACTTTTACAAGCATGTATTGTCAAGGAAGCTATTGGAACAAAGACTATTCCTGTCACAAAACAAGGAGATATTTACATGGTATTGTGAAGAAACAAAAAGTTGCCAAAAGACACAAGGAGACATAGATTTTTATAGCATAGAGATAGCCTCACTCATTGTGTTTGAGTGGAGAACTGTTTAAATAGCTAACACCTTGGCTAAGAGAACCCATTGTTTGAACATTTAGGATGGTTTCAACAAACAAGTCATTTCTAGACACCCAGTGAGAATGTTCAAGGTCCCTCTCAACACATTAGTGAAAGTTGAATATTGTGCTAGTTAAAATAATATAAGGTATCAATAAGGTTATCATAAGTCATTTTAAACTATCTCTGACATTGTAGGTCACAGAGACATTATAATGTTGGCGTCGGCAGACCCAACAACTTTGCTATGAAGAAAATGTATATGAAAGTGTGATTTTATAAGTAGAAGTGTTTTAGGTAACAAATTAGTATTAGGAAAAACATATAATCATGATTATAATCATATAAGGTTGTAGCCTACACTTAAGATAAACAAATGTTCAGTGGAGATACCAGAAGTTATACAGGTATCCATATAGATAATCATTTTATGTGGTATTGATGAAATATATAACAATGTGTGTGTTTCCTAGATAGACCAGTTTACAGATATACATTTATAGAGATACAGTTATATCACCAAGTTATGCAATGATGATTAATCAAACTTATACTGAGTGTATTTTACATTAGACCGAGTACCAGAATATTTAAAAGTATATAACTATCCTTACCATTATACACCTTATGAAAATAGGACGTATTAATTTAAAAGGATGGACTCAAAACATGTGTGAGACACCTGGTGGTTGAAGGTGGTATTATTTGAACTCACCAAATTTCCAGAGGAAGTTAATAATTAAGTCTCCTAACCCAATGGGAAGTGAGCCACCTCCTTTTGGGCAGAGTCATTATAATTTTTATGGTCTTATTATCTGAAATGGTATTTAGAGGCAAGGAAGATGGGAGACAAGGAGAGCGAATGAACGAAGGGAAGGAGGAGAGAGCTCAGGGGGAGAGCTCAGGGATCCACCCTGAAGGGGGGACACTGGGGGACACACACACTCCCAGACTGACACTCATGCACCATGCATGAATTCATCTCTTTACATTCATGAAAATTCCTCAACACCTAATACTTGGAACTCGGAGGTCACAAGAAGTAAATCCTCTTTAGGAGTATCCATTTTGAAACTACGGCAGCCATCTTAACTCTGGTAACTAGCCCATAGGAACTGCAGCCATCCTGGAATGGGTAATTATATCATGTTGATTTTATCTTGTATGTTCTCTCAAATATTGATATGTTCTCACAAATATTGATGTATTGAATATTATACAGTTGATAATCATTCTCCCGAATCAATAACCGCCTTGTAGATTTTTCTCTAAAGATTCAGATTTTTTCATTATATTTTTCTTTTTGCATAGTTGCCACATTCATTGACAAAGCAAACGTCTAATTTATTTCACAATTTTAACCACTTACTTACCTGCAGTATAGTAACGGTTGCACGTGTGAAATACAGACGTTCTGTTTAATTGTCAAGTTCACAAGGTTATTGATTCTACCGAGAAGTTATCATGGTGGTATTATGTCAAAGGGACGGTACGCCCATTTTTGCAAGTGTTTTTATTGATTTTCAAGACGTTCATGTAACGCAATTGGTATCTTAATTTCATGTGATTATTTGTGTTTGTTTACCAATAAAATTTCTATTTTGTGTGACCACACGTCTCCGTGAATAAGTTTCACAAGTATAGACTGCGTCACATAGATTGATTTTGTATCTTAAAAATATCTTCGTTAAAAATTACTCAAGGATAATTATTGTGCGGGAAACCTGTCCTTAAAAAGGCACAACTTATTCTGACTGAAAATTCACGACATAATGGAGGCACTGAGCTGAGATAACGTCGATGTTTTGTACAAGATCAATCATAGTTATGGTGGTGACATACATAATACTTTGCATGAATTTTAATTATTAATTTTTGGAAAATTTTTATCTTTATGCCAAAAAAATGTCTGGTCAAAGTGAATTTCATGTTGGGGGGGATTATCAAGAGTCAGCCCTTAGTGGTAGTATGAGTACTCAGAGAAAATTGGTACAAGTACAGGAAATGTTGGAAATAATTTCTAAAATTGAAATGACGGATCATGTCAGAAAAAGTTTGTCTAATGAGACTGGTCTAGAAGCATACATTAAAGACCGTAAAAGCCGCGCCAGTCAGTTAATGAAAGACATGTGGAACGCGGAAGGTCAAAGTAATGAACTCACAGACAGCTTCTCTAAGACAAAGGGAATAAAAAGGCTTGATCACCTTCTTTTGGAATTAAGTATTATCCTGCTGTATCTTCAGATTGAGTTCAAATATCAAAGTACCCAACAGAAAGATGATATCTTAGATTTTCTAGATAAACTTGAACAAGCAAAAAGGAATGCTAAAACAATTATGGACGAACTCCACCAAATAAGTAAAGAGTGGGAACAATTAATAGAGGAGAGGGAGAGTTTTCTGCAGGAAAACGAGTCTCCTGACGAAAATTGCCGAGTAATAGGCAGTGGAAATTTAGGAAGTTGCCGAGTAATAGGCAGTGGAAATTCAGGAAGTTGGCATGAACCCCTAATTAAGCAATTAGAAAAAGTAATAGAACAAATGAAGTTTATGCCCCAGGGTAATACTCAGATACGCATCCCTGAAAGGGACGAGTTTGATAGTACTTCAGAATCTGACTCTGAATATGATTCTGACTCTGATTCTGAATATGAAGGTTGGGAGTCAGACGATGAGGGGGAATCGGAAAAAGAATCAATATCTTACCCCAAGCCATCTGTAGAGCAAAGGGGAGTAAAAAGTGAAGTACCACATGAAAGGGGATCTAATCAATTTTCTTTGGGATCAAAGAAAAAGCTAGACACCCCTAAACAAGATACCTCAGAAATAAAAAAATTTGTAAATGATGCTGTCCCAGTCTTTAGTGACGAGTCTGACAGTACTTCAGAATCTGACTCTGAATCTGATTCTGAATATGAAGGTTGGGAGTCAGACAATGGGGAGAAATCAGAAAAAGAACCAATATCCTACTCCCAGCCACCTGTGGAGCAAACAGTAAAAATTGAACCACCACATGAAAGGGGGTCTAATCAATTTTCTTTGGGATCAGAGAAAAAGCTAGTCACCCCTAAACAAGATCCCTCAGAAATAATAAAATTTGTAAATGATGCTGTCCCAGTCTTTAGTGACGAGTCTGACAGTACTTCAGAATCTGACTCTGAATCTGATTCTGAATATGAAGGTTGGGAGTCAGACAATGGGGAGAAATCAGAAAAAGAACCAATATCCTACTCCAAGCCACCTGTGGAGCAAATGGTAAAAATTGAACCACCACATGAAAGGGGGTCTAATCAATTTTCTTTGGGATCAGAGAAAAAGCTAGTCACCCCTAAACAAGATCCCTCAGAAATAATAAAATTTGTAAATGATGCTGTCCCAGTCTTTAGTGACGAGTCTGACAGTACTTCAAAATCTGACTCTGAATCTGAATATGAAAGTTGGGAGTCAGACAATGGGGAGGAATCAGAAAAAGAACTAATATCCTACCCCAAGCCATCTGTGGAGCAAACAGTAAAAAATGAAGTACCACATGAAAGGGGATCTAATCAATTTTCTTTGGGATCAGAGAAAAAGCCAGACACCCCTAAACAAGACACCTCAGAAATAATAAAATTTGTGAATGATGCTGTCCCAGTCTTTAAGGAAGAGGGATCCATGTGCGTTATTGACCACATCGAGACCTATGAAAATACCCTATCAGTTTTAGGCCTCGAAAATCTGGCTGTGCTCAAAAGTGCTTCCCACGTAGCAGAAAAGGAGCCAGATCACAACCACCCTGAGTTTAAATCCACATCTTCCAAGGCCCTACCTAACTACATAAAAGTGAGTTTAGCAAAAGGTTACAAAGGGGGGTGTCCACCGGAGTCATTGGTAAAAGAGAGTAACAATTTGTATTCTTTCCAACAGACTGATGAAAACAAAGGGGGGCCTGAGCCCTCAAATAAATTTGTGAATGAAATTCATGTACCTCCTAAATCAGTACATGGTGAAACCCAGAAAAAGACATACGCTGACATAGTCAGAGGAGACGTGCCAAAGAGTTTCCCTAGTAGGAGACCAGATACCCCACCAAATAGAAGGGGGGAGCAAAGACCACCTCAGGAGTACCACCCATGGGATCCTGGCCCAAACTTTGAAAGAAACTATAGGGTGTATCTCCCACGGGTCAGAATTAGACCTAAGGGTAGACACCCTCACCAGTGTGATTGGCCCCGGGGGCCTACACAGGTAAATAGGGAGCAATCACAGGGTAGGACACCCCAAAATCCCCGGAAAAATAGGGAGCAACTAAGGCCCAGACAAATATCCCAAAATGAAGACAGTGGTTCTGATGGGGATAGGTCTGATCAAACTGAGCCAGTAGCCCCTAGAAAGTACAGACACCGGGTCCCACGACCCAATTCTGATCAACCCGTAAGCAATGCAAAATCCAAAATCGTTCAAATTATGAATATGTTACACGGTTTTATTGCTGTACGGAACGTGAATAGCATTTCTTCAAGGGGCAAATCCTGTGGCCAACCAAGGGCCACAGAGCCTTTGAAGCGCCTATGGTAAAATAAATCAGAGGAATGCACTGAATAAAGGTATAGGAGACAGAAGTTCTAACACCATGTTTTTCCCCAGGTCACAATAATGAGGATCCTGAAATCCCTATCGGGGGATGGTGGTTGTTAGATATTAATTATTCTCCTATTTTTCAGTGGTCACTTCATTCCTCTGACATACACAGGTCGCTCTAAACAGCATAATTTCAAGAAGTCGCCTAAGACGGTGATTCCAGAGGAAGACCGAATCCTAAAGACATTAATATCAGGAGGCCTAAATGGTTTGATATTTTGGTAAAAGATGAGGAGTCACCCGCATAAGGTAGTTTGATTGCCTCAAATGAATTGTATTGACACCCCAAAGGGGGGAGATTTTATTTGTTTTATTCCTCACAAGTAGAAGGTTGACTATAATGTCAAATATCTTAGTACTGACAATAAGTGTCACATGTCAAACTTAAATGTTTTAATTGTTATTAGTCCAGAACCGCTACAAGTAAGCTAAAAAAAAAAAAAATGGTTCTGAAGAATGTCAGTCATTCATGTCTGGTATCCACAGCTGTCAAGAAATGTCCTCATGTTAATAAGCCCTGAAGCTTTGTCACCCAGAGCAAATGTTTCATACATTGTCCTGCTATCCAGAGCGTTTAGTTAAAGGACTGATGACACAATGGAAAAAAAAAAAAAAGGGGCTCTGAGGAAGCCCAGGATACCAGCTTAACATTGAGATCTCAAACACAGATCATGTAAGAAAAAAAAAAAGGTGACTATATATGTCTCTTCTAACGGAATCCATTTTCCCTTACAGGACTAAGATGTCCATGAGCCGGTCAACAGAACCGAGAGCCCAACGTGTGTGAAACATCCAGCGAAGGAACCGTATGGGGGATTCCGGAACACCACTGATGGCCAGTCTACACGGACAAACCTCCCAGGATGGCCAAGACCCAAAGGTGCCCGAAGTGATCCATTTCCCGCCAACCAACGGATGACGGCCCCGAGATGCACACATCGATCACCAACCCATTTTGTGTTTTCCCTTCTCATTCAAAGAGTTACACCCACATGAAGGTGTCTACACCCTTTCAACATAGATCCACAATCTGGATCCATCTCCACGACTAAAATTACAAAACCAGAAGGGAGCCATATTTCTTCAATATGTGGCGGTGGTGAAGTCTTTCAAACGACTCCCGGCATTTGAACACTTCACAAGGGGGGATTTGTTGTGAATTCCTGAAGAAATATATTTTATATTTCCTGGCAGAAACATGAGAGATGCTTATCCCTAAAAAAATAGTTGAACTGTTGCCCTCTTGGGGACCTTTAGGATAAAATGGACATTCTCATGTTTGAAAAAGCTTTCCTTTATTACCTCAAATATTGAAGACTTTTACAAGCATGTATTGTCAAGGAAGCTATTGGAACAAAGACTATTCCTGTCACAAAACAAGGAGATATTTACATGGTATTGTGAAGAAACAAAAAGTTGCCAAAAGACACAAGGAGACATAGATTTTTATAGCATAGAGATAGCCTCACTCATTGTGTTTGAGTGGAGAACTGTTTAAATAGCTAACACCTTGGCTAAGAGAACCCATTGTTTGAACATTTAGGATGGTTTCAACAAACAAGTCATTTCTAGACACCCAGTGAGAATGTTCAAGGTCCCTCTCAACACATTAGTGAAAGTTGAATATTGTGCTAGTTAAAATAATATAAGGTATCAATAAGGTTATCATAAGTCATTTTAAACTATCTCTGACATTGTAGGTCACAGAGACATTATAATGTTGGCGTCGGCAGACCCAACAACTTTGCTATGAAGAAAATGTATATGAAAGTGTGATTTTATAAGTAGAAGTGTTTTAGGTAACAAATTAGTATTAGGAAAAACATATAATCATGATTATAATCATATAAGGTTGTAGCCTACACTTAAGATAAACAAATGTTCAGTGGAGATACCAGAAGTTATACAGGTATCCATATAGATAATCATTTTATGTGGTATTGATGAAATATATAACAATGTGTGTGTTTCCTAGATAGACCAGTTTACAGATATACATTTATAGAGATACAGTTATATCACCAAGTTATGCAATGATGATTAATCAAACTTATACTGAGTGTATTTTACATTAGACCGAGTACCAGAATATTTAAAAGTATATAACTATCCTTACCATTATACACCTTATGAAAATAGGACGTATTAATTTAAAAGGATGGACTCAAAACATGTGTGAGACACCTGGTGGTTGAAGGTGGTATTATTTGAACTCACCAAATTTCCAGAGGAAGTTAATAATTAAGTCTCCTAACCCAATGGGAAGTGAGCCACCTCCTTTTGGGCAGAGTCATTATAATTTTTATGGTCTTATTATCTGAAATGGTATTTAGAGGCAAGGAAGATGGGAGACAAGGAGAGCGAATGAACGAAGGGAAGGAGGAGAGAGCTCAGGGGGAGAGCTCAGGGATCCACCCTGAAGGGGGGACACTGGGGGACACACACACTCCCAGACTGACACTCATGCACCATGCATGAATTCATCTCTTTACATTCATGAAAATTCCTCAACACCTAATACTTGGAACTCGGAGGTCACAAGAAGTAAATCCTCTTTAGGAGTATCCATTTTGAAACTACGGCAGCCATCTTAACTCTGGTAACTAGCCCATAGGAACTGCAGCCATCCTGGAATGGGTAATTATATCATGTTGATTTTATCTTGTATGTTCTCTCAAATATTGATATGTTCTCACAAATATTGATGTATTGAATATTATACAGTTGATAATCATTCTCCCGAATCAATAACCGCCTTGTAGATTTTTCTCTAAAGATTCAGATTTTTTCATTATATTTTTCTTTTTGCATAGTTGCCACATTCATTGACAAAGCAAACGTCTAATTTATTTCACAATTTTAACCACTTACTTACCTGCAGTATAGTAACGGTTGCACGTGTGAAATACAGACGTTCTGTTTAATTGTCAAGTTCACAAGGTTATTGATTCTACCGAGAAGTTATCATGGTGGTATTATGTCAAAGGGACGGTACGCCCATTTTTGCAAGTGTTTTTATTGATTTTCAAGACGTTCATGTAACGCAATTGGTATCTTAATTTCATGTGATTATTTGTGTTTGTTTACCAATAAAATTTCTATTTTGTGTGACCACACGTCTCCGTGAATAAGTTTCACAAGTATAGACTGCGTCACATAGATTGATTTTGTATCTTAAAAATATCTTCGTTAAAAATTACTCAAGGATAATTATTGTGCGGGAAACCTGTCCTTAAAAAGGCACAACTTATTCTGACTGAAAATTCACGACAGCTCTCAAGGCCCCCTTTATCCAGACAGTGTTCCTGCGTGCCCACCGATCACACAGGAAGAGGACGAGGAGGAGGAGGAAGATTGTGTCAGTATGGAGGTGGAGCCTGGCACTCAGCATCAGCAGCAGTCTTTAAGGGATCAGTCCCAAGAAACACACGGACTTGTACGTGGCTGGGAGGAGGTGGCTGGGGACCATGTCGCCCTTAGTGACCCAGAGGACTCCGGACCGAATGCCTCAGCAAACCTACGCTGCATGGCCTCCCTGATCCTGCAAAGCCTGCGTAAGGATCCTCGTATTTGTGGTATCAAGGAGAAGGACCAATACTGGCTGGCAACCCTCCTTGATCCACGTTACAAGGGTAAGGTTGCGGACCTTATCTTGCCATCGCAGAGGGAGCAGAGGATGAAACATCTTCGGGAGGCCTTGCAGAAAGGTCTGCGCAACGCGTTCCCAGAGACTGGGAGGTTACAAACTCCTGTTTCTGGACAACGTGTTGCTGAGGCTTCGGTCAGTCAAAGAAGGAGCGGTGGAGAAGGTGGCCATCTGACCGATGCGTTCAGACAATTTTTTGGTCCGCAGCCCCAAGGTATGATCGGTTCCAGCAACCATCGCCAGCGTCTGTTTTACATGGTGCAGGAATACCTAGGCGCAAGATCAGACTTGGACACCTTTCCCACCGAAAATCCTCTGGGTTACTGGGTCTTGAGGATGGATCACTGACCAGAGCTTGCACAGTATGCAATTGAGCTACTGGCCTGTCCTGCATCCAGCGTTCTTTCAGGAACGCACATTCAGTGCTGCTGGAGGCGTGGTAACCGATCACAGGGTGCGTCTGTCCACTGACTCGGTCGATCGACTGACCCTCATAAAAATGAATCAGTCTTGGATCAAAAGCACCTGATGCTGATGTAACTGAATAATTTTTTTGGAAATCTCAGATCCTTTCAAAGACTGCCTATGCTGATGCTGAGTGACTATCCCTGAGTAATTATCCTCTTCCTCCTCAATCATCACGCTGATAGCTTGTAAGAACATTTTTGGTTCTGGGCGCCACCACCAGTGCCTAAGGCACAATTTTTCAGCCCCTGTTTAACAGGGGCGTGTAATTACAATTTTTGATGTAATACTTTGCAGCAGGGCTCGTTCCTGCATTCCAACTAGAGTGTCTGTGAGGGGTTGCAGTGTTGTGGCACCAGCAGCAGTGCCTAAGGCCCATTTTTTCTGCCCCTGTTTAACAGGGGTGTGTAATTACAATTTTTGATGCAATACTTTGCAGCAGGGCTCGTTCCTGCGTTCCAACTAGAGTGTCTGTGAGGGGTTGCAGTGTTGTGGCACCAGCACCAGTGCCTAAGGCCTAATTTTTCAGCTCCTGTTCAACAGGGGCATGTAATTACAATTCTTGATCTAATATTTCACAGCAGGGCCCTGTGAGGGCTTACAGTGTTGTGGCCACAGCAACACCTAAGGCCCAAATTTCTGCTGAGTATATAGGGCAGGACCCTACTTTCAAACAACTAACTTACAAAGGACTCCTACTTGGAAACGGAAGGAGACAACAGGAAGTGAGATGAAATCTACCCCTAGGAAGGGAAATTCTCTCCTGTAAGAGTTAATATGGGAAAAACATTTCTCCTTTCCACTGATGCTTTCCAATCCTTGTTCCACAAAAAAACCCAAATTTTCAAAAAACATTTTTCATTGGGACAAAAAGTGAGGTGAAATCTTCTGAAGAGGAGGAAAGACAGCAAAACAAGTGTCACAGGGGTGATAACCCTTCCCTATGTTTTCCAAAAAGCTTAAAAAATATTTTTTGGCTGGAGCTAAACACGTTAAAAATGTACCCATTCAAAATTACAAAGAGATTCTACTTAACAACAAACCTACAGTCCCTGTCTTGTTTGCACCGCCTGTATCAGAGTATATAGGGCCTGGTGGCCCCACACCTTTCCTTATTTTAATTTGGGTGCGGGGTTCCCCTTAATATCCATACAAAACCCAAAGGGCCTGGTAATGGACTTGGGGTTACCCATGCCGTTTGTCTCACTGATTTTCATCCATATTTCCAGGACCCGACATTACATTAAACCTGCAAGCAGTTTTAAATGAGATTTTTCCTTTAAAAATGACATTTGGTGCAGGGACTGTTCTAAACACGGGAAACACGCGTCACTTTACAGGCATACTATAGACACCCCTCAGGTACGATATTTAAAGGAATATTTCACTTTTTTTTTTTTTACTTTAAGCATAATTAAAATCACTGCTCCCGAAAAAACGGCCGTTTTTAAAAGTTTTTTTTGCATTGATACATGTCCCCTGGGGTAGGACCCGGGTCCCCAAACCCTTTAGGACAATACCATGCAAATTAGCCTTTAAAATGAGCACTTTTGATTTCGAACGTTCGAGTCCCATTGACGTCAATGGGGTTCTAACGTTCGTGCGAACTTTCGGTCTGTTCGCAGGTTCTGGTGCGAACCGAACCGGGGGGTGTTCGGCTCATCCCTACTGTGCAGGAACACTTACTGGTATGAGAAGAACCAGCAGGTGAAGATATGGGGAGAAACATAAAGTCCCCCCTGTGATGAGGAGCAAGGCTGGAGTTCACCAGAGCTTCACAGGTTGCCACTGGAGTCCTCTTCCACTCATCCATCACGACATCACAGAGCTGGTTGATGTTAGAGACCTTGCGCTCTTCCACCTTCCATTTGAGGATGCCCCACAGATGCTGAATAGGGTTTAGGTCTGGAGACATGCTTGGCCAGTCCATCGCCTTTACCCTCAGCTTCTTTAGCAAGGCAGTGGTCATCTTGGAGGTGTGTTTGGGGTCGTTATCATGATAGGAATACTATACTATACTTGGTCTGCACGGTGCTGCTCACAGCACCATGCAGACCAAGCTTTCTTTGTTCCAGATCACAGATGTCAGGTACTGTGCTGCCCTGGTATTACATCTTTGCTTGTTTCTTAGACTGCATAATATCAACCCAACAGCCCATTTAAAGACCTGAGAACTATGAGGGGTTTTATGCCTTAATGCTGATAGCTCTGGAACGCTTTTGTGGATAAGGGCGCCCTTTGTGTCTGACCTGGCTCTCTGGGCCAAAGTATTTCCTACCCCGGTTCCCTTTCATCAGCTCCCCTTTATTGGGTTGGACTTTCTCCCTTCCTCCTTTTTAAATGTATGCAGTATTGGTTATTTCAAAAAAATACATGACAACCAATTATTGAACCACTAGCCACTAAAGAAGATGTTCTATTGTTACTAACCTTGAAACGCGTCAAGCATCCTCTGTCCTAGTTCCACATACTGGACAGAGTCAAGTGCTTATTCTGTTTGTATATCACATGTGTTTTTTTGACATTTCACCTGTTTAATACATATGCATCCAATTTTGACTTTTAAAGATATATCCTCAATTTTAACTTTTTCTAATAAAAATATGAATACATTTTCAAACACATCTTGATTGTTGTTGGAATTCAACATGATTAAATATCATATTTATGGTATTTCATCCCCTGGCTGATACAGGCAGATGGCCCCAAGTTGGAATGTAACCAGTTACACATCAAAGCTTTGTAGCATATCAGAATAACAAGGGCTTGGCTCAAGCCCACCTGATGTGATATGAGTGATTACAGGCTTCAAAGAGAATAAGGGCTAGCTAAGATGGCCCAGGGCTAATAGAGACGATTCATGGACAAACGCTGCCCCCTAGTGGACAATACAGCATACTTCCTGGAGAATGGATAGATATTAGAAGGACTACCTCTTGGCAATATCTATTGGACAGGAGGCAATTGGGGGTGGTCAAGAGTGGGTGTGAATGTTTGAGTAAAAAGGCAACAAAGGAAGCAGTTCTTCCCTTTGCCCTCTCTTCAACATCTGAGCCTACCCGATGATACAAAGCCCTGCGGAGAGCCTTGTGATAAGTATCTTTGATATTCTGATAGGATGTATATTGTTGGTATATGTTTGTAATATCTTTTTCTAGTATTTGATGTTAGCTTTCTTATTTCCTTGGGAAATAAATAAGACTTTATTACTTATAAACCGTGTGTTTGGTTTCATAGCTAACCTTGTATTATTGTGATATCAACAGTAACATGCTGTCAGAGTTTTATAGAATAGCTAACTATAGGGATAGACAAATTAATACATAAATTACTTCTATTATCAAGGAGTTCCTTCCTTCCAAAGTCCCATAGAGGAAATTGTTCTATTTTATATCTGATTTATGGATGTGGGCAGCAACTCCTTCTCCATAGATCTATGACACAACCATAATTTATCTTCCACTCCTCCATGACGACATCACGGAGCTGGTGGATGTTAGAGACCTTGCACTCCTCCACCTTCCGTTTGAGGATGCCCCACAGATGCTCAATAGGGTTTAGGTCTGGAGACATGCTTGGTCAGTCCATCACCTTTACCCTCAGCTTCTTTAGCAAGGTAGTGGTCGTCTTGGAGGTATGTTTGGGGTCGTTATCATGATAGGAATGCTGCCCTGCAGCCCAGTCTCCAAAGGGAGGGGATCATGCTCTGCTTCAGTATGTCACAGTACATGTTGGCATTCATGGTTCCCTCAATGAACTGTAGCTCCCCCAGCACTCATGCAGCCCCAGACTATGACACTCCCACCACCATGCTTGACTGTAGGCAAGACACACTTGTCTTTGTACTCCTCACCTGGTTTACGCCACACACGCTTGCAACCATCTGAACCAAATAAGTTTATCTTGGTCTCATCAGACTACAGGACATGGTTCCAGTAATCCATGTCCTTAATTTGTCTTGTCTTCAGCAAACTGTTTGCAGGCTTTCTTGTGCATCATCTTTAGAAGAGGCTTCCTTCTGGGATGACAGCCATGCATACCAATTTGATGCAGTGTGTGGCATATGGTCTGAGCACTGATAGGCTGACCCCCCACCCCTTCAACCTCTGCAGCAATGCTGGCAGCACTCATACGTCTATTTCCCAAAGACAACCTCTGGATATGACGCTGAGCATGTTCACAGGCCTGTTTTGAGTGGAACCTGTCTTGTTAAAATGCTGTATGGTCTTGGCCACTGTGCTGCAGCTCAGTTTCAGAGCCTTGGCAATCTTCTTATAGCCTAGGCCATCTTTATGTAGAGCAACAATTCTTTTTTTTCAGATCCTCAGAGAGTTCTTTGCCATGAGGTGCCATGTTGGACTCCCAGTGACCAGTATGAGAGAGTGAGAGTGATAACACCTGCTGCTCTCCATTCACACCTGAGACCTTGCAACACGAGGGAGTCATATTACACTGGGGAGGGAAAATGGCTATTTGGGCCCAATTATAACATTTTGACTTAGGGGGTGTACTCACTTTTTTGCCAGCGGTTTAGACATTAATGACTGTGTGTTGAGTTTTTTTGATGGGACAGCAAATGTACACTGTTATACAAGCTGTACACTTACTACTTTACATTGTAGCAAAGTGTCATTTCTACAGTGTTGTCACATGAAAAGATATAATAAAATATTTACAAAAATGTGAGGGGTGTACTCACTTTTGTGAGATACTGTATATATACTGTATATGTTTATATTCATGATATACGACACACCATACAAGACTGGAAATAAAGAATTGGAATGTTTTAAGGCTTGATATTGTCAGACCTAGGACAAGCAGCGGACAATAATTTAAAAGATCTCTATGAATGTTAAATCTGACATAAAATAATTCACTAACTGTGCACTTGCTTTGAGATTAAAGTCTGATTTTCAGAACACTTTTTATTGCTAATAACATGCCATACATTTCCTTTTAACAATAGAATATAGAGAAATAAATATATGTTAATGCAAATAATACCAAAAAAATAAATATTTAGCTGGGTATAAATTACTAACATTATCAAACAGCTAAAGATAAAAAAAATATATATATATAAAAAAAATAATGTATACTTCTACTGTATTTTGGTGAAAATGTAGTGTATTATTCATTTTGTAATAGGAAAAACAGACTTTTCAGCCTTTAACATGAGATATATTTTTATCAGGAAACACAAAGAAGTACAGAATATCTCCTTAGACGTTCATCTTGCCTTTACCAAAGGTGATCTTGATCTTTCCTTTAGTTTGTCCACATCCTTGATAAAACTGCCAGCAGGAGTTGTTCTGTTTCTCGACTAATAGAAGAGCCTATAGAAATATTACACAGTTCTGCTCCACATGTGGTAGTCATTGTGAAGTGCTACATTTCAGTTTCTCTCATTGGACAGCAATTCACACTGTAACAAACAATAAGTATGTCTGCAGGGTTGAATTAACTTTACACACATGCACAAAGACAGAAGAGTCACTCAGAAGCAACACAAGGAAAAGACAGAATTTTGGGAACATTTTCAAAAGGAATATGTAGGTCACATGGTCAAATATTTATTGCCTTTTTCTTATCTTTTCTGCCAATCTGTCTTGTGAACAAGTAACTCAGAATATTTGCACTTTTAAAATGAACCTAGAAAAATAAATTCCAAAAAAAAAATACAAATTACAAATTTGTGTCTTAGTTGTGATTATTTTGTAAATCTTGCTATTATATTAATATTTAAACTGAACCCTCTCCATCCTCTTTATATGAAAGTGCCACTATTACTGTAGTGGACAAAATAAATACAGTACATAAACCTCTTAACCACTTGCCGAATGTATCCCTTACATGTACGGTGGCAAGGCAGCTCTGCTGCCCCAGATCACATACTGGGTACGTGATCTGGTACTTCTGGGTAGGGGGCACACGCGTGCCGCAGGTGACCCGGCTGTGCTGTGATTATATACAGCAGATGCCGACCAGTGGGCACCGGCCAATGGATGACCACCAGCACCCTCCGATTGTCGGGAAGACACTCAGGACAGAACTCTGCCTATGTAAACAAGGCAGAGCTCTGTCCTGTTAGCGGGGAAGTAAGGCATTTTCTTTCCCCACAAAGCAGGAAATAAAATCCATGACTTACACCATACACAGTACACCAAAACACTGGTTAGGCACACATTTAATCCTTTAATAACCATGGATGTTTAACACCTTCCCGCCCAGCCTAGAGCAGGATGACCACCAGGCTGTGGCTTGCCCATCCTGACTGGACAACATATGATGCAGTGCAGTGGCGTGATCTGCCACCCGCTGTGTCAACAGGTTCACTTATTAGTGTACCAGCTCACTGCTGGTATCATGTGATCACTGCGACCAATCACAGCAGGTCACATGACAGTTTTACAGTACACAATGGATGGATTCCTTTCATGCCACCCATTGTGTACAATTGTATGCTAGCTGTGATTGGTCAATTTAATCACATGGTACAGACAGGGCCAATCACAGCCCATCTGTACCATGTGATTAGCTTTGACCAATCACTGCTAATCACAACAAAACAAACTGAATGAATCAGTTTCATTTAGTAAAATGCTTGCTTATAGCAATGTTATTCAATGCTACAAGCAAACATAACGTGCAAAAAAAAATCCTGATCACTTCCCCAGAGTAGTAAAATGTTACTACGAGAGGGAATAGAGAAAAGAGGGCACACCAGCCTTGTGCATTATCCTTTAATAAATTTATTTGTAAAAACAGATTAAAAACTACTCATAAACACGTGAAGATAATTTTTTTTAAAAGCCACCAAATGGTGGCAGTCAATCTAGGTATGAAAGTCTCCAGATGGTGAATGAGAGAACTTCAGGACCACTGCTGGCTTACATGTTTTGAAGGAATGCCTTCTTTCTCTGAGGCTCTGAGGAAGAAGGTATTCCTTCAAAACCTTGGCTTTTACAAAACGAATTATCTTCACATGTTTGTGAGTAGTTTTTAATCTGTTTTTACAAATAAATTTATTAAAGGATAATGCACAGTAGCGTCCACTTAAAACCTGATAGCCATTGCCTGATCTACAAATTGAAACACACTCCCAGGTGCAGTCTAACAACTGCCATTTATAAAAGTGACTGGAAGACTCCTGTTTGGGACTTCAGTGGGATTCGCCACAAAGTTTGTGAACTTCGAGCAAGATTCACAAAACTGTTCACAAACCAAACCCAGAAAGATTTGCTCAACTCTGCCCTGACAATTCCTTCATCTGCTTTTCCCTCCAGAAGGATGAAATCATCCAGGGTCATCATCTACTCATAGTGACTGATGCCCAACCACTGCTTAGAAGACCCATGGTGGAGAGACACATTGGGATCCGTCCTTATCAAAGACCCGAGGCTGGGGTAGATAGCCACACGCCTGTATGAGCTCCGTAACAAGAGATCATAGGAGCTGGTAAGGGGCAGTATTTATATTTGGTGGAGGAACCCTTCTGTCACCCCGTTCTTCTGGGTGCTATGGTCGTATGACTTACAGCGCATGGATACTTGTCTCACCTATCTTTGAAGGAGTATTCTGCCAGTGAACTTTTTCTTTCCCTTCATACTTTTGGAATGGACTGAATATACTCATTTTTCCATGTTTTTTTATTTTGTTTGATGTGATTTAAATAATTTTTCTCACTGCTTGTCACTATATTATGGGTGTATAACCCTCCCAATGAGAGGTGATTGAATTGTTACATAGTTACATAGTTAGTCAGGTTGAAAAAAGACACAAGTCCATCCAGTTCAACCATAAAAAAAAAAAAAAAAATTGTACAATCCAATATACCCAATACTATACCCACAGTTGATCCAGAGGAAGGCAAAAAACCCCAGCAGAGCATGCTCCAATTTGCTACAGCAGGGGAAAAAATTCCTTCCTGATCCCCCAAGAGGCAATCGGATTTTCCCTGGATCAACTTTACCTATAAATGTCAGTAGCCAGTTATATTATGTACATTTAGGAAAGTATCCAGGCCTTTCTTAACCACTTGACGACCGCCTCACGCCGATGTACGTCGGCAAAGTGGCACGGACAGGCAAAATCACGTACAGGGTACGTGATTTGCCTTCCGCGGGTGGGGGGTCCTACCGGACCCCCCCCGGTGCCCGAGGCGGTCGTCTTTTGTCCAGCGGCGATCGGTGATGAGGGGGAGACCATCCGTTCGTGGCCCCCCCCTCGCGATCGCCGCCGGCCAATCGAATCATTCCTTTGCTGCTGTATGCTAAACAGCAGCAAAGGAAGTGATGTCATCTCTCCTCGGCTCGGTAATTTCCGTTCCGGCCCGAGGAGAGAAGACATCAATGTGAGTGCACCAACACACACACACACAGTAGAACATGCCAGGCACACAAAACACCCCGATCCCCCCCCCCGATCCCCCCCCGATCCCCCCCCAATCACCCCCCCCCCCCCTGTCACAAACTGACACCAGCAGTTTTTTTTTTTTTTTTTTCTGATTACTGCATAGTGTCAGTTTGTGACAGTTACAGTGTTGGGACAGTTAGTATTACCCCCCTTTAGGTCTAGGGTACCCCCCTAACCCCCCCTAATAAAGTTTTAACCCCTTGATCACCCCCTGTCACCAGTGTCACTAAGCGATCATTTTTCTGATCGCTGTATTAGTGTCGCTGGTGACGCTAGTTAGTGAGGTAAATATTTAGGTTCGCCGTCAGCGTTTTATAGCGTCAGGGACCCCCATATACTACCTAATAAATGTTTTAACCCCTTGATTGCCCCCTAGTTAACCCTTTCACCACTGATCACCGTATAACCGTTACGGTTGACGCTGGTTAGTTCGTTTATTTTTTATAGTGTCAGGGCACCCGCCGTTTATTACCGAATAAAGGTTTAGCCCCCCGATCGCCCGGCGGTGATATGCGTCGCCCCAGGCAGCGTCAGATTAGCGCCAGTACCGCTAACACCCACGCACGCAGCATGCGCCTCCCTTAGTGGTATAGTATCTGATCGGATCAATATCTGATCCGATCAGATCTATACTAGCGTCCCCAGCAGTTTAGGGTTCCCAAAAACGCAGTGTTAGCGGGATCAGCCCAGATACCTGCTAGCACCTGCGTTTTGCCCCTCCGCCCGGCCCAGCCCAGCCCACCCAAGTGCAGTATCGATCGATCACTGACACTTACAAAACACTAAACGCATAACTGCAGCGTTCGCAGAGTCAGGCCTGATCCCTGCGATCGCTAACAGTTTTTTTGGTAGCATTTTGGTGAACTGGCAAGCACCAGCCCCAGGCGTCAGGTTAGCGCCAGTACCGCTAACACCCACGCACGCAGCATACGCCTCCCTTAGTGGTATAGTATCTGAACGGATCAATATCTGATCCGATCAGATCTATACTAGCGTCCCCAGCAGTTTAGGGTTCCCAAAAACGCAGTGTTAGCGGAATCAGCCCAGATACCTGCTAGCACCTGCGTTTTGCCCCTCCGCCCAGCCCACCCAAGTGCAGTATCGATCGATCACTGTCACTTACAAAACACTAAACGCATAACTGCAGCGTTCGCAGAGTCAGGCCTGATCCCTGCGATCGCTAACAGTTTTTTTGGTAGCATTTTGGTGAACTGGCAAGCACCAGCCCCAGGCGTCAGGTTAGCGCCAGTACCGCTAACACCCACGCACGCAGCATATGCCTCCCTTAGTGGTATAGTATCTGAACGGATCAATATCTGATCCGATCAGATCTATACTAGCGTCCCCAGCAGTTTAGGGTTCCCAAAAACGCAGTGTTAGCGGAATCAGCCCAGATACCTGCTAGCACCTGCGTTTTGCCCCTCCGCCCGGCCCAGCCCAGCCCACCCAAGTGCAGTATCGATCGATCACTGACACTTACAAAACACTAAACGCATAACTGCAGCGTTCGCAGAGTCAGGCCTGATCCCTGCGATCGCTAACAGTTTTTTTTGTAGCGTTTTGGTGAACTGGCAAGCACCAGCCCCAGGCAGCGTCAGATTAGCGCCAGTACCGCTAACACCCACGCACGCACCGTACACCTCCCTTAGTGGTATAGTATCTGATCGCATCAATATCTGATCCGATCAGATCTATACTAGCGTCACCAGCAGTTTAGGGTTCCCAAAAACGCAGTGTTAGCGGGATCAGCCCAGATACCTGCTAGCACCTGCGTTTTGCCCCTCCGCCCAGCCCAGCCCACCCAAGTGCAGTATCGATCGATCACTGTCACTTACAAAACACTAAACGCATAACTGCAGCGTTCGCAGAGTCAGGCCTGATCCCTGCGATCGCTAACAGTTTTTTGGTAGCGTTTTGGTGAACTGGCAAGCGCCAGCGGCCTAGTACACCCCGGTCGTAGTCAAACCAGCACTGCAGTAACACGTGGTGACGTGGCGAGTCCCATAAGTGCAGTTGAAGCTGGTGAGGTGGCAAGCACAAGTAGTGTCCCGCTGCCACCAAAAAGACAAACACAGGCCCGTCGTGCCCATAATGCCCTTCCTGCTGCATTCGCCAATCCTAATTGGGAACCCACCGCTTCTGCAGCGCCCGTACTTCCCCCATTCACATCCCCAACCAAATGCAGTCGGCTGCATGAGAGGCATTTTTATGTCCTCCCGAGTACCCCTACCCAACGAACCCCCCAAAAAAGATGTCGTGTCTGCAGCAATCGCGTATATAGGCGTGACACCCGCTATTATTGTCCCTCCTGTCCTGACAATCCTGGTCTTTGCATTGGTGAATGTTTTGAACGCTACCATTCACTAGTTGAGTATTAGCGTAGGGTACAGCATTGCACAGACTAGGCGCCATTTCACAGGGTCTCCCAAGATGCCATCGCATTTTGAGAGACCCGAACCTGGAACCGGTTACCGTTATAAAAGTTAGTTACAAAAAAAGTGTAAAAAAAAAAAAAAATATAAAATAAAAAAAAATAGTTGTCGTTTTATTGTTCTCTCTCTCTCTATTCTCTCTCTCTATTGTTCTGCTCTTTTTTACTGTATTCTATTCTGCAATGTTTTATTGTTATTGTTATTGTTATTATGTTTTATCATGTTTGTTTTTCAGGTGTGTAATTATTTACACTTTACTGTGCTTTATTGTTAACCATTGTTAACCATTTTTTTGTCTTCAGGTACGCCATTCACGACTTTGAGTGGTTATACCAGAATGATGCCTGCAGGTTTAGGTATCATCTTGGTATCATTCTTTTTAGCCAGCGGTCGGCTTTCATGTAAAAGCAATCCTAGCGGCTAATTAGCCTCTAGACTGCTTTTACAAGCCGTGGGAGGGAATGCCCCCCCCCCCACCGTCTTCCGTGTTTTTCTCCGGCTCTCCTGTCTCAACAGGGAACCTGAGAATGCAGCCGGTGATTCAGCCAGCTGACCATAGAGCTGATCAGAGACCAGAGTGGCTCCAAACATCTCTACGGCCTAAGAAACCGGAAGCTACGAGTATTTCATGACTTAGATTTCGCCGGATGTAAATAGCGCCATTGGGAAATTGGGGAAGCATTTTATCACACCGATCTTGGTGTGGTCAGATGCTTTGAGGGCAGAGGAGAGATCTCGGGTCTAATAGACCACAATTTTTTCAAAAAAGAGTACCTGTCACTACCTATTGCTATCATAGGGGATATTTACATTCCCCGAGATAACAATAAAAATGATTAAAAAAAAAAATATGAAAGGAACAGTTTAAAAGTAAGATTAAAAAAGCAAAAAAATAATAAAGAAAAAAAAACAAAAAAAAAAACACCCCTGTCGCCCCCTGCTCTCGCGCTAAGGCGAACGCAAGCGGCGGTCTGTCGTCAAACGTAAACAGCAATTGCACCATGCATGTGAGGTATCACCGCGAAGGCCAGATCGAGTGCAGTAATTTTTCCAGTAGACCTCCTCTGTAAATCTAAAGTGGTAACCTGTAAAGGCTTTTGAAGGCTTTTAAACATGTATTTATTTTGTTGCCACTGCACGTTTGTGCGCAATTTTAAAGCATGTCATGTTTGGTATCCATGTACTCGGCCTAAGATCATCTTTTTTATTTCATCAAACATTTGGGCAATATAGCGTGTTTTAGTGCATTAAAATTTAAAAAAGTGTGTTTTTTCCCCAAAAAATGCGTTTGAAAAATCGCTGCGCAATTACTGTGTGAAAAAAAAAAATGAAACACCCACCATTTTAATCTGTAGGGCATTTGCTTTAAAAAAATATATAATGTTTGGGGGTTCAAAGTAATTTTTTTGCAAAAAAAAAAAACTTTTTCATGTAAACAATAAGTGTCAGAAAGGGCTTTGTCTTCAAGTGGTTAGAAGAGTGGGTGATGTGTGACATAAGCTTCTAAATGTTGTGCATAAAATGCCAGGACAGTTCAAAACCCCCCCAAATGACCCCATTTTGGAAAGTAGACACCCCAAGCTATTTGCTGAGAGGCATGTCGAGTCCATGGAATATTTTATATTGCGACACAAGTTGCGGGAAAGAGACAAATTTTTTTTTTTTTTTTGCACAAAGTTGTCACTAAATGATATATTGCTCAAACATGCCATGGAAATATGTGAAATTACACCCCAAAATACATTCTGCTGCTTCTCCTGAGTACGGGGATACCACATGTGTGAGACTTTTTGGGAGCCTAGCCGCGTACGGGACCCCGAAAACCAGTCACCGCCTTCAGGCTTTCTAAGGGCGTGAATTTTTGATTTCACTCTTCACTGCCTATCACAGTTTCGGAGGCCATGGAATGCCCAGGTGGCACAAAACCCCCCCAAATGACCCCATTTTGGAAAGTAGACACCCCAAGCTATTTGCTGAGAGGTATAGTGAGTATTTTGCAGACCTCACTTTTTGTCACAAAGTTTTGAAAATTGAAAAAAGAAAAAAAAAAATGTTTTTTCTTGTCTTTCTTCATTTTCAAAAACAAATGAGAGCTGCAAAATACTCACCATGCCTTTCAGCAAATAGCTTGGGGTGTCTACTTTCCAAAATGGGGTCATTTGGGGGGGTTTTGTGCCACCTGGGCATTCCATGGCCTCCGAAACTGTGATAGGCAGTAAAGAGTGAAATCAAAAATTTTCACCCTTAGAAATCCTGAAGGCAGTGATTGGTTTTCGGGGTCCAGTACGCGGCTAGGCTCCCAAAAAGTCCCACACATGTGGTATCCCCATACTCAGGAGAAGCAGCTAAATGTATTTTGGGGTGCAATTCCACATATGCCCATGGCCTGTGTGAGCAATATATCATTTAGTGACAACTTTATGAAAAAAAAAAAAAAAAAAAAAAAAAGTGTCACTTTCCCGCAACTTGTGTCAAAATATAAAATATTCCATGGACTCAATATGCCTCTCAGCAAATAGCTTGGGGTGTCTACTTTCCAAAATGGGGTCATTTTGGGGGGTTTTGTGCCACCTGGGCATTCCATGGCCTCCGAAACTGTGATAGGCAGTGAAGAGTGAAAGCAAAAATTTACACCCTTAGAAATCCTGAAGGCGGTGATTGGTTTTCGGGGCCCCGTACGCGGCTAGGCTCCCAAAAAGTCCCACACATGTGGTATCCCCATACTCAGGAGAAGCAGCTAAATGTATTTTGGGGTGCAATTCCACATAGGCCCATGGCCTGTGTGAGCAATATATCATTTAGTGACGACTTTTTGTAAATATTTTTTTTTTTTTTTTTTTGTCATTTTTCAATCACTTGGGACAAAAAAAATAAATATTCAATGGGTTCAACATGCCTCTCAGCAATTTCCTTGGGGTGTCTACTTTCCAAAATGGGGTCATTTGGGGGGGTTTTGTACTGCCCTGCCATTTTAGCACCTCAAGAAATGACATAGGCAGTCATAAACTAAAAGCTGTGTAAATTCCAGAAAATGTACCCTAGTTTGTAGACGCTATAACTTTTGCGCAAACCAATAAATATACGCTTATTGACATTTTTTTTACCAAAGACATGTGGCCGAATACATTTTGGCCTAAATGTATGACTAAAATTTAGTTTATTGGATTTTTTTTATAACAAAAAGTAGAAAATATTTTTTTTCAAAATTTTCGGTCTTTTTCCGTTTATAGCGCAAAAAATAAAAACCGCATCACCATCAAAAGAAAGCTCTATTTGTGGGAAGAAAAGGACGCAAATTTCGTTTGGGTACAGCATTGCATGACCGCGCAATTAGCAGTTAAAGCGACGCAGTGCCAAATTGGAAAAAGACCTCTGGTCCTTAGGCAGCGTATTGGTCCGGGGCTCAAGTGGTTAAAGCAATCTACTGAGCTGGCCAGAACCACCTCTGGAGGGAGTCTATTCCACATTTTCACAGCTCTTACTGTGAAGAAACCTTTCCGTATTTAGAGACGAAATCTCTTTTCCTCCTGTCGTAAAGAGTGCCCCCTTGTCCTCTGTGTTGACCGTAAAGTGAATAACTCAACACCAAGTTCACTATATGGACCCCTTATATATTTGAACATGTTGATCATATCTCCCCTTATTCTCCTCTTCTCAAGAGTGAACAAATTCAGTTCCTCTAATCTTTCCTCATAGCTGAGCTCCCCCATGCCTCTTATCAGTTTGGTTGCCCTTCTCTGCACTTTCTCCAGTTCCCCGATATCCTTTTTGAGAACTGGTGCATAAAAACTGAACTGCATATTCCAGATGAGGTCTTACTAATGATTTGAACAGGGGCAAAATGATATCTCTCTCTCTGGAGTCCATACCTCTCTTAACACAAGAAAGGACTTTGCTCGCTTTGGAAACCGCAGCTTGGCATTGCATGCTATTATTGAGCTTATGATCTACCAAACCCCCCAGATCCTTCTCCACTACGGATTCCCCCAGTTGTACTCCCCCTACCATGTATGATGCATGTATATTCTTAGCCCTCAAGTGCATAACTTTACATTTCTCAACATTAAACCTCATCTGCCACATAGACGCCCAATTAGACAGAGCATTGAGGTCAGCTTGTAAATGGGAGACATCCTGTAAGGACGTTATTCCACTGCATAGCTTAGTGTCATCTGCAAAGACAGAAATGTTACTTTTGATCCCAGACCCAATATCATTTATAAAGATATTAAAGAGTAAGGGTCCCAGCACTTAACCTTGGGGTACACCACTGATAACCTTAGACCATTCAGAGTAAGAAATATTAACCACTACTCTCTGAATTCTGTCTTTTAGCCAGTTTTCTATCCATTTACAAACTGATATTTCCAAGCCTGTAGACTTTAACTTACACATGAGCCGTGTGTTGTTACATTTTCATTCAGTATTCAAGTTTTACAGCGCAGCTATTTTTGTTTTTTGTATATCATAATGTGGGTGTCTCACATTTTTTAGTTGCGGCTTTGTGTCATTTGATTTTTTATACACTGTACACTTTTTGTATACAGGTTTTATGGGAATAGCGCAGTAATTTTTACCTGTTTTAGTAATGCACAAGGCATCTCTTGATTGATTTGCTAGGATGCCACTATCCTGGAGGGCAGCAAGGCCTGAGGAATTATCCTTTGAACATTAGATAATCCGGACATCACGCTCATGCGCAAGAGTATTTGTTTACTACTAGTAAAATGTTACTATAGTATGTTGGCAAAAAAAAAATGTTATAAGAAAAAAAATTATAGCATTTTTTTTTCGTACTGTCACCAGTCAGCGTCCCTGATCACCACCACAGTTATATGATGACGCTGTACTGCATTGGTGCAAATGTGCAAAAAGGTTCCAAAAAATGATGACAAAACATTGCAACTTCAAAAAACCCATGATGCCTCTTACTAAATACCCTTGACTGTCTACTTTCCAAAAAGGGGTCATTTGGGGGGTATTTGCACTGTCCTTACATTTTAGGCCTCCAGAAATGAGATAGGCCATTAGTACATCAGGATTAATACATTTTCAGATATATACCATAGTTTTTGGACTTTCCTACAGACTAAATAATAGATGCTGAGTTGGGTTTTTTCACCAAAGAAATGTAGCAGAATACATTTTGGACTAAACTTCTGAACAATTATTTATTTGCAAATTTTTATAACAGAAACAAAGAAAAATCATTTTTTTTCCCCAAAATTTTAGTATTTTTTCATTTATTTAGCAAAAAAAAAGTGGTGATTAAATACAACCAAAATAAAGCTCTAGTTGTGTGAACAAAATAATAAAAATTCAGTTTGGGTACAGTGTTGCATGATCACGCAATTGTCGCTTAAAGTGCGACAGTGCTAAAAGCAAAAAATTGACCTGGGTAGGAAGGGGGTAAAAGTGCCCTGTGTTAAAATGGTTAACCCCTTCCCAGCCAGTGTCAGTAGTACAGTGACAGTGCATATTTTTAGCACGGTCAAGTGGTTAATACATGCTTTATCCATTGTACTGTCCTTATTTTCTAATGTTCCATTCCCATTCTCTGCTGAAAAATCAAACCACCATCTTTAAAACAGATGTTATTGGTAGCCAGCTTCTTCTTTCACATTTTTTGTACTGGCCAGTTGACTAGCACTAGATGTTGGGTAGGTCTGTAGAAATTTAAAAAACAACAACTTTCTAACTTTTTTCTTACAAGATTTTATGAACCTTGCACAATCTCAGTTTACGGGGTCTCCCAGAGACCGTTAAAGATATAGAGGCTGTGTTATGGGAAGTGTTCAATAAAGCCCTAAAAAGAGAATTATCAACGCCTATTTGTTTTGAGAGTTCACAGTATTCACAGAATACAAAGAACAAATAAATCCCCTGCAGACTTTCCAAGGGATGTAATAGCAAGATTTCACCATTGATTTTATTGAACTTCGTTAATTTTTTTCACAGATCTATCAACAGAGACATTAGCCCGTAGAAGGGCATTGAAACCTTTAACAAGTCAGCTACAAAAAACAAATAACATTACCTATAGGTGGGAATTTCCAGCTTGTATGATCACTAAAAATCAGGGTGTTTCAGCGATCCTATGATTTCCAGAGGATCTAAAAGAATTTTGTACCAAACTTGGTTTACCAAGTATTAATCTGGAGAACTGGGAAAAGAAACCCCCGGGTTGGAAGAAGTTAACAGATCAAATGTGGAATAAAGTATAGAACTTAGAATTTGACTAAAGTAGAAAATAAGGAAGTATAAGGATTCTGTGTAGATAGGATAGATGGGGATCAGGGCAAGTAAAGGATTCACTTGGGGGGGATGACAATATGGAGTGGCTATGCCCATCTGGACCTCCGGTAACCACCCTCAGGTTTTTTTGGGGATGAGGTCTGGGGGACCATGTATAAAAGCCCCCGAGGGACGGTCCGCTCGGCTGTTCGCCTTTTTAGGTGGAGGCCGGGTGGGACATAAAATTGATTCTCAATGTAGGGGGAGGGAGGGACAGGTTTTGGGGATACATTTTGTTTAGGGATTATATATTTATTTTTTGATTTTGTTTCTTGTTAGTTGAATGATACATTCCTAGAGTTAGGGGAATATTCCTTTTTTATTCCTATTGTAAAGCTTATATCATGTTTTCTGAAGTATGGCGCCCCTGAAAATAATTACCTATAATGTTAGAGGTTTAAATAGCCCCAGCAAGAGACATATCTCAGGAATTGTAAGGGTTCTCTGCCAATATAATTTTCCTACAAGAAACCCATCTAAAGTGGTCATCAAATATCAGCTTAGGGTCTAAAAATTTTCCAACATGGTTCCATAGTTACTCTTCTAATAAAAGATCCAGGGGGACAGCAATAGGGTTTGATAAGAACACACCATTTATACTGAAAGCATTGGAGTTATACCCCGAAGGACGATATCTATTTATCAAGGGATCTCTATTTAATACTGATTACACGTTGGTGAATGTATACTGTCCCAATACTCGCCCCCTCTCTTTTTGAAGAGGGTCATAAACAAACTAAAGGGTTTTAGAGAGGCAAGAATGATAGTGGTGGGAGATTTTAATATTGTCTTCGACCCAGTTCTAGATACTCAACCTCTCTCTTTGAAGTCTGAGGGAAAATATCTAAGGGCAATCAAACACAAATTATATCAACAGCAGTTAGTAGAGGCATGGAGAATATTACACCCTAGGGATAAAGATTTCACATATTACTCTCTAGTACACTCTTCATATTCTAGAATTGATCATATTTTGTTAGACCACCAGCTCTTAGAAGGGTTATTAAGGGCAGAAATAAAATTGATTACCCTCTCAGACCATGCCCCAGTTGAAGTTGTCTTGGAGTTAAAGGACATCCTGGCCAGACAGAGGTCTTGGAAATTAGATGTATCCCTTTTATTTGACCCTAGAATAATTGGAGATCTAGAGAAGGAAATTGATTTACTTTTAAAGAAAATAATAGAGAAAATATCGGCCCGATTGTGCTCTGGGAAACCCATAAATTGTTTATGAGAGGGAGATTGATAGCAGAGAGGACAAAGAGGAAGAAAATATGGCCAGCCCAGAAACAATCCCTTTTACAGGAAATCCAGGATTTGGAACAGCTACATAAAGGATTAAATGAAAATCAAGTAATGGTTACATTAACAGAAAAGCGAGAGGCATTGAAGGACTTGATGGAGCAGGATACTAAATGGGCATTTAATAGAACAACTAAAAAACATTATGAAATGGGAAATACGCCTGGGAAATTGCTGGCAGGGTTAATTGAATCTAGAAAAGTGTCAATTATATAGCAAAAATGAAAGATAAGAAGAAATATTCTACAAACTATGTCACTAAAATCTTCCAAGAATATTATCAACTACTATATAAAGTGAATAACATACAAAATTTAGATGATCTACAACTTAGAATAAATAAAATAGAGCAATATTTAGAAAAGGCAAAGCTGACAGTTATATCAGAAGAGGGTACTACTAAGTTGGACACAGAGATCTCTAAAGAAGAAATAGAACAGGCAATTAAAAGTACTAAAGCAGGTAAAAGCCCAGGTCTGGATGGGTATACATCTTTATATTTAAAAAAAATTGTCAGGAATCCTAATTCCCTACTTTCAGATATGAACTCTATTGGGGGAGGTCTGGAAATACGTGAAGAAGCTTTGGGGGCCTATATACTGTATTTCTCCTAGTAAAAAAAGGGAAAGATCCAACATTGTGTGCCATCTACAAGCTAATATCCCTGAATAATGAAGATATAAAGATTTCTGCAAGGATACTGGCCGAGAGGCTGAAACCCTTTATGTCAAAATAGATATAGAAAGATCAAGTGGGTTTTGTCCCCGGGAGGGAAGCAAGGGATAATGTATTGAGAACTTTACTTTTAATGTCAGTAGATGCCAAAAAGGCTTTAGACAGATTGGATTGGGGGTATATGCTTTCGACACTACGACATGTTGGCATAGGCCCACCTACGTATAAGTGGATAGAAGCATTATCCTCCAGACCAACAGCTCAGGTACCAGTTAATGGGACCCTGTCAGAGTCTTTTGCTCTTTATAATTGTACACTCCAGGGATGCCCACTTTCCCCTTTACTTTTCATTCTTTCTTTAGAACCCTTGTTAGAAACCATACGGGCAAATCAAGAAATTAAGGGTATAGAGATTGCCGGACAAGAACATAAAGTTTCTGCATTCACAGACAATATGATGCTATATGTATCTAATCCTACACAAATGCCTCCAAATACTTTAGTAGAATTGAGAAAGTATGGGGAAATTTCAAATTTAAAGTTCAATTCAGAGAAAACAGAGATATTGAATGTCTCTGTCCCCCTGGTGGAATGTAGAGATCTTAGATTTTTATATCCCTTTGCCTGGAAGCAGAAGGGCTTGAAATACAGTGGGGACGGAAAGTATTCAGACCTCCTTAAATTTTTCATTCTTTGTTATATTGCAGCCATTTGCTAAAATCATTTAAGTTCATTTTTTTCCTCATTAATGTACACACAGCACCCCATATTGACAGAAAAACACAGAATTGTTGACATTTTTGCAGATTTATTAAAAAAGAAAAACTGAAATATCACATGGTCCTAAGTATTCAGACCCTTTGCTCAGTATTTAGTAGACGCACCCTTTTGATCTAATACAGCCATAAGTCTTTTTGGGAAAGATGCAACAAGTTTTTCACACCTGGATCTGGGGATCCTCTGCCATTCCTGCTTGCAGATCCTCTCCAGTTCTGTCTGGTTGGATGGTAAACGTTGGTGGACAGCCATTTTTAGGTCTCTCCAGAGATGCTCAATAGGGTTTAAGTCAGAGCTCTGGCTGGGCCATTCAAGAACAGTCACGGAGTTGTTGTGAAGCCACTCCTTCATTATTTTAGCTGTGTGCTTCGGGTCATTGTCTTGTTGGAAGGTAAACCTTCGGCCCAGTCTGAGGTCCTGAGCACTCACCGGAGAAGGTTTTCATCCAGGATATCCCTGTACATGGCCACATTCATCTTTCCCTTGATTGCAACCAGTCATCCTGTCCCTGCAGCTGAAAAACACCCCCACAGCATGATGCTGCCACCACCATGCTTCACGATTGGGACTGTATTGGACAGGTGATGAGCAGTGCCTGGTTTTCTCCACACATACTGCTTAGAATTAAGGCCAAAAAGTTCTATCTTGGTCTCATCAGACCAAAGAATCTTATTTCTCACCATCTTGGAGTCCTTCAGGTGTTTTTTAGCAAACTCCATGTGGGCTTTCATGTGTCTTGCACTGAGGAGAAGCTTCCGTTGGGCCACTCTGCCACAAAGCCCAGACTGGAGGAGAGCTGCAGTGATGGTTGTTTTTCTACAACTTTCTCCCATTTCCTGACTGTATCTCTGGAGCTCAGCCACAGTGATCTTTGGGTTCTTCTTTACCTTTCTCACCAAGGCTCTTCTCCCCCGATAGCTCAGTTTGGCCGGACGGGTTCAGGTCATCCCAAACGTCTTCCATTTAAGGATTATGGAGACCACTGTACTCTTAGGAACCTTAAGTGCAGCAGAAATTTTTTTGTAACCTTGGCCAGATCTGTGCCTTGCCACAAGTCTGTCTCTGAGCTCTTCAGGCAGTTCCTTTGACCTCATGGTTCTCATTTGCTCTGACACATGTTTTTCTGTCAATATGGGGTGCTGTGTGTACATGAATGAGGAAAAAAAATGAACTTAAATGATTTTAGCAAATGGCTGCAATATAACAAAGAGTGAAAAATTTAAGGGAGTCTGAATACTTTCCGTCCCCACTGTATGTGGGTGTATTTCTATCCGCATCAGTAATGGACTTATACCAAGATAACTATCTGCCTCTGTTGAATGAAATTAAACAAGATCTGAAGGCATATCCTGTTGACAAGTTGTCCTGGTTTGGTAGGATAAATGTGATTAAAATGGTGACCCTACCAAAAGCCTTGTATGTTTTTCAAACCCTCCTGATAAATATCCCGGAGGCTTATTTTAAAATTCTTAGATTACTAATTAGGAGATTTATATGGAAACACAGAAGCCCTCGAATTGCTCTTGAGATATTGGTTAGACCAAGGTCAAAGGGGGGATTGTATCTCCCAGATTTTGAGAGGTATTATAGGGCAGCAGTCCTACGAAGGACAATAGACTGGATTCATGGCACCTCTCAGAAAAAATGGATGTCACTGGAGGAAAACTTAAGCGGTACATCCTTTGGACAGATAATCTGGCTGCCAAGGCAATACGGGGGTCTTCTCCGGAATATAGCTTCAATTACAATAGAAACTATAAGAGCCTGGGGCAGCCTATTTAAAAATATAACATGGCAATATAACAGTCTTTTAACCGCTTTCTGACCAGCCACTTCAGTTATACTGCAGCAGGTTGGCTCAGCTGCCCAAATCACCAAAGCTGTACGTCAGTGTCTTCAACAGTGATGTCCCCCGGCCACCCACGATCGCTCCTCAGAGAGCCAGATTGGGGATCTGTCAATGTAAACAAACAGATCCCCGTTCCGACAGGGGAGTAGAGAGAGATCATCTGTTGCTAGTGATCAGGAACAGTACTGTACTTCCAGTCAGTCCACTCCCCCCACAGTTAGAAACACCTCCCTAGGGAACACTTAACCCCTTGATCGCCCCCAGTGTTAACCCCTTCCCTGCCAGTGCCATTTATACAGTGATCAGTGGTTATTTTTAGCTCTGAGCACTGTAATAATGTCACTGGTCCCAAAAAAGTGTCAAAAGTGTCCAATCTATCCGCCGCAATGTCGCAGTCCCACTAAAAATCACTGATCACCGCTATTACTAGTTAAAAAAAGTAAATAATAAAAATGCCATAAATATATCCCCTATTTGTAGATGCTATAACTTTTCCGCAAACCAATCAATATACGCTTATTGCTATTTTTTTTTACCAAAAATATGTAGAAGAATATATATTGGCCTAAACTGATGAAGAAATTTGTTTTTTATTTATTTATTTTTTGGATATTTATTATAGTAAAAAATATTGTTTTTATTTCAAAATTGTTGGTCTTTTTTTGTTTATTGTGCAAAAAACTAAAACCGCAGAGGTGATCAAATACCACCAAAAGAGAACTCTATACAAAAAGTAAAAAATATTGTTTTTTTTTTTAATTGTCTGTCTTTTTTTTGTTTATAGAGCAAAAAATAAAAGCTACAGAGGTGATCAAATACCACTAAAAGGAAGCTCTATTTGTGGGAAAAAAAGGGCATCAATTTTGTTTGTGTACAGCGTCGCATGAACGCTCAATCATCAGTTAAATTGACGCAGTGCCGTATCGCAAAAAATGGCTTGGTCATTAAGGGGGTAAATCCTTCTGGGGCTGAAGTGGTTAATGCCTCTTTCAGGTACGAACTACTTCCGACCAGGTTGTATTTAAAATGGGCATATTCAGATTGCCTGAGATTAAAAGATGTTCTGAATGGGAAAACTCTTTGTTCAATATCAGAACCATGAGAGAGGTATTGCGTCTCACCATGGAATGTCTGGAGATACAGACAACTCCAGCATTTTATGGCTGCCCTCCCAAAACTCCTCCATTCTATCAGGGAGTTTAGTCCATGGGAGAGACTCATAGACCGGGGTGGATAAACAGACATGGGATATCTAGTATATATAGGGTGCTGATCCCCCCCGGTCTTGGGTCCTCTTGTCCTTTGGAGAGTTGGGAATCTGAATTGAATCATATCAGAACATTTGAAATGTAAGGTTATTGATAATATACATTCCACCTCAATAGATACGAGGATAAAAGAAATTAACTATAAACTATTAACTAAATGGTATTATGCCCCAGCAAAACTTCATAAGATCAATTTAGGTGTATCACTGTTGTGTTGGAAGGAATGTGGGCTTGAGGGAACACATGCCCATATGTAGTGGCATTGCCCCTTGATCCAGCCATTTTGGAAAGAAATATTGAATGTGATTAAGAAGATCAGTAATGTTGAAATCAGGCTTGTTCCATGCTACAGGGGAGGTAAGGAAAAAATTTAGAGTAGCTGTTATTCTGTTTTTGCTAAATGTAACAAATGCATTAATTCAGAGATATTGGAAATAAAGAAAATACCGTCAATAAAGGATTGGTTTAAGGAAATAGAACCAGAATAATGGAAGAACTAATATCCTTGCAAAATGATTCTAGATCAGGATTTTATGGAACTTGGAGAGGTTGGCTTGAATTTAAACAATCCGTTACTTATTTAAGCTGTATGGGTAACTAAGATACCTGTTGAGGGGAAGGGAAGGGAAGGGAAGGGAAGGGAAGAGTGTGGGGTGGGGGGAGAGGGAGGAAAAAGGGGAAGGAAAGGGTTTTTTTTTTAAATTAAGGTAGGTTGAAATGTATAGTTAAAGGAGTAGGAACGGGAGTAAGAGAACACTTAAATTTAGGGAGAAATTAAGATGGTGGTTATTCTGTCCTTAGACAGACTTAGATTCACCTTTAACTTAATTAAATTACATTTTTTCTGGCTAATCATGGGAGAGTGTTAATTGTTTGTAGTGTGGTGAACTGGTGGTGTGGAGTTTAAAGAGGAGAAGGAAGGGGTTACAAATAGATAGAATTTGGGAATAAATGAGGGGTAGAGAAGGGTACACAGAGACAAGGGTGGAACTAGGGTGGCAGCTTTTTTTTTACAGCCATCTCTAGACCCACTGCTTAATGAAAAAATGTAAGAGTTCAGAATATTTCAGGTTTTCACGGTTAAAAAGGGGGTGTGAACACATTTTTTGTGTTTGGTTGGTTAGAGGACGGGGGGGGGGAGGGGTATGGAAGGGTAGATTAGAGGGGGGCACCATACGAGAAAAGGGAAATTAATTAATTTTTTTTTCCTTTTCTTTTCCTCCCTCTCTCTCTTCACGGGGGGGGGGGGGGATTTGGTGAGGGGGTGGTTTATCTCTTCCCTTTTTCTTCTTAAAATGTGGAAGAAGGCTGGGAGAACCCTAGAATTGTTCGTATATCTTGGGGGACTGGGAATATTTAGTAATATATGTACTTTAGGAATGTCATGTATATACTGTTTTTTGAATGTCATGTTATGCAATGTTGTGTCTTTTTCTGAAAACTTAAAAAAATATATTTTGAACAAGAAACCAAACAACTCTTTTGACTTCTTCATTTACTATCTCACAGGAATCTGTCTATTTTTTTAATAATTGTATTTTTATTAGGTTTCAATAAAGAGAAACATTGACAATACACAAGAGCAAAAAAGAACAGTCAGTAATTATCATGTCAAAAACACAAGAGTAAAATCTTCATAGGCTTTACACAAACATACGATCGAAAAATTATGACAAAAAAACAAAGAACAATCTACTGGCAGAAATAGGTAGCAATTGACAGCTTCTTAACCCATATAAAGTGTGGAGGGCTCATGCGAGAAATATACACACCAGAAATACAATGCAATATACCAGTTGAGGACAAGATGTGACTTAAAATAAGGGTAATGGGTCTCTATATTCAGATGTGTCCCAAATTTCCCAAATGTTATTAAATTGTAGAATAGCATCATTAACTGTAGCACACATTCTCCAGATTTCAGCTATAAGTTGTAAGAATCAAAGCTGAGACAGTGGATCACTTGACAACCAATATAGAGGAATGGCTCTCTTGGCAGCCAGGAGGATATATGAAATCAACTGTTTGATGGGTTTTGCAATACCAGAGAAGGGAAGACCCAGTAAGTCATGGGTCTTCAAACTATGGCCCTCCAGTTGTTCAGGAACTACAATTCCCATCATGCCTAGTCATGTCTGTGAATGTCAGAGTTTTACAATGCCTCATGGGATATGTAGTTCCGCAACAGCTGAAGGGCCGTAGTTTGAGGATCCCTGCAGTAAGTAATCGACAGGATCCAGTGGGACAGACAAACCTAACATCTTTTGAAAAAAGAAAACCATGTCAGTCCAAAAAGGCTGTATTTGGGGACAATGCCAAATATATATGAATGTGTGAGCCTACTTCAAGACCACAGTGCCAACACAGTACTGAAAGGAAAGGGCCATGGTAATTTATGACCTCTTGGGTCCCTTTACCAGATCATCAATATTTTAAGAGCAGTCTCTCTCTGCATCAAGCACTTAGAAGACTTAAAGGCAGAAGTCTAGATCTTTTCCTAAAGCTGTGGGGGGATAGGTCGCTAAAGTAAATTTGCCCATTTACGCATATAGGGATGTGTATCCCCTGTGAGAGGAGTTGCTTTGTGACAAATGCAGAAAATGGAGCAGTAAATGCGCTAAATGTGATGAATGCATTTGATTAGGACCTTGTGCACACAAATATTCAACATTAGTGGGTCTATCCAGAGGGAGGGATGCAGACATGGTATGGAAAAAATGTTTAACATGCAAATAAAAGTAAAACGTATTTGTTAGGGATATGATATTTTCCCCATAGTTCTTCACATTTTTCAGCCTACGAGTTGTGGGGTGTACAAGATATCAGAGTTGAAAAAGGGAAGCCTGCATCCATGGGAACATGCAACCAAAAGAAAGACTGTCTGGTAATGCCGGGTTGAATAAAATTATGGATAAGGGAGGGCATAGTGAAGAGAGAGAGTATTTCTGGAAGCATTTTCAACCAATTTGTCATAGTAAATAAGGATAAGGAATTGTGACCATACATACATACATACATTGCATAAGGAATTGTGACCATACCAGAGAACTTGGATGCATGGGGTACAGGGAGCCCCTATCAATCTTAGACCATCAGTTGGAAGCTGTATGGCTGGACCAAGAGATGACGGCTTGAAGGTGGAATGCTAAATAATATTTAATGATATCATGAGCAGGCAGCACCCCATGCCCCTGTAGAGAAAAAAAAAAACAGAGGTCACAATGTAATGAGCTTATTATTCCAAATGAACTTAAGGAATACTCTTTGGAGAGCCTTGAGTTGAGCCATAGGTATAGCAACAGGCAAGGTCTTGAACGTTTATTCTACCAAGAAGGGAAATAGGGTAAGTGGCCCATTGGTGGAGAGAGCGGGTGATATCCTTGAATAATGGAGGGTAATTAACCACTTCAATAATGGGCACTTTCGCCCCATTCCTTCTCAGGCCAATTTTCAGCTTTCAGCGCTCTTGCACTTTCAATAAGAATTGCGCGGTCATGCAACAGTGTACCCAAATGAAATTTTCATCATTTTGTTCACACAAATCAAGCTTTCTTTTGGTGGTATTTATTCACAAATCGTTTTTTTATTTTTTGCGATATAAGTGAAAAAAAGAGTGGGAATTTTGAAAAAATGTATATTTTCTACTTTCTGTTTTAAAGAAGATCCAATCAAATCTAATTTTGTCATATATTTAAGCCAACATGTATTCTGCCTCATGTCTTTGGTAAAAAAAACCCAGTGTATAATAATTGGTTTGTGTGATCAGGGACATATGTACACAGATGATCATGTACAGATGTGCGCAGATGATCACGGACATATGTGTGCAGATGATCACGGACATATGTGTGCAGATGATCATTGGGACATATGATTTTAGTGTTACATATGTGGGGACAGGTGTTTTTACTGTGTGGGGACATGTGTGTGGGAACAGTGTTTTGGGGACACTATTTTGGGGACATTGTGATTATACATTTTGTGTTTACATGTTTGGGGACACTGTGCCAGTGATCAGTGTGTAAAAAGCTGTAAAAAACAGCTCATACTCACTGATCACAGGCTGGCTGCAGCGATCTGCTCTCCTCTCCTCACTGACAACTTCCGTGTGAGGAGAGGAGAGCTGATCGCCTAGCAACCAGCTCTCTATTTACATCACTTGATGGCTCTGATTGGACACAGCTGTCATGTGTTCAGGAGGGCCAATCACAGAGCCCTCCTGCCGATCGGAGATGCGCCATGTCCGGGTGACACAAGAGCATCGGGATCATGCAGCTGCACAGGCACGTGCGCACGACCCCCCTCCTTCTGAGGGATGTTCCTGAACATCCACTCAGAAGGAGGAAGCGCCCACCTGGCTGTATATGTGGAGTGGCTGGGTGGGAGGTGGTTTACTGAATACAGAGTGGAATAGGAAGAGGTTAAAAGGATGCCCAAATACTTGGGGGATTGGGAACATCACCGGTATGGATATGTTTGCTGGAGCTGAGCAAGTAGGGTAGGGGGTATATGGAGTGGCAAGGCCTCTGTTTTTGTAGTGTTAACTTTATAACCTTATATAGCCCCAAAGGAAGTTAATAGGCCATATAGCGAGGGAAGGGATGTGAGAGGATTGATTAATGTTAACAGGATGTCGTCTATAAAAAGAGACAATTTGTATTCTCTCTGTCACATCAGGACCCTTTGAATATTTGGATGAGTTTGTATGGCCTCAGCTAGGGGTTCCAAACAAAGAATAAAAAGCAAGGGGGATAAAGGACATTCCTGCTTGGTGCAATTGGTCATAGGGCACAGAGGTGACAGAAAAGAAAACTGCTGGACTTGGGCTGTGGTATGAGAGTATAAAGGCTGGACGGGGAAATTTATTTAGAAGATATATGAGGTCTAAAGTACACCTTGTGTTATTTCCAGCACGTCTAGATGGCACAAAACCCATTTGGTCTTTATTAATTAATTTAGGTATAATTTGAGACAATCTAGAGGCCAAAATTTTTGTAAAAATCATAAAATCTGAATTTAGCAGAGCTATGGGTCTGTAATTATCAGGCAAGGAAGGGCTCTTTCCGGATTTAGAAATGACTGAAATATATAAGTATATAAAATGTGGATGTAGGGTTTTTCCCTGACATAAAGTACTATACAGGTCTAGCATGTATGGAGCAAGAATGGGCAGAAAGGTCTTGTAATAAGAGTAGGGGAGGTCATCAGGACTGGGGGATTTGTAAAATGGGAGAACTTTAATTGTTCTTGTGAGCTTTTCAAGAAAAACAGCTATATTAACGGTGGATAAAGGGTGTACATGCGGGTACCTATGCATCTGCTGCTGAGAGTGCCGGCAGGGAATGGAGCCTGTCCTGGCTCCTGCAGTGGCTCAAAAAAAAGGGGTGATCCCTGATGTCGCACAACTGAGGAATCCTATGGAGTTGGATAGAGTGGCAACCTCAGATTGGACTCTGAACAGGCCCCAATGCATTTCACTCCACCCCCTGGAGCTTAGTTATGGGGATAAACTATGACTAAGCTCCAGAAGGGCAGAGCAAAATGCATTTGTATGTGGTCTGGTCGGAGTCAAGGCTAAGGTTGCCACTCTATCCACCTTCATAGGATTCCTCAGATGTGTGGCATCAGGGGTCACCCCATTCTACATTAAGATTATCAAGGTCAGAGGAGGATAATTTTGGTAAAGAAAGGTCTCTAAAAAAATATCAATGTTCTCTTGCTTAAATCTGAAGTGGTTTTCAGGCAGTGTTCCCAACCATCAGTATTTTTACTGGCAGCCAGTAAAAAACAGGCACTTTTCTCCTGCCAGTAAATGCCAGTGACAGGAAAAGGCTGCCAGTAAAAAATATGGCTGTGACTCTAGGCTCGAAACTGCGCATTCGCTGACCGAGACCCTCCAAGTGCCTGCTACAGTGTGTTTGGGAGGTGCCAGCAGGGGGCAGGTCTGGCGGAGGCAGTTTCTGAGCATGTTGTGTGATGTCATGGTGTAGAGGAGCCCAGCGGCCACAACCTTGTGTGTGGATCTGCAGGACAGGAGCAAGGCAAGCCGGGAGTGGGACTGTCAGTGCTGTTTGGACTGGAATGGACTGAAGGGACCACCTGGCGTGGAGAGAGACTATCACTGTGACTCAGGAAGGGACGTGTTGACGATCTGTGATGCTTCACAGTGCTGTCAGTGTCACTGTGAGAGTCAATGTAATCTGTGTGTGCCTACCCATTCTAATGTCTTGCCCTCCTGAGTCCTGTTCCTCAACTACTTTCTTTATCAAAAATAATATAAGAAATATGTTTTTTGCTTAATATCTACCTTAAATCACATTGCTAAGTGCATATTGTACTTGTTTGTAGCTTTTGGAAATGTCAGTAGAAACTTGGCTGTGCCAGTGGATTTTGGGTGTTGTGTCAGTAAATCTCAATCTGGTATGTTGGCAATACTGTTTTCAGGTGTTAAACAATTGTAAAGTTTACAATAAAAAGCACCAAAGACCTTGGTCATAGTATGAGGACAGTGGGTCAGGGTGTCATCCACTTGGATAAGGAGATCAGGAAAAGAGTGTAAAGGATGAGGGCAAAGCTTGTTAACCAGCATTCTGTGGGGTTTGAGAACTCATAAAATTTTTGCTTAGCCCACAATAAAGGTTTGACAATCTTATTCAATGCCAAAGATTTTAACTGATTACGAAGACGTAACTCTACAAAGGCCAGCCACTGTGGCCTTGTGTGCCTCCCACAGTGTTGCTGTCACTTGCACAGAGCCCACATTTAGATGAAATAACTCCGAGAGCTAGTTTTCCTCTAGTGACTGATGATTGGAGGAGGTCATCATTAAGACACCATTGACAGGTTTTAGAGGAAGATGGCGACAAATTGATATCTAAAGAAATAGGGGCGTAATCAGACCATGTAATAGAGGAGAGATAGGAATCTACAGTATGGGCAATAAATAGAGCTCAGATAAAGAAATGATCTAACCTGGAGTACACATTATCAGCCGCAGAGTAAAAAGTACATTTCCTGTGTATAGGGTGTTTAATTCTCCAGTAGTCAAACAAATGGTGGGATCTGTTGCATTTATGGAAAGAAGTGGCTTGGGAAAGAACTCTTCATGATGGGGTGCCCTGAAACCATAATAAATGGTTGAGAGTAAAATTGAGCAGACTCAGGGACCTTGTTAAGAAATTTAATTTGCTCTGAGTTAGAAGCGTATATGTTTACCAGGGTATAGGAGGAGGAAATCTAATGACAGACTAGGATGAGGAACCTTCCATGGGGGTCAATATATGTGTTTTTATCCCACAAGGGGCAGGATTTCCTAATGAGAATTGCCACCTTCGCTTTCTCTGAAGGATCAGAAGCTAGGTAGGAGGTGGGAAAATATTTGGATGCAAATTGGATGCAAATTTTAGTGAACCCCCAGCATGAATGTGTGTCTCCTGGACCAGGGCCACATCCGCTTCTGAGAGTTTGAACTCTTTTAGGGCCAACTATCTTATCTTAATAAAGTTCAAACCTTTCACATTATATGAGAGAAATCTAAACGCCATAAGGACATAACATCTCAAAAGCTAACAAAAAAAACAACAACATTAAAGTGCCTGAGAAGCAATCACATCTCAGGGGTCCAGAGTGATAACCACGCTGTCATGAATCTGCAGTAATACTTTCATGCCCTGTCTGCTTACCTCTGGTCTGCGTATCAACCTTAGGGCTTGCACTCTCACACCTGCATGGTTAAGTAATCTTCCCTCAGCGTGGCCCCACCCTAGCCTCTACAGGATACACTATTTAACACCGTGCTGTCCAAGCCTGCCTTGCCTGAGCAATATTGCGTGTTTGGCTTCGGTGTGTGTCTTGCTGCGTGCTCTACATCTGATTCTGTTTACTGAACTTGGCTTGTTCTTGACTATCCCTGTCTGCTTCATACCCTGACCTTGGCATATTCTTTGACTATCTTTGTCCGCTCATTGCCCCGACCTTTTGGCCTATCTCCTGACTATTCCTTGTTGTCCCGGTCTGCTGCTTCCTCTCTACCCTACAGTAGCCTACCGTGAGCGTGATATGGGAGACCCTGGGGGCCGCGACCTGGAGCCAGTTACAGCAAAGTCTATTCCCCCCATCAGGGGCCCTGCTGGCTCTTAGACTCCGCACCCTGGGGAATTTCATGCTCTAGCTCCCAGTGAGATCCATGTTGGTGTTCCAGAGGACCTGCTTTCCTGAACCACTCAGAGCTCCATCCGCAGCAGTCAGCTGTAGGACCCACTACCTTAGTGGTGCACTCTTTACCCCAATGGTGTGCATCTGTCACCTGGTCTCAGATGACCTGACAGTTTGCTCGGGCCATGGACCCGGCTGATGTGTCGCTACCTGCCGTTGATCAGCTACAGGGCGTAGTTCGCAGACTCGAGACACAGAAGTCTAATCAAACCCAAGTGATGCAATTCCTGCAAGGTTTGGCCTCCTGCTTTGAACAGCTTCAGGCCTCTTTTGAAACCCAGGTTCAACAACCTCAATCACAGCCAGTGGTTGTACCTACTCCGCTTACGGTCCCAACCACAAATTTGTTGCATCTACCAGCTCTTTCTTGTTTCTCTGGTGATTCCAAAGCCTGCAGTGGGTTCCTTAGTCAGTGTACGATCCATTTTGAACTCCAGCCTCAAAACCTTTCCTCTGATTGAGCAAGAGTAGCCTATATTATCTCCCTCCTGACCAACAAAGCTTTAGCCTGGGCTGCTCCTCTGTGGGAGAGGAATGATCCAGTTGTTTCCAGCTTGTCTAACTTGCTGAAACTGGAATATTTTTGAGAAAGCAGGTCATGTCTCTTCCGCGGCCAGTGACCTTTTACATCTCTGCCAAGAGTCTTCTTCGGTGGGACACTATGCCCTTCATTTTCACATTTTTAACTGCTGAGCTGGAATAATGATTTTTACAAGGCCTCTCTGACAGAGTGAAGGATGAGTTGGCAGGAAGAACCATTCTCTCAGGTCTGGATGATGTCATCTCCCTCTGCAAACAGATCGATATTCGCTTCCAGTAGAGAACCCTAGAGAAAAGGCGTCAGTACTCTATGGTCCTTAGCCAGCTCGAGCTCCCCTCTCCTCAATGCGTAGAGCATTCCTCACCAGCTGTGGAACCCATGCAGCTGGACTGAACTGAAGAGTGTGTTAGGCGCATAACTCTGGGCCTGTGTTTCTACTGTGGGGGCAAAGGTCATTTTCGATACACCTGCTCTCTCCACCCAGAAAACGTGGGTCTAATACATCTGGAAGGTGGCGTATTGGACCCAGAAAAATCACCTTCATCATCCTGTCTCCTTCTTTCCATGCTCTTCCACTCAAGCGGTTGCGGCATACCTGGATTCCGGAGCCGCTGGCAATTTCATGGACTTGGGAACTGTGTCTTCCATGAAAATACCTCTTTCACCCCTCACCACTCTGCTGGTGGTCTCAGCAATTGATAGCACTGTTCTTCCTGGGGGACCCATCCACTTCCAGACCCTCCCTGTCAAGATGTCTATAGGGGAACTCCACCAGGAGTGGATATCCTTTCTAGTGCTACCTAAAGCCTCAACCCCCATTGTTTTGGATCTTTTTTGGTTACAGCTCCATTCTCCACACATTGATTGGACTATTGTGAGAGCTTGGCTTGGGGACCCTTCTGTTTCTTCTCCGGCCTACTCAAGGTTACCCCAAAGGAGAGAATTCCTGTGGCCACCACATCAGTTTCTCCTGCTCTTCCTGCTGCATATAGCGAGTTTCGGGATGTATTCTGCAAAAAATTAGCTGAGGTACTTCCTCCTCACAGGCCTTTTGACTGTGCCATTGACCTTGTTCCCGGAGCAACCCTGCCCAGGGACCGGACCTATCCCTTCTCTATTTTGGAGACCCAGGCCATGTCTGAGTATGTTGCGGAGAATCTAAACAGAGGGTTCATTCAGAAATCCCTGGCAGGAGCAGGGTTCTTTTTTGTAGCCAAGAAGGATGTGACCTTAAGACCCTACATTAACTATTGAGGCCTAAATGCTCTGACGATCAAAAACTGATACCCCTTACCCTTAATCCTGGAACTGTTTGACAGATTGAAAGGTGCCTCCATTTTCACTAAGTTCGATCTCAGGGAGACATACAATCTGATCCGGATACGGAGGGGTGATGAATGGAAAACAGCATTTAACACTAGAGATGGGCATTATGAATACTTGGATATGCCCTTTGGTCTGTGTAATGCCCCAGCTGTGTTCCAAAATTTTGTCAACGAGATCTTCAGGGATCTGCTTTATCAATTTGTTGTCATCTATCTGGATGACATTCTCATATTTTTGGAAAATTTGCTTGTTAACAGAAACCATGTCCAGATTGTACTTCAGCACCTTAGAGAAAATATCTGTATGCCAAGCTGGAGAAATGTTCTTTCAAATGTTACGAGGTTCTGTTTTTGTGATACTTTGTCTCTAGCTTGGGTCTTCGTATGGATCCTGGAAGGGTCTCAGCCATTACCAACTGGCCTCTTCCTGCAAGCCTCAAGACCACACAGCGCTCTCTTGGGTTTACTAATTATTACAGGCAGTTCATTAGGAATTACTCTTCCATTGCTGCTCCTATTATCGCCCTGACCAAGACGGGTGCGAATGAGAAGGAGTGGCCTCCTGAAGCTGTCTCTGCCTTTCATGACTTGAAACAGGCCTTTGTTTCTGGACCTTTGTTGAGGCGATCTAACCCTGGAGATCCATTCCTTATTGAAGTGGACGCTTCCTTGACTGGGGTGCGAGCTGTGCTTCTTCAATCCTTTGGGGAAAAACGTCAAACATGTGCGTTTTTCTCCCAAAAAAATTCTCAGGCAGAGAAAAATCATGCTTTTGTTGATCGGGAACTTCTTGCGATTAAATTGGCATTGGATGAGTGGCGTCATCTCTTGGAGGGTTCCCTGCACTCCATAACAATTTTCACTGACCATAAAAACCTGCAGTACTTAAAGAATGCCAACAACTGAATCTCAGACAGGCCAGGTGGAGTCTTTTCTTTCCCTGTTTCAATTCCCCTAGTACGTACAAACCTGGTTCCTGCAACAGTCGGCCGATGCACTCTCTAGGACTTTTGACATTCAGGATGAGGAGCCCACCTCAGGAACCTGAGTCGATCATTCCTACCTCATGTGTTCTTGCCCTTTCTACCCTGGACTCAAAAATTCCTCCTGGCATGACCTTTGTTCCACCAAGTTAAGAATAAAAATCCTTCATTGGGGTCATGGTTCCAAGGTGGCAGGTCATGCCGGGGTCCTCCGATCTTTCTTCCTCATCAGCCGACACTACTGGTGGCCTACACTTTGTTCTAAAGTTAAAGACTACATTAAGGCTTGTCATGTCTGTGCCCAGTCTAAATACTCCATACAAGCCCCTGCTGGTCTTCTCATGCCTTTGCTCATTCCTAAAGAGCCCTGGTCTCACATTGCCATGGACTTTATCACCGATCTTCCACCTTCTGCGAAGAATACAGACATTTGGGTGGTAAGTGATTGATTCTCCAAGATGGCCCATTTTGTTTCTCTTCCTGGTCTTCCTTCTGCTCCTGCCCTGGTTCCCATATTTGTTTGAGAGATTTTCCGCCTCCATGGAGTTTCTTTCCCATGTTGTTTCCGGCAGGGGTGTTCATTTTAATTCTCGCTTTTGGAGAGCCTTTTGCAAATCCCTCAACATTACTTTGGATTTTACCTCTTCTTACCATCCTCAATCCAATGGTCAGACTGAGAGGGTTAACCAGGAGTTAGAGGTCTTTCTCCGTAACTTGGTCTCAGTTAATCACGATGATTGGGCATCACTACTCCCGTGGACAGAGTTCTCTCACAATAATCATGTTAATGTCAGTTCTCAGAAGACACCCCTTGTCACAGTTTATGGAAGACATTCTCAGCTCCCTCTTCCTATGGCCTATTCTCCTGGTATCCCAGCTTTGGCTACCATTCAGGAATCATTCAATTTCATGTGGGTTGACGTTCATGATTCCCTCCAGACAGCTGCCAACAAATTCAAGGGTTTCGCAGGTGTAAGCCGCCTTCTCTACAGCCACGAGACAAAGTCTGGCTTTCCACCAGAAACATCAAACTCCGGGTTCCTTCTCTGAAATTTGCCCTGAGATTAATTGATGCTTACAATATAATTTCAAAGCTGAATCCTGTTTGTTTTAAACTCCAGATCCCTAAAGGCCTCAGGATCTCAAACTCCTTTCATGTATCCCTTCTAAAACCTTTAGTTCTCAATAAGTTGTCCTGTCCTTTCCCTACCTTGGCTCCAGTCTCTGAGGATGATCAAAGGTACGAGATTAGTCAAATTTTGGATTCTCGCTTTTGTAAAGGTGTTCTTCAATATCTCATCTATTGAAATAGTTTTAGTCCTGAAGAGAGATCTTGGATTCCTGCATTTTAAATCTTCATGTCTCGTCTTCTGAGGAAGTTCATTTGAAGTTCCCCTCCAAGCCTGATCCCAAGCGGGGGAGGGGAGCCTCGCAAGAAGGGGGGTACTGTCATGAATCTGCAGTAATACTTTCATGCCCTATCTGTCTGCTTACCTCTGGTCTGTGTATCAGCTTTAGGGCCTGCACTCTCACACCTGCATTGTTAAGTACAGAACAAAATAGAGACCACAGAAAATGTGGCACCGTATCGAACACACAAAATTGTATGTATATGTAAATATTGTCTTTTATTGGAAAATGATTAAAAAAAATTAAAACCATTAGATAGTATTAACCCAAACTAGTATGTGAGCATACACACCCCCTGTATACAGGTAGGGAGCCTCCAAAGTATTGACACTTGCACATATGTAATGAAACAAATACAATCATCAAGAACAAATAATATAGCGGGGGGCTATCTCTGTGGAGGGGGGTGTCGCCTCACACTAGGCAGACAGTGCTGTGCTCAACTTGTTTCGCGTTGACAGATAGCGCTTCTTCTGGAGCATAAAGGGTTAATTACAGTGTTAAACCCTGTGCAAAAGAAAACATACACAGAGTTTGAAACATAACATTTTCAACACATATATTAACATACTATATACGCAAAAATAAACCTAAAATATTTACAATCAAAATGTGTGGACCACAAAAGAGCGAGGAACAGAGCCAGTGGCAGGCATGACCCCCCCAATATAATTACAAGTAGAAATGGGGATACACCTGTGCAATTAGCATATAAAGTGTAGTGTTACTACACAAACACAAACAGCCCTGTCTTTTAGAGAATATGCATAGAAAATAGAAAAAAAGAACATAAGTAACATGAAAAAACTGTACCCCATGGGTATCTGAGTGGTTACCAAAAAAAAAGGGAAACATTAAAACTGGTGGAAGACACCATAGAGGCAAACAGTCTAAGACAAAGTTCCCCAAATTCCACTTTGAACATCACAGAGGTTGCTTGGGGAATTGTTGGCGTTGTGGTGTAGAGGAAGATTTCTTTGGTTTCCCCCTAGCAGGGTCCAAAGCCCGTTGGGTGTAGAAGGAGTAGGCCGCACAGATGATGGAGGAATGAGCAACTCCTCTTCAGGAAGCGGAGGGAGACCTAAGCTTCTAATAAAGGCGTCACCTTCATGAAGATCATGCAGAATGTGCTGGACACTGTCACGAGTGACAATCAAATGAAATGGAAAATCCCAATAATAGGGAATGCGATTCATTTGTAGATGGGAAGTGATGGGGTGTAGGTTTCTCCATTTTGACCATCAAGAGTGGTGGGACAGATATCACTGAAGATGTGGAACTTTGCGCCCTTATATTCGATCTGTGTGTAGCTAGAGTTAGGTCTTCTTTGCTGTCGTAGTAGTGGAAATCCCTAGACCTCGCTCCAGCAGGTGGTTTGGGACCCAAAGATCTATGAGCGTGGTTCAGGCACCCATCAATATCAGCAATGGTGGGAGCAAGCATATTAAAAAGACCTAGTAGATAGGGACAGAGAGTGTTGTCATCCACAGTTTCTGGGATCCATCGGATACGTAGGTTTTGACACCTCTCACTGTTCTCCAAATTTTCCTGCTGTAGTTGAAGTTGCGAGACTGAGTGTTCTCTTCCTCCAGTGCCTGTACATATTGCACCAGTCATCAAATTTAGTTTTTAAGGCATCCATGCGTTCACCTATAAGGGTGATTTTAGCTTTTAGCTTTTCATCCAGCATTCAAGGGGTTAAAGCTGGCTGCGGGGTAGGGATAGGAGCCGCAGGCATGACTTATGTGGCACTGTCAGTGCTCTCAGTCCCCAGGAGAGGATCCATGGAGGAAAATGGGTCATCTTGTGTAAGGGAGGCTGGGGATTGTGGCCCAGTGAGGAAACAATCTATGGTGGGCTGTGACCGCGGCTCCGGCAGTGGCGAGGAGCCTATTTTGGCCTATTTTAGTCATGGGGTGCACGTGGGTGTAGGCGCGGGAAAAGGCTTACCCCCAGAGCGATGTGAGTGTAAAGAAGCAGAGCGAGAGCTGTGGAGAGCAATCAGGGTCCGGAGCTCAGTCCTCACACATCCACCATGGTCGTAAGCCACCCATGCGCCCCACAGGAATCTGTCTTTAATGCATTACAGCACTCCTGATGATTATTCACAATCCTTCTATAAATCTGCCTCAACTAGAATGCCAAAGAACACTATGTGGCAAGTGGCAAGAGCTTTCATTAGACTCATCAGGATATCCAATTTCTAAGTAAATATTTAATACACGTGTTATTATTTCTGAGATTTCTTTGTTAAGCTTTATCTTTAATGTTCTCCCCATTACAAATTATGATTTCAGTGCTGTAAAGTTTGGGGGTTGCTTATCTCAGTGTTGTGCTCACTAGTGAGTAGAGTCCATGCCAGAAATTCTGTTTAGGAGCTTGTTGGCCCACTTTTATTAAAAAGAAAGAAAATATCCAACACGAACCATTGTCTATGCAGGGGTTTCCACCATCAACACAAAATAACATAAGCTTCAGGAGGAGGTGAAGGGGGGTGAAGGAGAAAGGAGAAAGGGGGGGGGAAATAGTCCATGTATCAGAAACCAACCTAGTATATCTGGATATTCAGTATAGCAACCCGGGGGTCAGAGGCTGAAAACAGGTGCATCTCATGAAGATTGAGAATGTTTTTAGAAAGGCAATTTCATGATATTGTTTGTAGACAGAGACTGTGTTGAAAGATTCCAGAAAAGGGGGCGGCACAGTGGTGTAGTGGGTAGCACTCTTGCCTAGCAGTAAGAAGGGTCGCTGGTTTGAATCCCGACCACGACACTACCTGCCTGCAGTTTGCATGTTCTCCCTGTGTCTGCGTGGGTTTCCTCCGGGTACTCCGGTTTCCTCCCACACTCCAAAGACATGCTGGTAGGTTAATTGGATCCTGTCTAAATTGGCCCTGGTATGTATGAATGTGATTTAGGGACCTTAGATTGTAAGCTCCTTGAGGGTGTAGGGACTGATGTGAATGTATATGTAAAGTGCTGCGTAAATTGACGGTGCTATATAAGTACCTGAAATAAATAAATAAAATAAAATAAAAGCCTTTCTGGAATCTTGGAAGAAAAAATCCCAGCGGGATCAAAGCCCCTGGAAGGTATTTAAATGCATTTTATGTTGCACATATCAATGTATGTAATCTGGAACCATATATATATATATATATATATATATATATATATATATATATATATATATATATATATATATATCTTTCCCTGTTCCTTTCCTCCCCCCCCCCCCCCTCTCTTTTTTTTTCCTCCATTCCTTTTCCTCCTTTTCTTTCTCCTTCTTAAAAGAGAAGAATGGGATTTTTTTTATCCCATATTTATACTTACCTAGGTGGATGCAGTATTAGTCTGATGCTGCATCTGTCCCCGTCGCCTATTCACTGAGAACCGAGCCACTGAACACTGCCGATGGCTCGGTTCTCTAACCTCCTTCAGCGGAGAGCTGCTGCCTGTCAGTCAGCATCTCTCCTGCTCTACTCCTCCACGCTCATTGGAGCGCTGAGTTGTGGAGGGGTGGGGAGCAGCCGTTTCAGTGGCTCGCTGAGAGTCTGAGATGCCTATCAGTCCAGTCACCTGGCGGATCCAGACTTCCGAAGTTGGGATGACGTGGTGCCTGGACTGATCTTCGTGACGTCAACAACGAGCGGACTTCATACCACTCTCTGCTGAAAACAGGTCACAGGAGTGCAAAATGAATTGCGCTCCTGTGACCCATAGGAGAAGGCCAGCCAAATGAGCTCAGGCTGGACTTCTCCTTTAATTGTTCTCCTTCAGTTGCTTTAGTTACTTTTTACAATAGATTACGATTTAATTTTCACATATGCATTTAGGAACTATAGAATCCAATGTTACCTATGGATCCCCAAATCATATGCTAATTGTATGTTATATAATTGTCATCATGTTTTCTCTGTTATATTATACACTTGTTATGGCTGTTTGACTATGAGATCATATCTATAATTTATCTTGTAGATGATAATGATTGATTCCTCCTGAGGAAGCGGATTTTGTCATGAAACATGTAGAGGACCTTTTCAAGATCTACATTCCGGTGCCTCTTGTGTTCACTTGGGGGTTCATCGACCTCTTTTGAATATTGTGAACAACAATGCATGGCTGTAACTATTGACTGTATATCTTTTTTTTTTATTATTGATCCCTTCCTATTTTTAATCATGTTTTCTATTTAATAAATTGGTATATTTTATTATATTCTCACTTAATCCTTTGGTACCGAGAGTCCAATTATCTCAAATTCTACCAGAGGCATGTTTGGGGCAGCCCCGGGTATTCCCTTCTATTAGTTCCTCCAACTTAAACAAGCATCCTGGAGCCCCTCAACCTGTTTAGTTAAGAATCCTGGATGATTCATGTCATAACAGGCAGCCACACTATCGCAGTGTTTAGAGCAAGGAAATTATTATTGATACAAAGCACACAAAAATAAATATGAATTTTATTCAATAAGATATGACAAAATGACAAAAGAGAAACTGATACCACTATTAAATGTGCAGCTGTTGTAAAGAAACCAGGGACCTATCTAAGAAAATGAGAAAGACAATATGTAAATGCATCTGCTCTGTAGTGCACCAAGCCCCTTTTCCTTTGAGTTCCACAAAGTTCATTCCAGTTCCTTGAATTTACCTTCATGCTCAATGTCTTTTCCTTTAAGTTTATCCCACATTTCTTTGAGTTTGTTATCTAGCCAAAATCTGAGCTTTATTGATATAATCAATCCTAAAGATCACCTGAATTCTGTTACATCACTTTTGGGATAATAACTTTTGTCACTCTGAAACAAACAACATTTTTGATTTGTTCTTGCTTTCCTCCCCAATTTATGTCACATAATATTTTTAGGAAATGTAAATAAAGAGAGTTTCCTTTTGGCATTTCAATTCTATGAAACTATTTCCTGATGAATAAAAATCAATTATTTGAACAAATTATGAAGTTATTTACATAAAGATATTATTATCTTCAAGATGCCCACCTATTCCAGCTACTTTATCTTTTGAAGTAAGAGAGTTTGTCGGTGTGTTATCTGTAATGAGTCACATATCGCTGTGAACTTATGGGGCTAATTTACTAAAGGCAAATAGGCTGTTCACTTTGCAAGGGAATTTTTACTTTAATAATTTCCTTCACAATGTAAACAGTCTATTTGTCTTTAGCAAATCAACCCCCAAGTGACCAACTATTCAGACACTCTTGTCTTTATTCTCTTCCTTACTATCTATCTATCTATCTATCTATCTATCTATCTATCTATCTATCTATCTATCTATCTATCTATCTATCTATCTATCTATCTATCTATCGTTCCACGGTTTCTATCGATTCTATACACATCCATAGAAAAAAAGTATATTGTTTTATTTTGTCTTTAACGTTGTAACAGGCTGTAACAGGTTGTAACAGGTGTTGTAATGTTGTAACTGGCTGGCCGATGCAAGCACGCTTTTGAGCCGCGGATTACCTTTTCCATTTTGTGATGATGTTCTATTGACACCTGTAAGTAGACTACAATAAAAATGTGTGTTTTACCCATATGGGCTTCACTATTGTTACTTTCTTCTTATTGGGTTACCCTGCTGTTGATCGCATTATTCACTCATCGTCCCATGTGAATCTTGAGTTCCTGGTGATACGTGACAACTTAATCTGTCTGTCTATGATGGAGTGTATGGAGAAAGATGGATGGAGGGCGCGTGATCAATTGCTCACATCAAAAGTGTAAAATTTATTCATATGAAATAAAAACAAATAAATAATACCAATACTACGTATCATGCAAACAGGTAACAAAATATGTAAAGCATGGAAATTAAAAATAGGTTAAAAGTAACACAAGCCCATGTTGAGGTGAGTGTTTAGAGTCGGCTGATGCGTTTCGAGGATAACCTCTTCATCAGAGCCTTTGAGAACCAGGGCACAGTCTGTATGGGCCGGTAGGCCAACATGTGTACATAAAAGGAATAGCTAGTTGGGAAGTGTAGCCTGAGATGAAAAGTAAGTTTTTCTGTGTTCCATACCAGTCCACTGGTATGGAAAACCTTCACCTCAACATGGGCTTGTGTTACTTTTAACCTATTTTTAATTTCCATGCTTTACATATTTTGTTACCTGTTTGCATGATAGGTAGTATTGGTATTATTTATTTGTTTTTATTTCATATGAATACATTTTACACTTTTGATGTGAGCAATTGATCATGTGCCCTCCATCCATCTTTCTCCATATAGTCTTACCCTGACCACCCCGGGGTCAGTTTTTTGGGCAGCGGGACATGCAACACCATCCTTTTCAGTTCTTCTACAGCTCACAATACTACAATTTTAAACCTAATACACCCTCACAAGCGCAGGAGTAATCTTTCCTTGTCCATAATTTGCTATGATGGAGTGTGCCAATTGGATTCACTGATTGAGCCTCTGCACTATATGAATACATCGCTTGTTTTTTATATCCTTCTGGTAAGCAGATTGACAGCACTTGGGTGTGGTGTGCTTTTCTCTTGCACACGGAAGTTTTGGTGGAAGTTTCATCTCATCTCTACTCTTCATTGGCTTTTATGGACTATCATATTTATTTAGTGCTGCATTTTTGATCTTTTTGCTCATACACTCTCCACCTCCAAGCGGAGAAAAACTCCTCAATAGGATTGAGGAAAAGAGAGTAAGGTGGTAGGAACACCATATCCATCCTTGGATGAGCAGTGAACCAGGCCCTGATAAGCGGGCCACGGTGGAAATACACATTGTCCCATACAATTATATATTGTGGTAGGTGAGGCCCTATGAGACCTCTCTCATTTTCAGGGATCAAATCCAAATGAAGGCGGTCCAAGAAGATGAGGAGCTTCTGTGTATTGTATGGGCCAAGACTGGGGATGTGAGTGGCCACACCATTCTCAGAAATGGCAGCACACATAGTTATATTGCCCCCTCACTGACCTGGGACATTCACTGTGGCCCGGTGGCCAATAAAATTATGGCCACGTCTTCGGCCCTTGGCCAGGTTGAAGCCAGCCTCATTCACATACACGAGTATGTGAGAGGTCTCATTTCCTTCCAATGCCATTATTCTCTGCAATAGAGTAAAAAAAGAAAACATCAAATCAGTCATACAGAAGAGACATACACTACAGTTATGCCACGTACACACGGGCAGACTTTTCGATGGACTAGGACCGGTGGGCTTTTCGACTGACTTTCTGACGAACTTTCCGATTGACTTTAGAATGAACAGACTTGCCTACACACGATCAACCAAAGTCCAAACGTGATGACGTACGACCGGACTAAAATAAGGAAGTTCACAGCCAGTAGCCAATAGCTGCCCTAGCGTCGGTTTTTGTCCGTCGGACTAGCATACAGACGAGCGGACTTTTCGACCGGACTCGAGTCCGTCGGTAAGATTTGAAATATGTTTTATTTCTAGGTCTGTCAAACTTTTGGGGAAAAAAGTCTGCTGGAGCCCACACAGGATCGAATTATCCGACGGAGTCCGGTCCGCTGGACCAAGTCTGCTGTAAAGTCCGCTCGTGTGTACATGGCATTACAGACAGTTACATAGGAATGTTCTATGTTCTACACAAGTTCAATATACTACTGGTCAGTATTCCAGTGGTTCCAAACCTGGGGTACATGTACCCTATGCAGAGGTACTACAGGGGGTATTTGACAGAAAGGGGAGGGGAAAAATTATCAATGAGTAGCATAGGCGCGCGCAGCCTATTGCATTAGGGTGTGCACCCTTAAGCTCAAACACACATACATGTGTATGTGCCTACATATATATGACCCCGGCACATTGATCTCCCTGCCAGCAAAATGAAAGAGAAGAGCATAAACACTTTTCTTATGGCAGAGCAGGTAAGAGGGAGATCTTTATCATGTTCCTGCTGCTACATAGAGCGATAAAACTAATGCGCATGGGGTGATTAGGGTGTGCCCGGGCATACCCGGCACACCCTGTGCGCACGCCTATGATGAGTAGACTTACTGAAATGTTACAGTAAAACCCACAGTATTAGATAGATTTACATGGGAGGCACTACTGTAATTGCAGCTCTTTGACCCTTTTTCTTACTGTATTGTATGTTATTCTTCAAAATATGGATTATAATGATAATTGCATCATACGGTAAGCTGCAGTTTTTAGGCAAAATGTTTATAAATCAGATACATAAATCAAATACTTTTGTACCTGGATTACCTGGATTCAGAAATCAGGTAAAGTGGGTACTGAAACCAATACATTTTGGGAACCACTGCTTACGGTAATTGTAAAAAGGTTATCTTGATGGACAACCAGTGACTGACTTACATGTACATACTGGTACCGCAGCTCTTTCACTCTGTCAGAGTTCCTCTCAAATGGTACCCTGTAAATTTTCTTCATTGTCATCTGATGCTTCTTCAATATGTGGGCCATTGTGGAGATGCTTATAGAGTTGACATTTTTGCAAACACCATGTTACAGATCTCTTGTTCTTGTTGTTCATTGAGAGGTTTTCCTCAGCCACCCGTGCCAGGTTGTCGTCCAGTCCTAGACATAGAATTCAAAGGACAACACTCCATTCATAACTTATACCTTATGTATTCCGTACAGAATAAGTTACCAATGTAATCTTATTGTTGTTTTACTTACAGTACCTTTACCACAATTCTAATGCATCACTGCACAGTGACTGGAATACTACTGTAAACTGTATCATCAATATTGTATAAAATAAACTATTCCATACTATTCCATAGTTTATTTTCTACAATATTTTTCTTGTCATTGTTAGTATCATACGTAACATCCCACTGAGGTAAGACACTGTAATACTGTAGGCCTATCACACACACACACGCTAAATTAATACGTAAATGAGTAAATAAACATATTTGTTGCTCTATGCACAGTGTCCTGTCATATACATTATATAATTCCATCATTGACTGACATACCTGTTTTCCCTGCGAAAGGTTTGGATGATAGAGGAGCCTTTAGAGTGAGGCACATTAGGCTGCACTCAGCGACCTGCCTCCGCCATTGTGAGGCCATGGTTGATGACATGGTCATAATTGTGGCCCGAATTTCATCAGGGACAGCATGGTGTCTTCGTGCTCCTCGGCCTCTTCCCCCTATTACACCACCACGCACCCTTACTCCTCCTCCTCCTCTTCTTCTTCCTCGAGCAGGCAGTTGCCCTTGTTCATTTACTTGGCCAGGTGCCTCCATGTTCAGAAATTGTACTGGTCCTGCATGGTCAAGCTCTATATATAAATGGTTGGCAGCATTCACAATCATGGACAGCACCTGTCAGGTAACTAAACATACTGTTTGATTGGTCATCTGAGACCAACTCCAACTCCTCCTTCGTTAGTCAAGTTCTAGTTGCACCTGACTGTCAATTGCTGTAATAATTTTATCAAATGTTCCAAGAGATTCATATATGGTATTCATGGTATTATGTTCCTGAATAATTTTGACAATTGAACAGACTATTGTGCATGTGATGACTTAAACAATAAAATGACGCTGACACATTTTGGAGAGAACAACCATTAGACTAAGAATTGACAATCAGTTTAGATCAACAAGATCTATTCACTTGGACATTGTGCTAAATGTAGGCTACTTGTACTTAATCATTTGAAAGATGTACTGAGACATTGAAACATGTACTGAGACATTTGCAATTTGATGAAATGAATGAGAAATTCAATTCAGTTGTGAACAATTGCCAAGTGGTTTGTTGATTTGTCCATGTTGTTTTGAGAATGTCATTTCTGTTTCAAGAAATGAGCCAAAACAATGGAGAAAAACTGTAAGTAGGGAACATGTAACATGTTTCAGCTCCTGCCCACTCTCCGCCTGATTCCCCTTCCTGTGACAGTGGGCGGGGGTTCTTTTCAGCATCTGCTGTCACTTTATGAACACAGCGTGGCCTTGTGGGGCTCCACCCACACAGCTACGTCATGCATTCTCAGATTCCTCTGAATGAGTAAACTACAAGTACCACCTGGCACTGCGGCAGCCAGATTTGTAGTTTCAATGGGCAGAAGGGAACTGATGAACACTGTCGTAGTCACCTTACATGTCATCTGGCTTTCAAAAAGAAAGCCCATACAAAGGTAAAGGCTAAAACCTGGAGGACAAGTCTACAGGAGCTCACATTACATGTGTGATCTTCTGATCGTGGGTGCAATGATTTCTAGGCTCCTGCAGGAAATATAATAAATGTTAATTTTTTTCTGCAAAAATATGTGCATGTATAATTTTTTTTGTAAAGGTGAACTTAGCCTTTAACAGCAAACACCATTCATTGATTCAACTTGGTGTAAATGACTACTTGATGGTGCATTCATCATATCCTGTTTTTAGCTTATCTTTGTGTAATTGAAGGATCTGTGTATAAATTACAGGTCATTCAAAAGATTTTTCATTGATATAACTCTGACTATGTTTATCTTTGGCCTGTAGTGTATATACAGATCATTGGTAAAACATAACATGAAATGAAGTTGTGATCAATGAGTCATCAAGTGGTCAATTTACACAGGACTGAGTTATTGGATTTTGTGATTTTGGGGAAAAAAGATGTTCCACTGATATAATGTTGACTGTGTTTATCATTGGCCTATAATGTATATACAGGCAATTGATTAGATATAAAGAACGTAAAATTAAGATGTGATGATGATGTCATCATGTGTCAAGATGTGATGATGATCATGTGGTCAATTTACATAGGACTGAAATATTGGATGCTGTTTATTGACAAACAAAGTAATTTGCTATGGAAAAGTAGGCAGGAAGCAAGAAACCTCTGTCAGCTTAATCGTTTTATATACTTGTTATACTGTACACTACTTGTTTTAGTAACATCATAACATTTTCTTGCCAATTAGACAGGTAGCTTTGCAGTGCATGTGGTGGAGTGTGGCTCTCTACTACCAACAGTACTGATCATGTAATGCCTTCAAACTATTCCACAAATTCCTAAATCTAAATCACCATTTTGAAAGTGGGGAGGAGTGGATCCTTCAAAAAATTTCAGCAGGGAATGATATAGACAATCTATAGGCAAGTAAAAAAAAAATATGATATGAAGCATACATGTACTAGCTGGAAACAATCAAGTTAAAATTAACTTAAAAATCACTAGCAAGCTAAGTGTTAAGGTGATACTAAAGTCTGTTGTTTTTGTTTAAAATAAAAAACATGGCATACTTACCTGCTCTGTGTAGTGGAATTGCACAGAGCAGCCCAGATCCTCCTCTTCTTGGGTCCCTCTTCAGCAATCCTGGCCCCTCCCTCCTGTTGAGTGCCCCCACAGCAAGCAGCTTGCTGTGGGGGCACCTGAGTCCAGCCGCAGCTCCGCGTGTCTATTCAGACATGGAGCTGTGGCCGGGTCCCGCCCCCTCTTTCTCCTCATTGGCTCACTGACTCTGATTGACAGCAGTGGGAGCGAATGGTGGTTCGCTGCCGTTTCAGCCAATGAGGAGGGAGAGTCGAGTCCTGAACAGCCGAGTCTCTTGTGCAACATCTCTGGATTGAGAGGAGGCTCAGGTGAGTATTAGGGAGGCTGAGGGGGGATGCTGCACACAGAAGGCTTTTTATCTTAATGCATTAAGATAAAAAAACCTTCTGCGTTTACAACCACTTTAAGCATAGTTACACAGGTCTATCTTTGAGAATTTACTCACTCAAATTAACCTTACCTCCAATCGTAGCCTTAAAGTGATTGTAAAGCTTTGAGTTTTTTTTTTAGAAACAAACATGTCATACTTACCTCCACTGTGCAGTTCGTTTTGCACAGAGTGGCTCCAATCCTCGACTTCGGCGGCTCTCGCGGCTCCTCCCCACATCGGAAAACACCCTAGGAGAAGTGCTCTCCCGGGGGAGTTACCTTGCAGGCGCACTCCTGAGTCCTGCCCCCCGGAGCCCACGTCATTGGATTTGATAGACAGCAGCGGGAGCCAATGGCTGCGCTGCTATCAATCTATCCAATCAAGAGCCGAGAACCCAGGGCAGAGGAAGAGCGCGTCTCCGTCGTGAGAAATTCCAGGGCTCAGGTAAGTAAAGCAGGGGGGTGGTCACTGCCATGTGTTTTTTCACCTTAATGCATAGGATGCATTAAGGTGAAAAAACATTAGGGTTTACAACCCCTTTAATCCCTAATATAGCCCTTATAATGAACACTTAACACAACAGTAACATTTATCTATTACCCGTACACTTAATCTATCAGTTGAAATACTCCTAAATCCTAACCTTAATGCATAGGATATTATTGACAAAACCCGTCCGTCTTATGCTGAAATTTAATAGCTCTGAGCTTTAGAAGAAAGATATAAAAGCTATTTCTTTAGTGAAACAACCATTTAAGCATAATTATGCAGACATTAAAGTTTGTTTAAAAACCTAAGCAATGGTGATGACTGTTTTCTGCTTATATTTGAATATATTCAAACATGTTGTACCTTATTTTTGTGGTTAAAAAATTGGTTTAGAAAAAAAATGTAAAATGGAATAAGTCCAAAAATTATACTAACTGCAGTTTAAGCAGGTAAATATAAAAATCAACAGTGGTAATCAGAGTTATACAAACAAAACATATTTTACTAAGATACTGCTTGTAATGTAGCCAAGAAGGTCAACGGGTTTTTGCATCTCATGTAGCTTATTGGGAGAGTTGCATGGTAAAGTATCTTGATTATATTATTTACCTCTGAATATAATAGTGTGAAAAACAGAAACAAAAAAAAAAACACATTAAAATGAAATATAAAAATAAAGAATAGTTAAGATTTAAAATGCAGTTTGGCAAGTCATGCACCAGTCAGAGCCAGTTATATGTATTTTAAATTATTGTATATATTGGCCTAGCTGGCAGTTTGAAAAAAGTGAATTTCGAGTAATTTTGCTTTAACCTGCATATATCATTGCTAACTATCCCAAGCAAAGTGTATTCACACTTATAGACAGATCATTATGAACCCCCTTTTTGAATTCAGAATAAGTTGTATCTCTCTGTTTTGGTATGATAAGCCACAGTAAAGTGCTTGCATGCAAGTTGCATGAGCTTTGCAGAATCTCTTCAGAGCTAAAAAAAGGGAATGCAATCATTAAAATGTATGGTTGGGAAATGGAAACAGCTTACATAGCTATTGCTAGGTCTGCATTTTACCTCTAAATGACTAATGCACAAATACCATCATTAATGTTTCGTTTTGTCCAAACAAATGTTAGAGCTTTCAATTACCAAGCATGAATTACCATAGCATGAACATATTTTTAAACATTATACCCTTGGATTCTTGTAAATTGTAAAGTATTTAAATACAACATAACAATTTTTCTTGAAGATAATTTTCAGTACAAGTTCAAGCAAGGAAGTTGTAGTATGTCATGGTAACTTGACATCCCATTTTAATGTGAAAACTTTTTTTCCAAAAATAGATACAAGATACAGCTTGTGATATACAGTGGTATAACCAGAAAATATTTACATATTAGTATACAGCACATTTGGAAAGAGAAGGTCCTGATGTATAATATAACTTGTGGTTATAATGTTTGATCAATTACAGTCATATTAACATTTTACAATTCTATTTTTATAACATAACTCTTACTGCTAATTTTCAAAATGTTATGAATGAATATGCTTAAAATGAAAAAAGCAATAACTTACAGCAATATAGAGTAACAGTTCCACTGTTGCTTTTATTAAGATGTTAGCCCCTGCTTTTAAGGCCATTGTCAAGAATATAAAAATTATTTATAATTATTAATTTGTATACATTTGATACATAATACATGATAGAGGTGATATAATCATTCACTATGGGTACAATGACAACACTTAACAAGTGAATAAATAAATTTGCTCTGATTAAACTTCTTTAATCTTATGATAATGTTGCTGAAGCAATCTAAAGCTGGCCATTTAAGGTTCAAATCTGGGCCAGTACAGCAGGAGTTGGCCGAGATTCAAATCATTAGTAGGGATGGGCCGAACTGACCCCTGTTCAGTTCGCTCCAGAGCTTTTGAACACTGTCAAAGTTCGGACCCGAATAACGAACCCATTAAAGTTAAAAGTCAAAATCAAAAGTGCCCATTTTGAAGGCTTATATGCAAGTAATTGGACAATGGGTATAGGGTCCGGGTCCTGCCCTGGGGGACATGTATCAATAAAAAAAAAGTTGAGCAGTGATTTTTTTATCTTTAAAGTGAAAGCATAAAAATGAAAAATTCCTTTCAATATAGTGCCTGGGGGGTCCCCTTAGTCTACATGTAAAGTGGCAGATCTGTACCATGTCTAGAATTTACTGCAGCCATAATTGCATTTATATAGTAAAAAACTGTCATTTTCCCTGCAGGCTGCCTTTATTTTGCTCAGCAACAACTGGGGAGCCAGTGTGTATGATGAGGCCACAATGTAGTACACTAGGAACAAGATTAGAGATTTTTTGGATACATTCTAGTGTCACTTTGACTTTGGATAAAAGTAACGTAAAAATTGGTTTTGGGGGGGCGTGGCTTGGCCGAGCTGGGAGATGGCTGCCTGAGAGAACAGCTCCCGCTGTTGCACTCTTTTCAGCAGTCTTACCGGAGGTAATTATCTCTATACCCATCTGTGATACGATGGGAACGGCCTCCCGACACACCTCTACCTCGAGGTCCCGCTCACCCCGTGAAACGACGGGGAATTCGAACCAAAACATCCCTGAAATGTTCAGGGCGCAGAGGACCAACATGGCATCATCCCATCCACACTCCTCACAGGCCTCAGCAGCACAGCTAGCGGGACAGTTTTCTACCTCCCAAATGTTACTCCCTCTGACCGCGGGATCACAGGATAATCCACAACCGCCATCCCTCAACATAAATGACCTGAGGGCGATTGCTGCCGATATTAAGGACACTTTATCGGCTGCCATTGCGGAATTGAGAGGAAATATTCACACCCTAAATGACCGTGTTCTTGAAGTGGAAAAAACTACAGCGAAACATGACATGGTCCTCCGCAAAGCGACGCGTTGGATAGACACACATACCATGCAGCTAAGAGAGACACAACGCCGCATCGAAGACCTCGACAACCGCGGACGCCAACATAACCTTGGCATAAGAGGCCTGCCGGAGTCCATTGAGGCGCATCACTTGACCCCTGCTGTGACTGAACTGTTCAATAATCTACTAGAAAGACCACCTCAAACCCGCATAGAGATGGAGAGAATCCACAGAGCATTACGCCCCAAAGGCAGAGAAAATGACCCACCCAGGTACATTATTTGCTGCCTTGTGGATTACAAGTTAAAGGAAGATATCCTGAGGCAGGCCAGGATTAAACAACCATTGCAACACAATGGCGCCCATCTTCAGATTTTTCAAAACTTATCAGGAATCACACTGCAGCTGCGCAGGGATCTGAAACCGCTGCTAGATGTGTTACGTGCCAATGGGATTATATACCGATGGAAATTCCCCTTTTGTCTGGCAGCTACCCATCTCGGCCGTACAGCATTCTTAAAAGTGCCTAAAGATCTGCATCACTTCTGTGATAGCCTGGGTATACCTTTGATTGATGTACCAAACTGGTATGCAGACTTCCGCCATCATGCTGCAGGACGACACCCCATGCAGGAAGAGCGGATGGAAGCACAGGATTCACGCTCACAAAGAAGGAGATCTCCATCCAGCATCAGATCACACGCAGGACATCACGGCTTTCAACAACGCCACAGCCCTATGGATTCCCCGCGTTCTCGGAGAGCCCGTAGAGATTACTGATTTCGGTCCTATTCAAGGCGGCTGCCAAGATTCCAGATTCCAATTATCACACCCAGTGGTGATAATAGCTGTTACAGGTTCCTGTAGTTTGTCCGGTTAGATATTAATGACACTATGGATGCCTTATTCAGTTTTAGAAGTTGGTTACCTCAGTGTCTTATGTATAAAACTTCAAATGTATACTAGCACTGCACAGTGTCCCTCAGATAAAGCCTATTGAACTCTGCTTGCATTCTGTGATTGCTCACAGTGAGCTACGGCTGACAAATACTTTTGCTCCAACGTTCATCAGCCCTGAGCGCTATGACACCCTACAACACAACAAACCTCCTCAATAGGATCGTCACGATGCATGCAGCTGCAGACTCACGTAGGACTCCTCCAGTCCTCAACCTGAATTCGCTATTACAAACTATATACAGTCTGAGTAACGATAAATGACTTATGCCTTAACTGTAGTGAGCAGACTGCAACTCTTTCGTATAACAGGTTGGTGTGACACTTATGCATGTACAGCTGTATACAAATATGACTGCTATTGTAAGGTACGATGTTCGGTTAGACTATGACTTACTAGTTTTCCTTATGCTGTGTAGACCACACGTTTACGCACAGCTAGGGCGCCAAAATATACAATATCTTCACGCTGCATCTTTTCACCTCCACCTTTCCAAGCACATAATTACCGCGCCTCTCACATGTACAAGGTGATACCGTATCCTCCTAAAAGTATTCCATTCAGCATATTACCCGCTCACTATTTTTATTCCGGAATACATCTGGAATCGCACTATCGGTTCATAGTGGGTGTCTACCTCTGATGGTCGATTCCTACGTAAGTGGACTGATTTCTAAGGTAAATTGACCTGACTAAAGATACTGACGGTAGGAGTGAGTCTGTCACGGCAGATGACACCTATAACAAATTCACCTTTGTACATATTTGCATCACACCGCTTTTGTAACCCACCTCTTTATAAGAGATTCTGGCTGCTCGGAAACAGCTCATTTTAATTGTGGAGAGAACAGATGTTAGAAGAACGATTGAGCCTAATTTTGGGGGGACACAATTTAACTACAGAGCATGAGCTAGTATTTCAGAAGCTTATACCAATGTTTCTAGTGTTTTTTTTTTTATTTTTAAGTTTCACAGGTTTAACTGTTCACGTCTTTACTGTTCTTACAGAATAGTTTGCGTTGCGTGTCTAATAGCAATATGATGTGAGTCTAAATATCGCTGATCCCAAACCTTAATACAGACTGTGACAATACAGGTTGCCCTCATGACATAACAACCTGCAGAATGACTATTGACGCATTGAGTCTGAATACATATCCCGCCCACAGCACGCTGCTTTAGGCTACATTTCTACAGCTAGGGGACTTCCTCTATCTTCTACTTGATACTCTAAACTATAAAAAAGATTTAGGGACTGATAGCACGACAGAGGTTGATATATCCGACCTTATAATTTATAACTATTGCCCAGACCCCCTCCTTCTATTGAAATAAGTAGAATGCAATGGCGGAATACCACCTTTACGTACAACACACAGTAGATCTGTAGCTCGGTATATCCCAACCCCCACACAGTGCAGTGAGAAGGCTCAGACTGGTATCTGGTCCTTTTCACACCAATTGTGCACTGTATCTTTCTGACCTTTCTTACCATAGATAAGGTTAGTTAATTCTACCTTCACCTTCCCTATACTTTTACCCTCCTCTATCTAGACACACAGCTTCATCACAGGCTTTGCATTCCAATCAAAGGAATCACAGTATCCTTATCTTACTTAAAATATGACACCCTACCACTACTGCTAACATGGAAGATACTGGTCATACTATACGCAAGACGACAAACTCTAGTACACCACAAAATAATATCCAGATAAGAATTGAATCCATAAACATCAGAGGTCTGAATACTCCCGAAAAACGGTCGCAACTGTTATATTCACTACACAAAAATAAAACACAAGTCGCATTTATCCAGGAAACTCACTTCCGTACTGACAACATACCCGAACTGGGGAATTATCACTACCGTACAGTATACCATGCTTCCAATGCCTCCTCTAAAACGAAGGGGGTTGCTATACTAATTTCGAAACATTGCCCCTTGCAAATCACAGAAATCAAGCAAGACCCCAATGGTAGGTACTTATTTCTCAAAGGAACAATACATAACAAGCCCATCCTTCTTGCGAACATATATGCTCCTAACACAAGACAGGTCACATTCTTTAGAGAAACCTTACAACTGCTCACAGAATTCTTCTCTGGCATCCTTGTACTGGGTGGAGACTTTAATGTAGCGTTAAACCCCCACCAAGATTCATCAACTGGAATGACGCCCTTGCCATATAGAGCTCTGAGAGCGATCAAAAAACAACTACAGGAGTTGACGTTGCATGATACGTGGCGCGCGATTCACCCAAATGATAGAGACTTTACATTTTTTTCACCACCCCATAACAAGTTTTCCAGAATCGATCACCTTTTTATTTCCCAGAATGATTTATCTTATATCAAACATGCGACTATAGACCCTATGATCCTTTCAGACAACAATCCCATTTCGCTGACATTAACCATCCCGCTGTCACGCCCCTCACACTCGATATGGCGTTTAGACAACTCTCTACTGACAGACCTGGATTCTACATCCAAAATTAATACCCGACTCGTCCAATACTTTAAAGAAAATGCCAATGGGGAAACAAGCCCATCCATCGTATGGGCTGCTCATAAATGTGTAATAAGAGGTGAATTAATTTCAATAGCTGCATCCAAAAATAAACAACGAAAAGCCCATATAACATCTTTAACCTCCAAAATCCATGCACTGGAAAGGATCCACAAAGCATCCCTGGCCACTAAATCACTTACAGAACTACTGCAAGCGAGGGAAGAACTTAGAGAAGAATTGCATAAATCATTACGGTGCAAATACATTTTTACTCAAAAACTATATTATGAATGTGGCAATAAATCTGGTAAATTAATGGCTAAAGCACTACAACGTAAAAAGGCAGCTCTGACCATCCACGAGATTAAAGACCCTACCGGGAAGTCTTTTACATCCCCAGAAGACATTGCCACACAGTTTGTGAATTATTTCACCAAACTCTACAACCTACCACCAACAGAAATTAAAGATCCCTCGCGAAATAGACAGGAAGCGATATCCACCTTTTTATCACTACATGGTGTACCACACATCTCCCTTGAAGCATCTAAGACTCTTGAATGCCCCATTAGTACTGAGGAAACCTCAACAGCATTGAAACAACTCAAAACAGGAAAAAGTCCTGGCCCAGATGGGCTTACTGTCGGCTACTACAAAACATTCCAAGAGATCCTTACCTCCCATTTTGTTACAGCATTCAACATACTCTCTACCGTCCCACAAAATAATAAAGATTTATTAGAAGCACATATCACCCTCATTCCGAAACCTGGCAAAGACGATACGCTAGTGACTAACTACAGACCTATATGCCTCCTCAACGTAGATCTTAAACTTTATGCTAAAATTCTTGCAAATCGATTACTCCCTCTCATCCCTGACCTCATCTCCTCGACCAAGTTGGTTTTGTCCCTGGCAGAGAAGCTAGGGATAACACAATAAAAGCCTTACATATCCATCATATCCTTTCGTCATCATCCTCACACAAACGCCAGGGTTTCCTCCTGTCGCTCGATGCGCAGAAGGCGTTCAACAGAGTGGTATGGGACTACGTGTCAGCGACGTTGCAAGCAATGGGCCTCCCTCTGCAATTTCTTCAAATGATATTGGTTTTGTACTCATGCCCCACTGCCAGAATAAGGATTAATGGACGCCTGTCGGACGCCTTCTCCGTATCGAATGGTACACGTCAAAGGTGCCCGTTATCCCCTCTTATTTTTATACTCAAGCTGGAACCTATCCTACGCAAACTGCGGGCAAATCCTGACATTAAAGGTATTGACATTGACAATAAACAGTATAAGATAGCTGCCTATGCTGACGACATGCTACTTTTTCTTTCAGAGCCCTTGATAACTATACCCAATTTATTAAAAGATTTTGCTTTCTTCAACGAAATCTGAAACTTAAAAATCTATTTCACAAAGTCTAAAGCCCTGAATATCTCCCTCCCACAGACATTAGTCACACAATGTAAAACTAATTTCCCTTTCCAATGGGAAACCAATGCCCTTACCTATTTAGGAATCCAAATACCAACACACTTCGAGGAGCTATACGACAAAAATTATTTATCGTTACTAAATAATATTCAAAAAGATCTCATTACGTGGTCATCTGGCCCCTTCTCTTGGTTTGGCAGGATTGCCATCATAAAGATGAACATATTGCCTAGAATACTGTATATCCTTCAGACCATCCCAATCAAATTGCCCCCATCATTTTTTACCACATACAAGCGCATCTTTCGTAACTTCATATGGGCAGCAAAATCCCCCAGACTGAGCTGGACTAGAATGACTATCCCCAAACTAAAAGGAGGCTTCGGCCTCCCGGACATCCAGAAATACCATTGGGCTTGTCATCTTACGAGAATTATTGACTGGCATATACACAGATCCACTAAAGACTGGGTTAACATTGAAGACTCTTCCGCCAAAATGCCACTTTCTCACTCACCCTGGATTAATGCGAAGTCTTCACCTAAAGAATACACTACACATCCGTTGACGGGGCCCACTATCCAAGCTTTCACAACAATAACCAAAACACTAGGATGGTGCTCCTCTCCGGGACCGATGACCCCCCTGACCAATAACCCAGACTTTGAACCTGGAGTGCCATTTCAGGATCGATCCCAAACACAGGCCCACCATCCCCTTAGAGCATCACAATTTTTCCATAAGGGTGTACTGCATCCTTACGATAAGATACCTTCACACTTCCCTGAATATCATATACCGTTTTATAAATTTCTACAAATCAGACACTTTCTGACTAATGCAAAACCCACCTCTCAATGGTTTAGAGACCTAACTCCCTTTGAAGCGCTTTGCACCAGTACGCCTCCACAAAGACATCTCATTTCAGAAGTCTATTCACTACTGTTTACCGATTAAGACCCCACGATCCAGGCAGCTAACCACAAATGGGAAACAGAACTCGAGCTACACTTATCTACAGACGATTGGAGAAACATTTACGAACACATCCATAAAGGTTCAGTGAATGTTTCAGCACAAGAAAATTCGTACAAAATATACTCAAGATGGTACAAAACGCCAGATAAAATTCACATATACCACCCCTCTGTTTCTCCCACATGCTGGAGATGCAATAGTGAAGTGGGCTCCCTGCTTCATATTTGGTGGAGCTGTCCACTGATACAACAATTTTGGGAAAAAGTACATGAGGTGATACGCCATGTCACTACTTACACCCTATCTTTTACACCATCGCAATACCTATTACATAACTCTGCGATTTCACAACATGCATATAAGAAGTCTCTCACACTCCACCTAGTGAATGCTGCTAAACAATGCATACCAGTACAATGGAGGAGCAATACACCACCTACGTTAGCAGATTGGTTCAAGCGTATAGAAAAAATCTCTGACATGGAAAACATAATCCACCAAGCCAAAGACACTCCTACGAAATATGGTAAAACTTGGGCTTGTTGGATACACTTCAGGGACTCCCCAAAATACCAAGAGTTTCTTCAACACTTGTGATCTTGTCAGGCCACAACAAGAGTAAAGCAGACCTTTATCTACTTAGTAGTCAAAACCATGGCATGTAGACTTACAGACTCCTTTTCTCTACACAGAGTATATCTAGGTTCATTCCCACCCCCCTACTTAACTGACATGAAGCGACATACGCCACTAATGGTCTGCGTCTAACTCCCACGTTACCTGACGTTCGGTACACACATCCCTATTTAACACAATACTTAGAACAACATCTCAATTGTACATCCCCCTGTCTTTTCTCTCACTGAGAGACATAGTCCATCCCTATAATATCACAGAGGCATAGTATATCTAAATATATAAACATACATCAAAGCCAGAATAAATAAAGTTTTCCTAACCATACACATCGCACAGTATGATCCCTTTAGGGGTGCGGGAATGAGAAACTGGCGCCTCTTGTCCTAACTGCCTAATGCAAATAAAATATTAGGCCTCAGAGATCATATTGACATACAAATTAGCTTATGTTACATCTTATAGTTACTTCATATGTTATGTTCAATCACCAATTACGATGTCATATACATTTCATATCATAATAACCACTATTACAGTATGTACCTATAAAGAAAGCTGTTCAGTTAAGTGTACTTGAGAATGTACCTATAATACAAGATGTATGTTTAACGTTCATTTGATGTAACTGTCATTAATATTTCATGAAAGATTTGACTATGTACTGTTATACCATTTATACAACACAACTTTCTTAAAATAAAATAAAAATCTTTTGAAACAAAAAAAAAAAATTGGTCTTTGGGTGTCGGTGGTGCCTTCCCACCGTAACCCTATAGAGGTACTCTTGATGAAAGCAAGAATTGGCCTTGCTGTAAAAAATTGCATTGATAGGCACCTGTCAAACAGGTGCAGAAAAATTACTCTTTGGGTGTCGGTGGTGCCTTCCCACCGTAACCCTATATAGGTACTCTTGATGAAAGCAAGAATTGGCCTTGCTGTAAAAAATTGCAATGAATGTACCTGTCAAACAGGCACAGAAAAATTACTCTTTGGGTGTTGAGTGTGCCTTCCCACTGTAACCCTATAGAGGTACTCTTGATGAAAGCAAGAATTGGCCTTTCTGTAAAAAATTGCAATGATATGCACCTGTCAAACAGGTGCTGAAAAATTGGTCTTTGGGTGTCCATGGTGCCTTCCCACCGTAACCCTATAGAGGTACTCTTGATGAAAGCAAGAATTGGCCTTGCTTTAAAAAATTGCAATGATATGCACCTGTTAAACAGGTGCAGAAAATGGGTCTTTGGGTGTTAATTGTACCCATGAAACCTATACCAAAAACATTCATCCAGATGAAATGATTGAACACCCTCAAAACTAGGCAGCCTTGAAGTTCTGCAGAGATTCCACATCCCAAAAAGACTTAATCAGTGACATCGGCATCAGGGGCTTCATAACTGGTAATCCAGGACTGATTCATTTTATAAAAGTCAAACGGTCCACGGAGTCTGTGGACAGATGCGTTCTAAGATCTGTAACGAAACCTTCTGCAGCACAGAATGCCGGTTCTGAAAGCACGCTGGATGCAGGGCAGCCCAACAACTCAATAGCATACTGGGCAAGTTCTGGCCAATGGTCTATTCTCATGACCCAGTAGGTCAGTGGATCGCCAGCTGGAAAGCTCTCCATCTCTGTTTTGGCCAAGAGGTAATTGTCCACCATGTGATGCAGACACTGCCGATGGGATGTGGAAGCTTTTTAAGACTAAAATAAATCCAAAATGCCTCACTTAGGCGGACGCCTTCTCCAACGCTCCCCTCTTGATCAACAGAAGACTCAAAACTACATTTTCCACCATACTGTAACCTACTGGAGTCAGGAAAAACGTTCAATAAAATCCTCTTTAACATGTCCTCAAGAGATTTTATCTTCTGCACTCTCTGTGGGGACGGGATGAGTTCTGAGACCTTCCCATTATAACAATGGTCAAGGAGGGTTGCCAACCAGTAATCATTCTTCTCCTTTATGTCATGTATTCTTGGGTCCTATCGCAGACTTTGAAGCATGAGGTTGCCCATGTGCCTCAAATTTGCTGAGGCTTGAGAAGCAGATTCCTTGGGGTTATTCATGATGACAGCATCTGGAACTTCCTCCTCCCAGCCATGTACTGCTCCCAAGGGTCCTGGGTTTGGAAAGCCATCGCTTACAGATTCTCCCTGCAGAGCTGCAAGAATCTCTGCTCCGGTGTGGTTCCTGTCCCCTAAACACACCAGCTGAAGCACTGCATGGCACCTTTTAGCCTGACTCTGGGAATAGCCCTTTGAATGCTTAGGGGGTACCTGATTTTCATAGGACAATTCTGCAGAGGAGGGCATATAGGTGGCGGAGGAGGGAGTAGAGCTCACAGGTCTGGCATCATCACCACCAGCTGTACGGAGACGTGGGGGCACAACAAGCTGCAGCACCGAGCAATGTGTTCTGCATCCTTTCGAGTTGCAAGCAGCGTTACCCAGTGTGCTGTGAAAGAAATATATCAACCCTGCCCATGCTTGCTGGACCACGTGTCATCAGTAAGGTGGATTTTATGGCTAATTGGGTGAAATGTGCAGCGCTTATGTGATCATATAAACCATAACAAATAATATAAAAGTTATCCGCGCACTAGTTTAGGTCTCACCAGGTGTAAAGCTGATCTTGCTCTCCAGAGATGAGAGGTTCCAGGTGCTGGCTCATGCTAGTAGAGACTATATGCAAACGAGAAGATCTGGACAGCCGCACTCCAGGAAGTAACAATCCAAGTTTCTTTATTTTAAAATCAGGAACACATCAGATACAGGACATCATAGACAGAATGTACAGATCATAGGCTAACGCGTTTCACACTTGTCCAAGTGCTTACTCATAGCTCATGAGCTATGAGTAAGCACTTGGACAAGTGAGAAACGCGTTAGCCTATGATCTGTACATTCTGTCTATGATGTCCTGTATCTGATGTGTTCCTGATTTTAAAATAAAGAAACTTGGATTATTACTTCCTGGAGTGCGGCTTTTCAGATCTTCTCGTTTGCATATAGTCATAACAAATAATATGAGTACAAAAAACGTGAATAATAAATTATGTACTCAAAAATACTCCAAGCAGTCCTCTATTATGACATGTGATATCTATAAACAGAGGAACTTGGACGTGTGATGTCCAAAAAAGAAAAAAGTCAGTGACAAGCTTCAATCATGTGTGATGATAATCCTCAACCACATGTGGATATAATATAGTGACAGTCTTTAACTTCAAATATGTATGATGTAATAACAGTTAATAGTAGGTCCACCACCAAAGACACCAGAAGCTGCTTACCAGAGCGATTGAACTCAAATAGGTGTACACCTAGTGAGTCAATCAAGCTTTGTGGTATAATATACCAAGGAGATCAGATGCTCCATCCAGATATGACCTCCAGATGGACCTCCGAACAGGTGTAAGGTATGGATGGACTCAGTAGATATAGGCAGTCAGCCCCATCATTAAAAGAAAGAGGAAGGCATATAGTGTAACTTCGTATGGAAATTTTATTACATAAAAAGAAAAGGAAATACACTCACGTGTTTAGCAGTAAAATCAAGCGCTTGTATAAAAGAAGGCAGTGGTCTCAGCATATCCTCCCGACGCGTTTCGACTTAGAAGTCATCATCTGGGGTGCTGGAACACTGTACTGGCTGAGTATTTATAGATACTGGTTACCCCCATAACAAGTGGCAGCTCCGTTTGATTTAAAGTACAAATTATGGAGATTACTTCCATGTTCCTACAAAATGGCGCCCGGGCTTGCATTTCAAGCCTTGTTTTCATATGTAGAGGAGGATTACTTCCTGGTTTTGCCAAAATGGTGCCCGGACAAGAGTTCCAAGCCTCATTTTAACATGTGAAAGAGGATGTGACATCATGTGGAACAGTGACTGGTTTAAACAGTCAAAAACATGGCACCGCTATTCTGGGGGACATATAGGAGCAGATGTGGCTTAAAACAGCACAATGTCCGGTGTATATAACCTACAACATGGCGCCATTTGTCAATAAGGACAATTGCTGCCACTCTATTTATTTCTGAGGTTAACGATGTTGGGTTGTAGCCCTTTTCTATGAATCTGTCCCTCAGTGTTGATGCTTGAGTAAAATAGTTGTTTACATCTGTGCAATTCCTGCGCAACCTTAGGAATAGGGATGAGCTTCGAGTTCGAGTCGAACTCATGTTCGACTCGAACATTGGCTGTTCGCAAGTTCGCCGAACAGCGAACAATTTGGGGTGTTCGCGGCAAATTCGAATGCCGCGGAACACCCTTTAAAAGTCTATGGGAGAAATCAAAAGTGCTAATTTTAAAGGCTTATATGCAAGTTATTGTCATAAAAAGTGTTTGGGGACCCGGGTCCTGCCCCAGGGGACATGGATGCAAAAAAAAGTTTTAAAAACGGACGTTTTTTCAGGAGCAGTGATTTTATTAATGCTTAAAGTCAAACAATAAAAGTGTAATATCCCTTTAAATTTTGTACCTGGGGGGTGTCTATAGTATGCCTGTAAAGGGGCGCATGTTTCCTGTGTTTAGAACAGTCTGACAGCAAAATGACATTTGGAAGGAAAAAACTCATTTAAAACTACCCGCGGCTATTGCATTGCCGACAATACACATAGAAGTTCATTGATAAAAACGGCATGGGAATTCCCCACAGGGCAACCCCGAACCAAAATAAAAAAAAAAAAATGATGTGGGGGTCCCCCTAAATTCCATACAAGGCCCTTCAGGTCTGGTATGGATATTAAGGGGAACCCCAGCCAAAATTAAAAAAAAAAATTGACGTGGGGTTCCCCCTAAATTCCATACCAGACCCTTATCCGAGCACGCAACCTGGCAGGCCGCAGGAAAAGAGGGGGGGACGAGAGTGCGGCCCCCCCCCTCCTGAACCGTACCAGGCCACATGCCCTCAACATTGGGAGGGTGCTTTGGGGTAGCCCCCAAAACACCTTGTCCCCATGTTGATGAAGACAAGGGCCTCATCCCCACAACCCTGGCCGGTGGTTGTGGGGGTCTGCGGGCGGGGGGCTTATCGGAATCTGGAAGCCCCCTTTAACAAGGGGACCCCCATATCCCGGCCCCCCCCTGTGTGAAATGGTAAGGGGGTACTTACCCCTACCATTTCACTAAAAAACTGTCAAAAATGTTAAAAATGACAAGAGACAGTTTTTGACAATTCCTTTATTTAAATGCTTCTTCTTTCTTCCTTCATCTTCTTCTTCTTCTGGTTCTTCTGGCTCTTCTGGTTCTTCCTCCGGCGTTCTCGTCCAGCATCTCCTCCGCGGCGTCTTCTATCTTCTTCTCCTCGGGCCGCTCCGCACCCATGGCATGAGGGGGGAGGCTCCCGCTCTTCTCTTCATCTTCTTCTTCATCTTCATCTTCTTCTTCATCTTCTTCTTCTTCTTCTTCTTCTTCTCTTCTTCATCTCTTCTTCCTTCTTCATTTCTTCTCCGGGCCGCTCCGCAGCCATGCTGGCATGGTGGGAGGCTCCCGCTGTGTGACGGCGTCTCTTCGTCTGACGGTTCTTAAATAACGGGGGGCGGGGCCATCCGGTGACCCTGCCCCCCTCTGACGCACGGTGACTTGACGGGACTTCCCTGTGACGTCACGGGGAATGCCACAGGGAAGTCCCGTCATGTCCCGTGCGTCAGAGGGGGGCGGGGTCACCGGGTGGCCCCGCCCCCCGTTATTTAAGAACCGTCAGACGAAGAGACGCCGTCACACAGCGGGAGCCTCCCACCATGCCAGCATGGCTGCGGAGCGGCCCGGAGAAGAAATGAAGAAGGAAGAAGAGATGAAGAAGAGAAGAAGAAGAAGAAGAAGATGAAGAAGAAGATGAAGATGAAGAAGAAGATGAAGAGAAGAGCGGGAGCCTCCCCCCTCATGCCATGGGTGCGGAGCGGCCCGAGGAGAAGAAGATAGAAGACGCCGCGGAGGAGATGCTGGACGAGAACGCCTGAGGAAGAACCAGAAGAGCCAGAAGAACCAGAAGAAGAAGAAGATGAAGGAAGAAAGAAAAAGCATTTAAATAAAGGAATTGTCAAAAACTGTCTCTTGTCATTTTTAACATTTTTGACAGTTTTTTAGTGAAATGGTAGGGGTAAGTACCCCCTTACCATTTCACACAGGGGGGGGCCGGGATCTGGGGGTCCCCTTGTTAAAGGGGGCTTCCAGATTCCGATAAGCCCCCCGCCCGCAGACCCCCACAACCACCGGCCAGGGTTGTGGGGATGAGGCCCTTGTCTTCATCAACATGGGGACAAGGTGTTTTGGGGGGCTACCCCAAAGCACCCTCCCAATGTTGAGGGCATGTGGCCTGGTACGGTTCAGGAGGGGGGGGGCCGCACTCTCGTCCCCCCCTCTTTTCCTGCGGCCTGCCAGGTTGCGTGCTCGGATAAGGGTCTGGTATGGATTTTTAGGGGGACCCCACGCCGTTTTTTTTTTTTTGGCGCGGGGTTCCCCTTAAAATCCATACCAGACCTGAAGGGTCTGGTATGGAATTTAGGGTGAACCCCACGTCAATTTTTTTTTTAAATTTTGGCTGGGGTTCCCCTTAATATCCATACCAGACCTGAAGGGCCTTGTATGGAATTTAGGGGGACTCCCACATCATTTTTTTTTTTAATTTTGGTTCGGGGTTGCCCTGTGGGGAATTCCCATGCCGTTTTTATCAATGAACTTCTATGTGTATTGTCGGCAATGCAATAGCCGCGGTAGTTTTAAATGAGTTTTTTCCTTCAAAATGTCATTTTGCTGTCAGACTGTTCTAAACACGGGAAACATGAGCCCCTTTACAGGCATACTATAGACACCCCCCAGGTATGAAATTTAAAGGGATATTACACTTTTATTGTTTGACTTTAAGCATTATTAAAATCACTGCTCCTGAAAAAACGGCCGTTTTTAAAACTTTTTTTTGCATTGATCCATGTCCCCTGGGGCAGGACCCAGGTCCCCAAACACTTTTATTGACAATAACTTGCATATTAGCCTTTAAAATTAGCACTTTTGATTATTCATGTTCGTGTCCCATAGACTTTAACGGTGTTCGCGTGTTCGAACAAATTTTTTTCCTGTTCGCATGTTCTGGTGCGAACCGAACAGGGGGGTGTTCGGCTCATCCCTACTCAGGAATAGGGATGAGTAGGGATGAGCTTCGAGTTCGAGTCGAACTCATGTTCTACTCGAACATTGGCTGTTCGCAAGTTCGCCGAACAGCGAACAATTTGGGGTGTTCGCGGCAAATTCGAATGCCGCGGAACACCCTTTAAAAGTCTATGGGAGAAATCAAAAGTGCTAATTTTAAAGGCTTATATGCAAGTTATTGTCATAAAAAGTGTTTGGGGACCCGGGTCCTGCCCCAGGGGACATGGATCAATGCAAAAAAAAGTTTTAAAAACGGACGTTTTTTCAGGAGCAGTGATTTTATTAATGCTTAAAGTCAAACAATAAAAGTGTAATATCCCTTTAAATTTCATACCTGGGGGGTGTCTATAGTATGCCTGTAAAGGGGCGCATGTTTCCTGTGTTTAGAACAGTCTGACAGCAAAATGACATTTGGAAGGAAAAAACTCATTTAAAACTACCCGCGGCTATTGCATTGCCGACAATACACATAGAAGTTCATTGATAAAAACGGCATGGGAATTCCCCACAGGGCAACCCCGAACCAAAATAATAAAAAAAAAATGATGTGGGGGGTCCCCCTAAATTCCATACAAGGCCCTTCAGGTCTGGTATGGATATTAAGGGGAACCCCAGCCAAAATTTAAAAAAAAAATTGACGTGGGGTTCCCCCTAAATTCCATACCAGACCCTTCAGGTCTGGTATGGATTTTAAGGGGAACCCCGCGCCAAAAAAAAAAAAAAAAAACGGCGTGGGGTCCCCCCAAAAATCCATACCAGACCCTTATCCGAGCACGCAACCTGGCAGGCCGCAGGAAAAGAGGGGGGGACGAGAGTGCGGCCCCCCCCTCCTGAACCGTACCAGGCCACATGCCCTCAACATTGGGTGGGTGCTTTGGGGTAGCCCCCCAAAACACCTTGTCCCCATGTTGATGAAGACAAGGGCCTCATCCCCACAACCCTGGCCGGTGGTTGTGGGGGTCTGCGGGCGGGGGGCTTATCGGAATCTGGAAGCCCCCTTTAACAAGGGGACCCCCAGATCCCGGCCCCCCCCTGTGTGAAATGGTAAGGGGGTACTTACCCCTACCATTTCACTAAAACACTGTCAAAAATGTTAAAAATGACAAGAGACAGTTTTTGACAATTCCTTTATTTAAATGCTTCTTCTTTCTTCCTTCATCTTCTTCTTCTTCTGGTTCTTCTGGCTCTTCTGGTTCTTCCTCCGGCGTTCTCGTCCAGCATCTTCTCCGCGGCGTCTTCTATCTTCTTCTCCTCGGGCCGCTCCGCACCCATGGCATGGGGGGGGAGGCTCCCGCTCTTCTCTTCTTCTTCTTCTCTTCTTCCTTCTTCTCTTCTTCATGTCTTCTCCGGGCCGCTCCGCAGCCATGCTGTGGCATGGAGGGAGGCTCCCGCTGTGTGACGGCGTCTCTTCATCTGACGGTTCTTAAATAATGGGGGGCGGGGCCACCCGGTGACCCCGCCCCCCTCTGACGCACGGTGACATGACGGGACTTCCCTGTGGCATTCCCCGTGACGTCACAGGGAAGTCCCGTCATGTCACCGTGCGTCAGAGGGGGGCGGGGTCACCGGATGGCCCCGCCCCCCGTTATTTAAGAACCGTCAGACGAAGAGACGCCGTCACACAGCGGGAGCCTCCCTCCATGCCACAGCATGGCTGCGGAGCGGCCCGGAGAAGACATGAAGAAGAGAAGAAGGAAGAAGAGAAGAAGAAGAAGAAGATGAAGAAGAAGATGAAGAAGAGAAGAAGATGAAGAGAAGAGCGGGAGCCTCCCCCCCCCATGCCATGGGTGCGGAGCGGCCCGAGGAGAAGAAGATAGAAGACGCCGCGGAGAAGATGCTGGACGAGAACGCCGGAGGAAGAACCAGAAGAGCCAGAAGAACCAGAAGAAGAAGAAGATGAAGGAAGAAAGAAGAAGCATTTAAATAAAGGAATTGTCAAAAACTGTCTCTTGTCATTTTTAACATTTTTGACAGTTTTTTAGTGAAATGGTAGGGGTAAGTACCCCCTTACCATTTCACACAGGGGGGGGCCGGAATCTGGGGGTCCCCTTGTTAAAGGGGGCTTCCAGATTCCGATAAGCCCCCCGCCCGCAGACCCCCACAACCACCGGCCAGGGTTGTGGGGATGAGGCCCTTGTCTTCATCAACATGGGGACAAGGTGTTTTGGGGGGCTACCCCAAAGCACCCTCCCAATGTTGAGGGCATGTGGCCTGGTACGGTTCAGGAGGGGGGGGGCCGCACTCTCGTCCCCCCCTCTTTTCCTGCGGCCTGCCAGGTTGCGTGCTCGGATAAGGGTCTGGTATGGATTTTTAGGGGGACCCCACGCCGTTTTTTTTTTTTTTTTTGGCGCGGGGTTCCCCTTAAAATCCATACCAGACCTGAAGGGTCTGGTATGGAATTTAGGGGGAACCCCACGTCAATTTTTTTTTTTAATTTTGGCTGGGGTTCCCCTTAATATCCATACCAGACCTGAAGGGCCTTGTATGGAATTTAGGGGAACTCCCACATCATTTTTTTTTTTTAATTTTGGTTCGGGGTTCCCCTGTGGGGAATTCCCATGCCGTTTTTATCAATGAACTTCTATGTGTATTGTCGGCAATGCAATAGCCGCGGTAGTTTTAAATGTGTTTTTTCCTTCAAAATGTCATTTTGCTGTCAGACTGTTCTAAACACGGGAAACATGCGCCCCTTTACAGGCATACTATAGACACCCCCCAGGTATGAAATTTAAAGGGATATTACACTTTTATTGTTTGACTTTAAGCATTATTAAAATCACTGCTCCTGAAAAAACGGCAGTTTTTAAAACTTTTTTTTGCATTGATTCATGTCCCCTGGGGCAGGACCCAGGTCCCCAAACACTTTTATTGACAATAACTTGCATATTAGTCTTTAAAATTAGCACTTTTGATTATTCATGTTCGTGTCCCATAGACTTTAACGGTGTTCGCGTGTTCGAACACATTTTTTTCCTGTTCGCATGTTCTGCTGCGAACCGAACAGGGGGGTGTTCGGCTCATCCCTAGGGATGAGCTTCGAGTTCGAGCCGAACTCATGTTCGACTCGAACATTGGCTGTTCGCAAGTTTGCCGAACAGCGAACAATTTGGGGTGTTCGCGGCAAATTCGAATGCCGCGGAACACCCCTTAAAATTCTATGGGAGAAATCAAAAGTGCTAATTTTAAAGGCTTATATGCATGGTATTGTCATAAAAAGTGTTTGGGGACCGGGTCCTGCCACAGGGTACATGGATCAATGCAAAAAAAGTTTCAAAAATGGCCATTTTTTCGGGAGCAGTGATTTTAATAATGCTTAAAGTCAAACAATAAAAGTGTAATATCCCTTTAAATTTTGTAGCTGGGGGGTGTCTATAGTATGCCTGTAAAGGGGCGCATGTTTCCCGTGTTTAGAACAGTCCGAGAGCAAAATGACATTTCAAAGGAAAAAAGCCATTTAAAACTACTCGCGAGTCGCGGCTATTAATGAATTGCCAGTCCGACAATACACATAGAAGTTCATTAATAAAATTGGCATGGGAATTCCCCACAGGGGAACCCCGAACCAAAATGAAAAAAAAAAAATGGCCCTTCAGGTCTGGTATGGATATTAAGGGGAACCCCGGCCAAAATTGAAAAAAAAAATGACGTGGGGGTCCCCCTAAATTCCATACCAGACCCTTCAGGTCTGGTATGGATTTTAAGGGGAACCCCGTGCCAAAAAAAACGGCGTGGGGTCCCCCCAAAAATCCATACCAGACCCTTATCCGAGCACACAACCTGGCAGGCCGCAGGAAAAGAGGGGGGGTGAGAGAGCGCCCCCCCCCTCCTGAACCGTACCATGCCACATGCCCTCAACATTGGGAGGGTGCTTTGGGGGAGCCCCCCAAAACACCTTATCCCCATGTTGATGAGGACAAGGGCCTCATCACCACAACCCTGGCCGGTGGTAGTGGGGGTCTGCGGGCGGGAGGCTTATCGGAATCTGGAAGCCCCCCTTAACAAGGGGACCTCCAGATCCCGGCCCCCCCTGTGTGAAATGGTAAGGGGGTACAAAAGTACCTCTACCATTTCACTAAAAAACTGTCAAAAATGTTAAAAATGACAAGAGACAGTTTTTGACAATTCCTTTATTTAAATTCTCCTTCTTTCTTCTATCTTCCTTCATCTTCTTCTTCTTCTTCTTCTGGTTCTTCTGGCTCTTCTGGTTCTTCCTCCGACGTTCTCGTCCAGCATCTCCTCCGCGGAGTCTTCTATGCTCTGCACCCATGGCATGGGGGGAGGCTCCCGCTCTTCTCTTCATCTTCTTCTCTTCTTCATCTTCTTCTTCATCTTCTTCTTTTCTTCTCTTCATCTTCTTCTCTGGGCCGCTCCGCATCCATGCTGGCATGGAGGGAGGCTCCCGCTGTGTGACGGCGTCTCCTCTTCTGACGGTTCTTAAATAATGGGGGGCGTGGCGCCCCGGTAACCCTGCCCCCCTCTGATGCACGGGACATGACGGGACTTCCCTGTGGCATTCCCCGTGATGTCACAGGGAAGTACCGTCAAGTCACCGTGCGTCAGAGGGGGCAGGGTCACCGGGTGGCCCCGCCCCCCGTTATTTAAGAACCGTCAGACGAGGAGACGCCGTCACACAGCGTGAGCCTCCCTCCATGCCAGCATGGATGCAGCGCGGCCCGGAGAAGAAGATGAAGAAGAGAAGAAGAGAAGAAGATGAAGAAGAGACGAAGATGAAGAAGATGATGAAGAAGAGAAGAAGATGAAGAGAAGAGCGGGAGCCTCCCCCCATGCCATGGGTGCGGAGCGGCCCGAGGAGAAGAAGATAGAAGACGCCGCGAAGGAGATGCTGGATGAGAACATCGGAGGAAGAACCAGAAGAGCCAGAAGAACCAGAAGAAGAAGATGAAGGAAGATAGAGGAAAGAAGAAAGAAGAAGCATTTAAATAAAGGAATTGTCAAAAACTGTCTCTTGTCATTTTTAACATTTTTGACAGTTTTTTAGTGAAATGGTAGGGGTAAGTACCCCCTTACCATTTCATACAGGGGGGGGCGGGATCTGGAGGTCCCCTTGTTATAGGGGGCTTCCAGATTCCAATAAGCCCCCCGCCCGCAGACCCCCACAACCACCGGCCAGGGTTGTGGGGATGAGGCCCTTGTCCTCATCAACATGGGGACAAGGTGTTTTTTGGGGGCTACCCCAAAGCACCCTCCCAATGTTGAGGGCATGTGGCCTGGTAAGGTTCAGGAGGGGGGGGGGCGCTCTCTCGTCCCCCCTCTTTTCCTGCGGCCTGCCAGGTTGCGTGCTCGGATAAGGGTCTGGTATGGATTTTTGGGGGGACCCCACGCCGTTTTTTTTTTGTTTTTTTGGAGCGGGGTTCCCCTTAAAATTTATGCCAGACCTGAAGGGTCTGGTATGGAATTTAGGGGGACCCCCACGTCATTTTTTTTACAATTTTGGCCGGGGTTCCCCTTAATATCCAATCCAGACCTGAAGGGCCTGGTATGGAATTTAGGGGGACCCCCACGTCATTTTTTTTAAATTTTGGTTCGGGGTTCCCCTGTGGGGAATTCCCATGCTGTTTTTATCAATGAACTTTTATGTGTATTGTCGGACCGGCAATGCAATAGCCACGAGTAGTTTTAAATGGCTTTTTTTCTTTGAAATGTCATTTTGCTGTCAGACTGTTCTAAACACAGGAAACATGCGCCCCTTTACAGGCATGCTATAGACACCCCCCAGCTACGAAATTTAAAGGGATATTACACTTTTATTGTTTGACTTAAGCATTATTAAAATCACTGCTCCTGAAAAAACGGCCGTTTTTAAAAGTTTTTTTGCATTGATCCATGTCCCCTGGGGCAGGACCCAGGTCCTCAAACACTTTTTATAACAAGAACTTGCATATAAGCCTTTAAAATTAGCACTTTTGATTATTCATGTTCGTGTCCCATTTACTTTAACGGTGTTCGCATGTTCGAACAAACTTTTTTCCTGTTCGCATGTTCTGGTGCGAACCGAACAGGGGGGTGTTCGGCTCATCCCTACTCAGGAACTGACTACGAGGCACAGACTGTAACCAGGATTAGTGGTGACAGCTGTCAACTGGTATAAAGCTATTGCGGTCAGTATTTTTGAAGTAAGTTTTAAACTTAAATTGTCGTGAGACTGTTTTGGACGGAACCAGAACCGTTCGGTACTTTTGTTTCTGTCCCCCTGGCATTTTAACCTTCAATGTAAAAGTGTGCACACTTGAAGCAAATTACTGACACATACACGAGTTCAGTAGATTGACACTTCTGCTTTAATTACTTCCTGGACCCGGGCTAATATACCGTGAGCCGGATATTTTGTTATCAAATATCAAATAAGACAAGCGTATGCGGACCACAAGATATGCATATTCATTATTGTGACAAAGTTTAAGCTTTTAGCTGGGTTATATCTATATAAGGGAATAGCAAACTATCATAACTAAATAGGGTGTCTTGTTTCCAGTTCTTGAAAACAGGCGCAATCTTCTTTAACTTGTTCTTAACTCTTGCAGTTATGTTCCACATGAAGGGATAGGATAAGCTGGCAGACATCTAATTGAATATGGTTAAGGCTGATAGTTGAGAGAGAGAGATAAGCACTTATATCTATATTGTTATATTTGAAATAGGCATTTCACCTTAACACTCATAATCACCTCCATTACAAGACCATCTCGATTTCGAGATCCAAAAAGTGAATTTTAGATGAGCTAAATTCATATGTCAATGAAATCCCCTGATCGTTGTCATTTAAAAATACAAAGAAATCCTTGAGGGATTCGGGGGTGCCATCCCATAGGAGGAGGATGTCGTCTATATATCTGGCCCACAGTACCAATGAGGGCCTGTGTTCAGAATAGACGACATGCTCCTCCCATTTTGCCATAAAAAAGGTTGGCAAGGCTAGGGGCAAATTTAGCCCCCATAGCCACACCCTTCTGTTGCAAGAAAAACTTTTGGTCAAACCAGAAGTAGTTGTGTTTGGTAGTGAATTGTAATAGCTCAATAATATATTCACTTTGTTTATTGGTAATGGAATGGTCGCTGTTCAGAAAATGTGTGACCGCTTCTATACCTCAGGTATGGGGGATTCAGGTGTACAATGATGCCACGTCTGCAGTGGCCATCAGCAGGTCCCCCCCAATCTCCACACTTTCAAGTAGCCTAATGGTATCAGTCGTATCCTTAAGATACCATGGAGTGCCTTTGACCAATGGTTGAAGGTAGAAATCGATATATTTACCGATACGTGATGTTACAGAGTCGATTCCACTTATGATTGGTCAACCCGGAGGGTGAACAGGATCCTTGTGGATCTTGGGCAGAAGGTACATGATTGGGATTCTAGGTGCAGTAGGTACTAGGTAAGCCCTTTCTTTTTTATTTAGAATCTGCTCATTAAAACCTTTTAAAACTAGTTGGTCTGGCTCTTTTTTATATTGGGCAGTAGGGTTTCTGGTACTTTGGATTTTATGGCTGACTGCCTTGCCCAATGATGCCAGAACATTCCCTTCCATGTGATGGTAGAGAGATGGAACGGCCTTATGTGAAAAGTAGTAGCGACTGGGAACATGCCATTGTGGTACAGCACATTGTGCAAATTTACGGAAGGGGGCAGAAACTACCAGGCTGAGAGGCAGAAGGAGAGCCAACAGATTTGACAAACTTGCATTCAGACGCTGGGCATGTGGGTGGCAGGGACCGTATTTTTTTTTTCTCTGCAGCATATGGGACAGAGAAATTTGCCGTCTGCAGTCTACAGCTGGTGGTGTGCTGCTGGCAAATGTGCTGCTAGGACCTGGGACACCCTGTGCTATATCATCATCCCTGTCAGTGGAGGCTGCTGAAAGAAAATGACTTGGTATCGCAGGGGCAGACTGAAGTGGGTACGGAGGAGGAGGAGGGACAGATTTGTGCCCCTTTTATGTGGCTTTTAGGTGCTCTTGCCTAACGGGCTGAGTGGTTGGACATTAAATGTCTTGTTAGGCATGTGGTACCCAAATGGTTGGTGTTTTTGCAACGTTTGATGTGCTTGAGACACAATTTGCAGATAGCAACAGTGTAATCTACTGCAGATGTACTGAAAAAGGCCCAGACAGCTGCAGAATGTGATGGAATAGGGTGGCTGCTCTCTATCTGGCACCCAAGTTGCATCAGTGACCTCATCATCATCATCATCATCTCCATCTCCTCCACCTTCATCATTACCACTGGAGACAACTTGGCAATACACTGCGGCTTGGGGAACATGAATGACAATTTGTCTACCAGTGTTCCTCCCTCTTTCTAGGCTCATGTTCCTGTCATCTTCAACCTCAGAACCAACATCTGAATCCAGTAATGGGTGGGCATCATCAAGGAGCAAGTGGTTGATGCTGTAGTCAAATAACTCAGCTGACTCCTCAATGGCTGATGTTGGGGCTATGGCAGGAATAGATGTGGACAAGGAGGCAGGTTTATCCACTCTGGCAACTGCAGAGTACTGCACACTTATCTATGCTTGCATGACAGAGGATGAAGAGGATGATGAAGGTTTAGTAAGCCAGTCCACCACCTCCTCTGCATGCTGTGGCTGGATAGCATGAGCAAATTCACTAAATAGAGGAAATGATGCCCTGCCTGAGGACTGACCACCACATCCACCTTTGCCTGTGAACACATTTGTTGCTGGCCCCCTAACAGTGCCAAGGGAACATCTGCCCCACCTTGTTGTCCTCCCAGACATTAATGGGAGGGAGGGGGCGGTGCTTATAAGCAAATGTAAAGAAGAAGTTGAAATCTGTACGTAGATGCACTTTAATCAATATAAAGAGGTGTTTTGTGCACTTTAATTTGCGTACTCACACTACACAGACACACTCCACGGATACACTATAATATACTGCAATATCATGCGCCAAACGTACAGTGACGCACAGAACTATATGGCGTTAAACTGGCAGTAACACACACAAAACGATATGGTGTTAAACTGGAAGTAACGTACACAGAACTATATGGCGTTAAACTGGCAGTAACACACACAGAACTATATGGCATTAAACTGGCAGTAATGCATGCAAAACTATATGGCGTTAAACTGGCAGTAACGCATGCAAAGCTATATGGCGTTAAACTGGGAGGAACGCACGCAAAACTATATGGTGTTAAACTGGCAGTAATGCACGCAAAGCGATATGACATTAAACTGGCAGTAACACACACAAAACGATATGACGTTAAACTGGCAGTAACGCACACAGAACTACATGGCGTTAAACTGGCAGTAACGCGCGCAAAACTGTATGACGTTAAACTGGCAGTAACACACACAGAAGTAAATGGCGTTAAACTGGCAGTAACGCACAAAACTTTATGGCGTTAAACTGGCAGTAACGCACAAAACTATATGGTGTTAAACTGGCAGAAACACACACAGAACTATATGGCGTTAAATTGGCAGTAATGCATGCAAAACTATATGGCATTAAACTGGCAGTAACACACACAGAACTATATGGCGTTAAACTGGTGATAACGCACACAAAACTATATGGCGTTAAACTGGCAGTAATGCATGCAAAACAATATGGTGTTAAACCGGCAGTAACGCACGCATAACTATATGGTATTAAACTGGCAGTAACACACGCAAAACCATATGGCATTAAATGGCAGTAAAGCACACAGAAGTAAATGGTGTTAAACTGGCAGTAACGCAATCAAATAGACTCCAACTAGAATAGAATTCAACTGTCACAACTGTGAACTGTCACTACACTGACGCTATCTGAACTGTCCCTACTCTAGCTATACACTAATGTCAAGATTACTGACACGGTCTCACTACACTACACTGAAACTATCTGAGCTGTCCCTACTGCACACTAATGTATGTATGAATGACATGGTCTCACTACACTACAGTGAAACTATCTGAGCTGTCCCTACTCTAGCTGCACACTATGCAAAGTTGAATGATGGTTCTCCTCACTACACTCACATTATCCCTAGACGGACACTAAACTAATATTCTACACTGACAATTGAAGCAAAATAGCACAGTATAGCACACTAACTAACTGATAGGACTGAACAGACCCCTGTTCTATCTCTCTCCATGCCAAAATCACACTGAAAATGGCTGCCATTGAAGTAATACTTTTATACTGTGGGGCGGGTCCAATCATGACTCTGACAGTGCTCTGTGCCCTGATTGACTGAAGCTTTTACTGCTTCAGCCAATCAGAGCTTGCAATGCACTGTTCAGCGCCACAATGCATTGTGGTCGGTTTGGGGGTTGAACAAATGGTCGAACCATTTGTTGGGCTGTTCGCCGAACGACCGAACAACGAAAGTTCGGCCCGAACTTATGCTCAGGTCGAACCGTTCGCCCATCCCTAATCATTAGTGGGCAGTCTGAATGTACCAAGTTTATTGATCAACTTGGGTAAAAGCTGCCTGTTGGATTCTCTTGCAATTATCACTGTCTTCTCCTGGTGAGCATGGATTCCCCCGCCCACTCCCCCCCCCCTCGCTGGGAGAGAACAATTACTTCCCTGTCAACACTGTCTATGTTGATGGGGGAATCATTCAAATTATCTTCCTGCAACCCGTGGCTGCAGGAAAGAAATTCCATCTGTCTATGTCTGGCCTAAGACTGGGTAAGTCTGCCTGAATACTGTAAAGACACAATCCCTGTAGTGGCCAAGCATGAGTTGTCTACTGTATGTCTGGCTATTAAGTGATATAAAATGAGCTTGATTTCAAAACATTTAGAGGATTATTTTATGTAGAGAGCTGATATCACTATCCACTCTCTGCCCCAAAGTATTTGCTGAGCACTACAACTTTCTATGGGTAATTTATAAAATGCAGGCCACGGTGTGGAGGCTGCAGCATTTTTGAGAGTGTGTTCTGTATAACATTGCAGAGAACACTCCATAACAGTCGGAGAGCTCAGTCATTTGACTTTGACAAGTCAAGTAATCCTCTGAAAACTTTTTTTTACCATTCATTAAAAAGAAATGGGGCAGAAGGTACAGTTGTAAGGAACACCACCATGCTTTCTAAATTTACTGTTGTCTTTAGAGCATCTGTATGTCCACAGTAAGACAATCCTGCTGTTGTATCAATGGACTCCAAGTCTATACTGCATGAAGGTACATTTTTATGCAAAATCTCAAACTTTTTATGGATGTGAGCCTGAATGATTACTTTGCTGCTAAAAATGTAATGATGGGTTGGCTCTAGATGCAAACCATTCACTACAATTACATATTCAATAACTAAACCTGGATTTGATCAAATAACTACATTGATTACCTGTCACTAGTGATGAGCTGGACACACCTGGGTTCAGTTAGCGACAGATTTGGTGAACATTACCAAAGTTCTAGAATCTAGGGGAAAGAAAATTTTTAAACAAAAATGACTGCCCTCTGTCCCCTTTTTTGGAACTCTAAAAGATTCACAGTGCTAACCATGTCTTAAAAAATAGCAGCAACTGGCTGGAGAATGCAGTCCAACTCCAGTTTATAACTGGTCCTTGGCCCTGGGATAAATTTTAAGGAGGGCACCATTTAAAAAGCATTCAGTGAACCAAACTTTTCTTGGCTTAGTCCTCACTGGTAGTGACATAGGGGTCAACATTGCATGGTGGAGAAATAACCTGGGGTGTGTTGGATGTAGAAAATTCTACTAATGACTTTACTTTCCAAGAAAGTAAAATTTGAGGTGCAGGAGCAGTCACAATTGTCAAATTACCAGAAGTGTGTTCATGTTATAGTAATATGGACTTTGTAGACTATAATGATTAAATTCTTTAAAAACGAATACAGCAGTTACAGCAAGACAGTATATTGTCAGTATATAATGCTCCATTGGCTGGCCTGGAATGATTCAGCAGCTGCTAGCCATGTGTGCAAATCAGTTTAGTATATTATTTAAGCTTATTTCCAGAGGTGCTAAAAAAGAAAAACATGAAAGAAGGCAACTGACTAGATGCAAATGAAAAATCATTAGATTAGATCCCCACCGTTAGGATATGATTACAGTCAGACAGCTAGTAATAGCTAAGACTGAAAAATCCAAAGGTTTGAAGACTGTGTGGCCACTAGTGAAAAATATATATTTTCTAATAAAAAAAATACTTTCAGTCAGCTCTCATAATATAGTAATATTAACTTTACAGGTCTGATTTTCATTGGGGAAGGGGGGTTACATGGTATACTTGTATTCACAGGAAATTCAATTTGTTATAACTTTGTTATTGCATTGAGATTTATAGATCTTGTTAAAAAAACATTTTTTTTGTAACTGAACAATTGAAAGCTTAACATTTTTTTCCTACAGAATCTAGAGGAAGGGGGATCTTAAAAATAATAATGGCTGTCCTCAGCATTCATTTTGACATCTAAAAAATTGATTCACAGTGCTAACCAGGGAAGATTAGCAACTGGTCTGAAAATACAGTCCAACTGATTATCCTCTCTCTGAACCTATATAGATGCAGTCCATCAACTTTAAAATAATTTTATAACTACCTGCTATTTAAAATGCATTGCTGCCACTCTTAGCAATTTGGGATACTGCAGTGGGACTAATGGATGGGAAAGCTGGAACCATCGGTTGGAATGCAGGTTGCTAGCCACCCTCTCTGCCAAGGATCAGTTTACTGCCTAGGTTTACAGCATGCTACAAATAGCTTTGAAAGTGATCCATGTAGAGTGCTACTTTGCAGTTGTCATTGCTAGGGAAATCTGATGACATTATTGAGGGTATTAGGCTTTCCCTATAAAAGTTTAGAAGTAGTGATCATCTGAATGTACCTGGGTTCAATTTGGGGTGGGTTGGTTGAACATTATTGAAGTTTGGGTACTGAATTAAAACCCTATTAAATTCTACTGGAATGGAATGTTAATAAAACAGCAATAGGCATTTTGTTGACTAATAGGCAAGGGATTGTCAAGCATACTGCATGGGGGGCTGGGACTTGCCCTGGGGAACATGTACAAAAGCAAAAGACATTTTTAAAAAATCCCATTTGATGGGGAGCAACAATATTAATAACTCTTAAAGGACAACAGTGAAAATGCAAAATTTCCTATTCCATATTCCTAATATGCCTGGAGGATGCCCTGACATTTACGAAGAAAAAATGTGATTTAAATTGCCAGTAAATGACAGCTGCCAACTACATTCTTCCATTTTGAAAAAAAGTGATTAGGGACTCCGTTCATCTATACCAGATTCTTATCCTAGATAACCCAACGCAGGTCATAACAAAGTGGTGTTGGTCTCCTGCAAATTCCAAACTCCTTTGGGTTTGATATGGATTTTAGAGGTGATAGGGTTAGGGATTTGATTCAGAGTTCTTCCTTAAATCTAATGCCTACGTGTAAAATAGTCTGTTGAAGTGCCTGCTTTGCAGCTGTTATGTAATTAACCTTTGCCTGCTGACGCATATTCTCGATGAAACTACTTTTATTGTAACCTTTGACTGCTGATACGAAAATTATCTGTTGAAACTGCTTTTATTAGCTGAAATGTAAATTGAACTTCGATATTTACGTCATGTAACAAAACCTTATAAAGACCCAATAAAACGAGACAGTTCTCTCACTGCGGGCTCTCATAGACCGTGGAACGAGACACAGACATTTTGAGTCCGTGTTTACTCCTTTAAGGTTTAAGATTTGACAAAGCAATATAAACATAAAGTGACTTATTTAAAAGTCACATCTAACATTTTTGGCGCCCGAACAGGGACCACCGATGATACTACAAGAGGTGGCTGAGCTACGCTGACGGAACAAAAGGACAGGCATTCTGGGAACCACAGATCAAAAAACCTGCGCAGGTAAGAAAAAGCTTTATTTTTCTTATACTCTGTGCTCCCCTGATTTGTGCCTATCCATTCTGTCAGTTATGGTTCTCCTGGTTTTAAAACACCAGCCTCTGTAGTGGTGAGTCTAGAACTACTGCATATTGTGGTTTATATTGCTGGAATTATGTGTTGTTTGTTGTTTGTCTGTCTTGTTGAGAAAGTGAATGAGCCTTGTCAAGGATGGTATGAGTTAGAAGGGGATTGCCGAACTAAGCAATGGAGTGCGCCCTTACCTCACATGATTGGGAACTTGTGTTTAACCTCACATCTAACTCATAAACCATAGGCGGGTTGCGAGTATAAGGCCTGTCTGCTCCAAAAAGTAGGGATAAGAGTGTATGAGAGGGATTCCCAGATACGGGGAGGGTAATGAGGTCTCCATAAGCCTGGAGATCTAATCGGATACCTGGTCACTCAAGGGAATGCTTGTATATGTTGTAGCCGTCAATCTGACCACAATATTTTGTCAGTTGGCTAGCATATAAAGTAATTCGGTTTCAGAAATCTCATCCGGAGAGGTTTTTAGTATTCTGGCATCCTAGGAGGAAAAGGCAACGAGGAACTAGTGTAACTTGGTTAAGTGTTTTATATTGTACACTAAGTGTCCCAAACGCTACCTAGGCTGGACTGTCAGAATGGGCCAGAGGAACACAAAACCCCGTCAGGGAATTGTGGCACATTACACAGTGCCACAGATAATTACAAACATCTGTGGGGAAGATGAAGCACGGGACTTAAGGGAATGTCTTTCGTAAATTTAAGGTGAAAGGAGCAACGGGTTTAGACCTGGATGTATGAAGTGAAATAAAAAGGGACAGACAAGGAGAGGTGTTAGAGAAGCAATGGATGTGTCAGGTTCAATGCTTAATTAAGGTCTTAAATAGAGCAAAAGAAGAGGGGTGGAAATATAATCTAGATTGTGATGGTTGGGATATGAAAGACAGAAGAACAAAAAATGTTGAAATTTTAGATAATTTTACCTCAGCCATCCCACCCCCATATACTGACATAGAACGGAAACCATACAAGATATATCCTGTACTTGAGGGCAATAGAATGTGTGCATTGTGGAGCACAAAAAACCTCATTCAGAAACTGTAGCCCCCATACGCACTGATACACGCATTGTACAGGTAAATAATTCAGAATTTGGACAAGCAGCCCATCCACACGCCCCACCTACTATTACTCGTAGGATGCAAATAAGGACTTGGAAGCCTTGGTCAGCAGACACTCTTATGGCATTAATACAGAGCGCCCCAGATCCGGTAGCAAAGCCAGCTGCTTTTAATAGATTTGTGACACAGTTAATGAATACACATAGAGCAACCTGGCAGAATGGGGAGGATTTATGCAGACATAAAATGACTCTGACCCTGTTTAACCAGTTTATGACCGACCTGCAGACCAAGCTGACAAGGATGGCAATTTAGAGACAGGAGACGTTAGACACATAGACTCAAGGGCCCCTTTTATTGCTAGATTAGAAGCTTTCTGTCAGGCAAAACAACAAGGGGGGGGTCAATATCACCCATGAAACAAATGCCAGGACAGGTTGTATCGGAATTTTACTTATCTATGGAAAGTATGACGGCAGATGAGGGATTGGATTTAGAGCTGCCAGTCACGATCCGAGCCTTCAATAGACAGTTTATGGAAGGATTAATTCCACAGATAAGTGAAAGACTGAAAGTCTGCACACCACCCCTAAATTTGTTGCGATTTTTGGCAGAAAAAGGTTGCAAGGTTAACAAGAAAAAGTTGCAAGTATGTCAGGAAAAAGTTATCTTTTTGGGACATTGTATATTACAGGGTATAAGACATCTCACTGAGGAGAGGATTCAAGTGATAAAGGGAATGTTACCCCCACGGAATTTCAAACAATTGCATATGTTTTTAGGTATTGTGTCATATTGTAGACAGTGGATACCACATGCTAGCGCTTTGATGCAGCCATTATACGATTGTTTGAAAATTGTACCGTATATGCTTACAGAAGTAGCTTATGAGTCGCTTATCACTTTAGATTATACTAAGACATTTAATCTGTACATAGCTGAGATCACTGGACACGCCACAGGTGTTCTGACACAGGCACATGTAAAACAAAGACCAGTCACTTACTTTTCAGCAGCATTAGATCCAGTATCTAGAGGTTCACCGTCCTGTGTACGGGCGGTAGCTGCAGTGTCAATCATCATTGATACGTCATCAGAGATTGTTCTAGACAATCCAGTTGTAGTACACACCATACATGACATACATGCAATCTTGTCTCAAGTTCAGCCCAAACACATTTCAATGGCTAGGCAATTAAGGTTACAGTGTACTTTACTCTTACCTCCAAATGTCACTTTTCAGTGCTGTACAACTTTAAATTTGGCCACCTTTTTGCCTCTTCAGTCACCAGATTTGGCAAGGGGGAATAATAGTGCTAATAAGAAAGGAAATGAGGTACCTGACATTCTTTTGTTTTATAACCATCATTTATTCATCAATGAAAACATATTTGTACTGTACATTGTGATTTAAACATAGCCCTTATCAGCCCACATGTCAGCACAGGAAGCAGAATTAAAAGCTTTAGAACAGTCTTCAAAAGGTTAAACGAGTAGCCATTATGAAGATAGCGGCACACACGAGCGCAAAAACAATTGAGGCAAAAGGAAATGCATTTGCAGATTTGACTGCAAAACAGGCAGCTCTAGGGGAAGGAAGCCCTGAGACCTTAGCAGCAGTAGAGGTGAGTATCCCAGAACTGACATGGCAGCAGCTGAGTAAGTTACAGGAGCAAGCAGGGGAGAGCGAGGAAGATATGTGGGTCAGAATGGGAGCAGCACCAGACCTTGACAATGTATGGAGGGAAGAGGGCAAAATATGCCTGCCTGCCTCTCTGTACCCAGCAATGGCAGCGGCAGTTCCCCTACCCACACATGTTAGTTCCAATTCCATGTATAGGATTGTGAACCAAGGATGGCTCGCCCCTGGATTCAGTAGTACTGCAAGAAATTACTGTGCAGCCTGCCAAATCTGTCTCCTGAATAATCCAGGACAGAGAGTAAAAACCCCACGTAAACACCAGGTTCGGGCCCAATACCCCTTCCAGAGACTGCAAATTGACTACATACAAATGCCTAAGAGCGGCCCCTTTGAATTTGTCCTCGTGTGTATCGACTTATTTTCAGGATTGGCCCGAAAGCTATACAGAAAAAAAAAAAAAAAACACAGCTAAGAAACTGTTCACTGAGTTAATACCTAGGTTTGGTCTTCCTGAAACCATAGAATCAGATAGGGGGAACACACTTTACAGGAGAAATCATGCAGAATGTAATGACCATGTTAGGAGTTCAACAAAGTTTTCACACCCCTTATCATCCACAGAGTTCAGGATCAGTGGAAAGAGTAAATGGGACAATAAAGTTGAAAATACAAAAAGCTATGCAAGAGTTAAACAAACCATGGCCTGAATGCTTGCCTTTGGCTTTGTTCTCCATAAGATACACTCCAACAGGGAAAACAGGATTATCCCCATATGAAATACTTTTTGGGAATGCACCTAGATTAGGTTTATACTTTCCACAGAGTATGCAATTGCAATGTGATAGTTTGACTGCATATGTAATACAATTACGACAACTTCTAACCAAGATCCACGAAAGTGTGTATTCTTCTCTTCCAGACCCTAATTCAATAACAGGTACACATACTCTGCTACCAGGAGATTATGTATATGTAAAGAAACACACCAGAAAGACATTGGAACCCAGGTTTGAAGGTCCTTATCAAGTGCTTCTGAGCACAGCCACTTCAGTAAAGCTGGAAGGAAAATCTACCTGGATACACGCATCATACTGCAAGAAACAACCCGAGAAAACAACATGATGGCATATCTACTTACATATTGTTTGTTGCAGATTGTCGTTTTACAAATACATGCATGGACTCCTGGTTTTAATGTAATTGAGGTAGAGGAAACAGCCAATTTAGAATGGGTTATAGACGATCCTAATATAGCGAATGTTTCAGGATACACAATGGAAGAGTACATTACAGTGGGTAATTATACTGTTAAAGGACACAAGAGACCGTTACACATGGACCAAAACATAGCATGGATGAGGGCAGAACCACAGTCAGAGGTAAATGTAACATTTCAATTTTTGGGAGGGTTAATAAATCACACGATAGGAGCAGAGGGGGCGTGGCCTGACATCGTACCAAGATGGACGTGTAGCTCTGGAGCTCCTGTTCACGAGGCCCAGCAACTTCAGCATCTGGCTAACACAGGAACCCACCGCCACTACAAAATGGAGAGCACATCCAGGAGTGTACCGGCGACAAGACCCAGCCCCGCTCCGGAGCCAGACACACAGCTAAGCCGCCAAATACCCGAGATATTCCGGACAAGGCCTAGAGGCGGGACGCAGCCATCGCAAGACGCCTTCCCCCGTGAGTCACGCTCGCACAGCAGAAGCCCGCGGCGCGGTAGTGAGAGCTCAGAGAACCGAACATCTCCTGCACTGAGCCTCGATGACCTCCGCAGTGTCGCATTAGACATAAAGAACACTCTCTCTGCCGCTATCTCGGACTTAAGAGCCGACATCCAAGCTATAGCCCTAAGGATGGAAGAAGTGGAAACTACACAAGCCCGCCATGATGCTTCCCTCTGCCAAGTACAACAACTAACCGAGTCACACGCCATACACCTGAGAGAAATCAACCGACACATGGAAGACCTCGATAACAGAGGGAGACGCCGCAACCTCAGGGTAAGAGGGATCCCTGAATCCATAGAGCCCAACCACCTCTCACAGGCAGTCACCAATATCTTCAATGACCTACTAGAAAGACCCCCTGACACACCGATCGCCTTTGAGCGAATACATAGAGCACTTCGCCCGAGAGGGAAAGACACAGACCCTCCCAGGGACGCAATATGCTGCCTGACAGATTTCCCATTAAAGGAGGAAATTCTATATAAAGCAAGAAGCAGAAACCAATTATCCTTTAGGGGCTCTAATATTAAAATCTTCCAGGATCTGTCCAACATAACCCTACAGCGCAGAAGAGAACTGAGGCCCCTTCTTGACACACTATGGGCGAGATCTATCGTATACCGCTGGAAGTTTCCATTCTGCCTGTCAGTAACACACCAGGGACGTACAGCAAACCTCAGAGTCCCTGAAGACCTAGAACACTTCTGCTCTATTCTAAATCTTCCACTTGTAGATCTACCTGATTGGTACAGCGACTTCAGACTCCCTTCAATCAACAGAGCAACATCCATGGACGGAATAGACGAAGCAGGAGGCTTCAGCATAAGACGCCGCCGCCGCCATGCACAGCAACCGGCTCCACTACACCCACCTATGGCAACTGCAGAAGGCCCCAGAAACGGAAGCCCGACAGCCTCTCCGGCTCACCGCAGAGCAAGAATGCTCTGATCAGGTACATTTCTCTTACCTCAACTCCTTCATGACACCTATTATTCTTTAGTTCAGTTCACCTCTTTATGCCTGACTGTGATGAGAAGCACTACTATGATACTCATATTTACCCTCATGCTTTGCAACCACTATGCTTAAGCAACGAAGCCCCCATCGCTTGCTCCACATGAAGTAAACTTACCCTTAACTCAATAACTACAAAATCAAGACACACGGTGCCTGCCCCGCTCCCACTCGGAGAGAGAACACTGACTCGGACAGTAACAACTTTACTAGACTCACATACAAATACAATTATAGGGAAATCCAAAGCCCAACTTCAATTTAGATTTGAAGACTCTTCCCAGAAGCGCACTAAAGACTCCTGATACAACCTCCAAATGCTCTGCCACCCACCTGTATCCACAAATGAGGAAGATCACCAGCGAACTCAAACCACAGAGCTGAAATAGGCCGCAGCCTGATATGCTTCCCTCATCCACCACCTGAGACGCCAACGGAACATCCAGCGGAAACTGAAGCAAACTCTATCTTACCACATGAGCGTCCTTCTCCTCTTATGCTACACCACATGCCATGTCCCAGATGTTCCAAGCAGAAAATGACAACGGCAAGACCGCTCCACACTAGAGATTCCCCCAGCTTTCAACGCCAGGACCCTCACCTGACCAGCCGGGACTCGAACACATTCCTCACCAAACCCCCATACACTTATGTGGACTTAGAACTCAATACTCGCCAACAAAAGTGGACATACGGACCAACCTTTGGGAATGAGCAATACCCCCCTCACCATTCTCTTTGTTTGCCAAATCAGGCATTCCACTATCATACAACGGCTTCCTGGGACAACCAACATCACCTGAGAACATGCAGTCAAGTATACTCTTACTCTTACCTTCCTTTCAACTAAACCACCCTCCCTACACACTTAACCCACCTCCCCTATTACTCTTGTAATGTCTCTCTTCTACCGCCCTTACTAACCTACCTCCGTTACCCCTCTCCTTCTCTTTCATTCATTTCTCTCTCTGAGTGTGAGTGGTACTAAACTGTTTCATATTACAAGTAGTTCGAGTAACAGAATTATATGTTTATCTTGCAGAGCACGGACTGAGAGGTCCCACTAAAGAACCTCATGCCCACCCTTATCTTATTTCGGATAGTCCGAGATGGGGGTGTCCAGGTGAAATTCTCACAATCCTCGCAAAACATATGAAAGGAAAAATCAAGGGTCATATATATTATACCCAAAATGATATCTCACCTATAAGATCCCCCTCTCCTCCTCGTCTTGATCAACCCGTGAGACTTGGCTTGTCGATCTGATGGCTGGACGCCTCCATCTCGGACCCCTAAACCCCACTTTTACTCACAGCAGGTATTACAGTTATTGTTTTCCATGTTTGTTGTTCTTATTTGGTTCTCTTCTTATTAAGTGTCATGTAAAGGAAAAGGCTACTAGATGTCCCACACTACGTTTTTAAAAAAGGTACTAAACAAACCTGACACACCAAGGGTACTCTTTACATTACCCACTGGTTAAACCCTTCACTGGGAATCGTTCTTACTCCAACTACAAACGAGATTCCCTCCAAACATATCTCAGCTGTAGTACTCTATCGTCATTATATCCAAGACATGTCTTCTATCCAGATGACAGTATCTCTAGAATATACCTCACACCACCCCACCACCCAATACTGACAACACACACTCACCCCATCACTAACACTACTTACTAATGTAGTGGATCGGTTTCAGAAGAGGATGAGGACATATCCCTCACCCCATAAACCAGAGACATCACTTACAACATGCCGGACGCATAAATCCTTGGCCTCATAGGAACACAGAGCGCACACCTCTTGTACTACCTTATCTACCACCCCCACACAACAGACTCTGGCAGTTATCGTTGACCATCCCGGTCGCCCACCCCCTAACATAGAGAGTTGACAGGTTCAACTTTCTAACCGGTATTATCCCCTGATCTTCACCCCCTTTACCCACTCCTCTTTTCCTATCCAAACTTCCCTCAACCCACACTCCCTTCCTTACCCCCTCCTCCTCCTTTCTCTCCCCCTTTTTCCTTTTTTTTTTTTTTTTTTTCTCTCCCCTCCTCTACTCTCCCTACCTCGGTCCCCCCCGACCCTTCCATTCCCTCTCTGACTCCTCTTTCCCAAAGTATCTTTATCACATCCCATCGCGTATTTACTACTACCATGGACACGCCAAACACGAGAATCCTTAACTCTAAACTGAAACTCATATCTCTGAACGTAAAAGGCTTGAACACCCCTGAAAAACGCACACAAACACTAAACAGCATGCGATCCATGAAAGCAGATGTTGTTTTCTTGCAGGAAACCCACTTTAATACAAAATCGGTTCCCAAATTGACAAATCATTTCTTCCCCCACGGCTTCCACGCAACCTCCCCCACCACTAAATCCAAAGGGGTTTCCATACTTCTTTCCGAAGACACACCTATCCAAATCTCAGACTCTCTTGTAGACGACCAAGGCAGGTTCCTCTTTCTGAAAGGAACTTTCAACAACAAACGAATAACACTAGCAAACATATATAGCCCCAACACATCCCAGGTCCCCTTCATCCGAGATGTAGCACGCCGACTAATGACATTTCAAGAAGGAACACTGATTCTAGGTGGCGATTTGAACGTACCACTGGACCCACTTCTAGACACCCATCTGGTACCTCACATATCCCTTTTAAGGCCATCAAACAAATTAGGAGAAGCTTACAAGACCTGTCACTTCATGATACCTGGCGAACCCTCAATCCCAAGGAGAAAGACTTCACTTTCTTCTCCATCCCACACAAAAGGTATTCCCGCCTAGACTACCTTTTTATCACGCAACAGGATCTCCAAACCCTAACTAAAGCAACGATAGAGCCCATGACCTTCTCAGACCATCACCCTATCACGGCCACATTTACCTTCCCAGACAAAATAGCACATACCAACATATGGAGACTGGACACGTCCATCCTGACAGACAAAATTAGAGAAGAAGAGATACGTACATGCTTAACGCAATATTTCGCTGAAAATGACACACCAGAGGTATCACAGCAGACACAATGGGAGGCCCACAAGTGTGTAGTACGAGGTAGATTAATATCCCTAGCAGCGGCAATCAGAAAAGAGAAATCAACCAAGCTCTCAGACCTATTCACAAAACTCAAAACACAAGCGCACATTGGCTCAAAACACACATGCAGAGCTTACTGAACTACGTTCACACATACAAGAAGAACTGGGCCGTAACTTAAAAAGAAAATTCATCCTCTCCCAGAAGCTCTTTTATGAACACGGCAACAAACCAGGTCATTTACTAGCTCAGGCCCTCCGTTTGAAAAGAGCCAAAAATACCATACATCAGATACACTCCCCAACAGGCAATATACACACGAAGAACGTAGATATCGCACAGGAATTTGAACAATATTATGCATCTCTATACAACCTCAACAAGTCGAACAACAACACCTCTCCCTCCCAACGCAGACAAAAAGAAATACAAAACTTCCTACGTGACTTCAGTACAGGGACAATCCCAACAGACATAGCCAAAACACTCGAATCACCAATCACCCCAGCGGAATGGGCACAAGCAATAAAACAATTAAAATCCGGCAAGAGCCCAGGCCCAGACGGCTTATTACAAACTATTCGCAGAGACACTTCAGACCCCCTATCTAAAAGCATTTAACTCAATCTCCCCCTCAAAGACAATCTCCCACGGGCTCTTAGAAGCACACATAACGGTCATCCCTAAAGAAGGCAAGGACCCTACTAATACAGGCAGTTACAGGCCAATCTCTTTATTGAACGTCGATATCAAGATTTTCTCAAAGATCTTAGCAAACAGACTTCTCCCTCTCCTCCCCTCCCTCATTACAGCAGACCAGGTGGGTTTTGTCCCTGGACGCGAAGCCAGGGACAACACCATAAAGGCCATCAACATACACCATCTGATGACCCACACCGGGAAAAAAGGCTTTTTCCTGTCCCTAGACGCGGAGAAGGCGTTTGACAGAGTGGCTTGGGATTACATGGAAGCAGTACTTAAGGCCATAGGCTTGGGACCGCGCATGCTAAGCTTTATCTTATCCTTGTACTCCAACCCAACGGCCAAAGTCAGGGTTAACGGCACTCTGTCAGACGCCTTCTCCATTCGCAATGGTACCAGACAGGGATGCCCCCTTTCCCCCATCCTTTTCATTCTCACCTTGGAACCCTTCTTACGGAAAATAAGATTAAATCAGGACATTAAAGGAATCCAAACTCCCCACAAGGAATACAAATACGCCGCCTTCGCGGACGATATATTATTGTTCCTTACAGAACCCCTAACTACCATACCTAACCTCCTGTCTGAATTTCAACATTTCCAATCCTTATCCAATCTTAAAATTAACTTTTCCAAATCATATGCCCTTAACATATCACTCCCACAAGACATCAAAAAACAATGCATGGTCAACTTCCCATTTCATTGGAAAAATGATTCAATTACATACTTAGGCATCCAAATCCCTTCCAATTTATCCAATCTTTACGCAACAAATTATTTACCTCTGCTAAATACACTTAATAAAGACCTTAAAAACTGGAACAAACCTATTTTCTCATGGTTTGGCAGAGCAGCAATCCTAAAAATGAATGCTCTACCAAGAATACTGTATGTATTGCAAACACTACCGATTCATGTCCCACAAACCTTTTTTAAGGCACACAAAAGTATGTGCTCCAGATTCCTATGGGGGGAACGGAAACCCAGAATTAGCTTCCAGCAACTCACCTGACCAAAAAGATTAGGGGGAATTGGCCTCCCAGACTTCCGAAACTACTTCTCAGCCACACACCTGTCCAGAATAGTTGACTGGAACATTCATTCACCTTACAAAGAGTGGGTCCCCCTTGAGGAATCCCTCACCTCCTTCCCCCTAGCTTCTCCTCCCTGGATGACTCCTAAACACATTCCGCTGACAATCCGGCAACACCCACTCATAGGACCAACACTCTCGTGCTTCCAAAAACTATGCACCCGCACAAATATATCCTCCATACCAGGACCACTAACTTCAGTCAAATTAAATCCTGACTTCCCTCCTGGAATGTCCCACCATTTCCTCTCAGACAACTGGTCACAAGACCAAACCCGGACACACCATTTCTACAACGCAGGAAAACTCATATCGCCCTCAAACCTAGCCGTCCAAATGAACGGGCCCCCCATCCCACCCTGGACATACCTATTGATCGCCCATTTCCTCAAATCCATAGACAAGGACCGACAGTGCTCAAGACAACTAACATCTTTTGAAAAACTTTGCTCCCAAAAAACACCCCAACGACACCTCATAGCTCACACACACAACCTTCTTTTTGAAAACAGACACCCCAATACAAGTGTCACGGACCAATACTCACCGAGGCCGAGATGCCGAGAGCGGCTCGCCCTTACGACCACGCGCACCCAGACCCCCGAAATGGGTACAGGAGGCTGAGGGCACGCGGAGGCACGGGCTTCCGGAAGGGTAGTAGGTTCCGGAGCTGGAAGCGGGTGTCCTGGGATCCGTAGGAAGCAGGGCTGAAAGTACAAGCAGAGGTTAGGGTACAAGCAGATGATAATCAGAGTATCACAGGATCCAGCAGTGCAGTGGTTAAGCTGACCAGGGTTTGGTGCACAGATCAGGCAGCTAGAATCAAGATTGTCCAGCAGAGTAATGGTTAAACAGGCCAGGGGTTTGGTACACAGGTCAGGCAGGTTATTGGTAGGATTGTCCAGCAGAGTAATGGTTAAACAGGCCAGAGGTTTGGTACACAGATCAGGCAGCAGCACAAAGGGATAATCCAGGAGAGTAGTAGTTAAACAAGCCAGCAGGGGGGTTCGGTACACAGATCAGGCAGCAGCACAAAGGGTAATCCGGGAGAGTAGTGATTTAAACAAGCCAGTAGAGGGTTCGGTACACAGATAGGCGAAGTACAGGGTAGACACAGGCTCAGGGAACAGGGAGAGCTGACGACAAACCAGCAACCCGACTGGGCGCTGGTGCCGTCAGATATAGTCCCCCTGCCCGGCGAGCGCGTCAGTGTGACGCGCTACCGGGCACCCGCACGGGCTACGGCGCGCACACGGGGACCGCCGTGCACCCGCGCGCGCCGCACCATCAGGTCGCGGACGGGTGTGCGGCGAAGTGCTCGTCCCGTGCGCATGCGCACCGGAGCCCGGCGAGCGGAGACGCTCGCTGGCTCCTGACAACAAGCAAAGCTTGTACACGTTGGGAAGACGACCTATCCCTTTCACTTAGTGACGAACAATGGGAATATATCTTTCTAAACAACCATAAGGGATCCTTGAACGTTAGCACACAAGAAAACGGATACAAGATTCAATCCCGATGGTACCGCACACCCGCACTGCTAAATAGACTCTATCCCTCCACACCAGATAGATGCTGGAGATGCCACAAAGATAAAGGAACACTCCTACACATATGGTGGTCATGCCCTCTAATACAAACCTTTTGGAAAGAAGTATGTAGAATCACCTCTCAAGTAACCACTTATGAACTATCCCTAACTCCAGCCCAGTTCCTGCTTCACCACTCCCCACAACCACACAGGACATACCATAAGTCCCTGACAATGCACATGATCAATGCGGCTCGGCAATGCATCCCCATACATTGGGGCTCTACCCAAACACCCACAGTCAAAGAGTGGTTTCACAGAATACGTAAAACCTCTGAGATGGAAGAGTTAATTCACATATCACGAGACACACCCTCGAAATTCAATTCAGAATGTGAAGATAAATAGTGTACAGGGAAGTTTGAAGCATATCGAGTAGCAGATGTAATGGAAATGTGTAAAATAGTGGTGATGCCACTGGTAATTAAAGAAGAGTTTTGGTATCCAGAAATATATGGGAAATATATAGATAAAGGAAACAGAACGCATGATCTTGGTCTGTGCGAGGAAACTAATAAGGGAATGGTATGTGGTAGAAGTTCTCCAGTATATGAGCATTGTTTGTTAAAATACCAAACTAGCAAATGCAAAATACAAAGGACACCAATAAATGTGAACAATAGATTCATTGAAATAGGACCCCAACATATTTGTATCATTACAAACAATAATCATACTATGTCAGCCTTTAAATAGATCAGCCCCATTTTCAGGATGTATTAAAAATATAAGAGTGCTACAGTGGGGAAATAACACATATCTTTTTGAACCAGACGCTGATAAAGTGTTTTCTTCAGTCTATGAGGTACATAATCTCACTGACACTACACCCTTTATAATTTCTTTAGACCCACTAAAACAGGTTTTGGAACAATCAGAGTTGTTAAGACAACACATAGAAACACTAGAACACACCCTACAGAATAACCTCATATCTGCGATTATTGACAAAGGTAGACTAGTACATCTTTCATCACAGATACAACAGGATACTGCACCACATTGGTGGGATATATTTAGTGGAATGTCTTCTACAGCACCCAATACCTTTCACTGGTTGTTAAGTCCAATGGTAATTATTATTTTAATATTAATATCACTTACAATCACAAATATATGTGTATACAGGAAAATAAATAGGAAAATTAGGAGAATGGACAGGGCATACTGATAAATGTGTATTGACATCACCCACTCCTACAAAACTCCTCTTCTTGAATTTAAGATGTTAGTAATACCTAGGGAGATGGGTTTTACCCCTCTGACAACTCGCGGTCAGGGAAAGCACTCTGGGGAAAACTGACTAGAACTTATTCATGAGGACCCAGGGGGAGGGAGAGGATGATGTCAAAGGGGGAAATTGATAGGGTTAGGGATTTGATTCAGAGTTCTTCCTTAAATCTAATGCCTACGTGTAAAATAGTCTGTTGAAGTGCCTGCTTTGCAGCTGTTATGTAATTAACCTTTGCCTGCTGACGCATATTCTCGATGAAACTACTTTTATTGTAACCTTTGACTGCTGATACGAAAATTATCTGTTGAAACTGCTTTTATTAGCTGAAATGTAAATTGAACTTCGATATTTACGTCATGTAACAAAACCTTGTAAAGACCCAATAAAACGAGACAGTTCTCTCACTGCGGGCTCTCATAGACCGTGGAACGAGACACAGACATTTTGAGTCCGTGTTTACTCCTTTAAGGTTTAAGATTTGACAAAGCAATATAAACATAAAGTGACTTATTTAAAAGTCACATCTAACAGAGGGGAATTACATGCAAAAAAATAAAATAAATAAACAAAAAGTGTACCCCCCCCCAAAATTTCACGATCCATATCCGAGCATGCAGTCCAGTTGGGTAGGAAAGGTGGGCACAAGCATACACCCTACCATCCCCCCAAATAATACTGGGCCACATACCTTTAACATGGGAAGGCTACCTTGTCAGGGGGACCACCCTGGCAAAACACATTGTTGATGGGCCTCTTTCCCACAATCATGGCTTGGCGGTTGGGGTGGTCGTCAATAAACACACACACATAATTTCACACGTCCTTTATTAAAAAGTGAAAAGCATCTCTTGTTGGAGATCCACCATCAATCACATTTTCCAATGATATAGAGCCACATCAGTCATAATGATCAAAACCTGCTCAAACAAGAAACATCAATTATTTGACACAGCATCACCTGTTGACTACAACATGCTAATAACAGCTCCCTGAAAGTCATCTGGAATGCAAACAAAAAGGCAGGGGTAGTGAATGACATTATTGATTATATTATTGAGACTCATATAGTCAATGTCATTGCCCAAATATGAGCATGTAGCCATTCCTGGGCAATGATGTCAGCCACTTTTTCTGTTTCATTGTTTACTTGGCTGAGATTCCCCACCAGGGGCAAATGAATGGGGCCAGGTTATATCACAGGTTGCTAAGGACTCAGCAGGTGTTGGCACCTGCTGCTTCCTTAACAGCCAGATACAGGGGAAGACGGAAGTAGTGGTAGAAAATCTGATAGAAAAACTGGTACTATATTTGATGATCCCACCAAATAGGCTAAAGGTTTGACATTTGGACGAACACCTGATAAGCAAGGTTTGGTCCAAACCGGGGGCTCATCTCTATTCACGAGCCTGCTTGTGCAAAGTATCGTGGTTCCAAATCTATCTCAGTCACACATTATAAAAGAGTATTTAATACATAAAAAGTTTTAAATCTTATGCAAGCATTGTATGAACATACATTTCACAGGCATAAACCTATTGAATCCCCCTGTATAGCATAGATGAGACTAATGCCGCGTACACACGATCGGACTTTCTAGCATACTTGGTCCGGCACACTTCCTGACGGACTTTGTCCGCCAGGTGCACCGGACTTTAAAACGGACGGACTTGCTCACACACGACCGGACTTTCCCGTGGGCTAAGTCCGCCCGTCTTTCCGACGGACTTTCGCCGGAGTTAGGGAGGACTTTCAGAATGAACGGACTTGCCCGCACATGGACAAGTCCGTTCATTTTGAACATGACTCGGGTGCGATGGGACTAGAAAAGGAAGTCAATCTTGCCGCTTTTATCAGCAAGATTGAAACCTTGCAAGCCCCTTCGCGAGGCATACCAGGCCCTTAGGTCTGGTATGGATTATAAAGGGAAACCCCTACGCTGAAAAAATGGCGTGGGGTCCCCCCTAAAATCCATACCAGACCCCGATCCGAGCACGCAGCCCGGCCGGTTAGGAAAGGGGGTGGGGACGAGCGAGCACCCCCCCTCCTGAACCGTACCAGGCCGCATGTTGGACCAGCATACAGACGAGCGGGCTTTCCGTCGGACCAGCACATAGACGAGCGGACTTTCCGCCAGAAACTGAGTCCGACGGAAAGATTTAAAACGTAAAGGTAAAGCTGCCCATTCCTCTTGGCAAAAAGCTTCCAGTTCCTGTAAATTCTTGGGCTGTCTTGCATGAACTGCACATTTGAGATCTCCCCAGAGTGGCTCAATGATATTGAGGTCAGGAGACTGAGATCGTCACTACAGAACCTTCACTTTATTCTGCTGTAGCCAATGACAGGTCGACCTGGCCTTGTGTTTTGGATCATTGTCATGTTGGAATTTCCAAGTACGTCCCATGCGCAGCTTCCTGGCTGATGAATGCAAATGTTCCTCCAGTATTTTTGATAACATACTGCAATCATCTTGCCATCAATTTTGACCAAATTTCCTGTGCCATTGTAGCTCACACATCCCCAAACGATCAGCGATCCACCTCCGTGTTTCACAGTAGGAGTGGTGTACCTTTCATCATAGGCCTTGTTGAATCCTCTCCAAATGTTGCGTTTATGGTTGTGGCCAAAAAACTCAATTTTGTTCGCATCACTCCAAATGACTTTGTGCCAGAAGGTTTGAGGCTTGTCTCTGTACTGTTTGGTGTATTGTAAGTGGAATACTTTGTGGCATTTGTGTAGTAATGGCTTTCTTCTGGCGACTCGACCATGCAGCCCATCTTTCTTCAAGTGCCTCCTTATTGTGCATTTTGAAACAGCCAGACCACATGTTTTCAGAGAGTCCTGTATTTCAGCTGAAGCTATTTGTGGGTTTTTCTTTGCATCCTGAACAATTTCCCTGGCAGTTGTGGCTGAAATTTTAGTTAGTCTACCTGACCGTGGTTTGGTTTCAACAGAATCCCTCATTTTCCACTTCTTGATTAGAGTTTGAACACTGCTAATTGGCATTCTCATTTCCTTGGATATCTTTTTATATCCCTTTTCTGTTTTATACAGTTCAACTACCTTTTCCCGCAGATCCTTTGAGAATTATTTTGCGTTCCCCATGACTCAGAATCCAGAAACATCAGTACAGCACTGGATGGAAGATGCAAGGGTCTGTCAGGAGTCCAGAAACTCACTGACAGTTTAAACACACACACTAATTACAAGCAAACAGATCACAGGTGTGGATGGTTACCTTTAATAGCCATTCAAACCCCTTTGTGTCAACTTGTGTGCATGTCAGGCCAAAATCACCAAGGTATGTAAACTTTTGATCAGGGTCATTTGGGTAGTTTCTGTTGTCTTTATGATTTAAAAAGAGTAAACACAGTTGACTGATAATAAATGGCTTCAGTGAAACACTTACAATGAGTGAAAGAAATATATATATACAGTGGGGACGGAAAGTATTCAGACCCCCTTAAATTTTTCACTTTTTGTTTTATTGCAGCCATTTGCTAAAATCATTTATGTTCATTTTTTTCCTCATTAATGTACACACAGCACCCCATATTGACAGAAAAACACAGAATTGTTGACATTTTTGCAGATTTATTAAAAAAGAAAAACTGAAATATCACATGGTCCTAAGTATTCAGACCCTTTGCTCAGTATTTAGTAGAAGCACCCTTTTGATCTAATACAGCCATGAGTCTTTTTGGGAAAGATGCAACAAGTTTTTCACACCTGGATTTGGAGATCCTCTGCCATTCCTCCTTACAGATCCTCTCCAGTTCTGTCAGGTTGGATGGTAAACGTTGGTGGACAGCTATTTTTAGGTCTCTCCAGAGATGCTCAATTGGGTTTAAATCAGGGCTCTGGCTGGGCCATTCAAGACCAGTCACGGAGTTGTTGTGAAGCCACTCCTTCGTTATTTTAGCTGTGTGCTTAGGGTCATTGTCTTGTTGGAAGGTAAACCTTCTGCCCAATCTGAGATCCTGAGCACTCTGGAGACAATTTTCGTCCAGGATATCCCTGTACTTGGCTGCATTAATCTTTCCCTTGATTGCAACCAGTCATCCTGTCCCTGCAGCTGAAACCCCCCCCCCCCACAGCATGATGCTGTCACCATTATGCTTCACTGTTAGGACTGCATTGGACAGGTGATGAGCAGTGCCTGGTTTTCTCCATACATTCCGCTTAGAATTAAGGCCAAAAAGTTCTATCTTGGTCTCATCAGACCAAAGAATCTTATTTATCACCATCCTGGAGTCCTTCAGGTGTTTTTTTTAGCAAACTCCATGCAGGCTTTCATGTGTCTTGCACTGAGAAGAGGCTTCTGTCGGGCCACTCTGCCATAAGGCCCCGACTGGTGGAGGGCTGCAGTGATGGTTGACTTTCTACAACTTTCTCCCATCTTCCGACTGCATCTCTGGAACTCAGCCACAGTGATCTTTGGGTTATTCTTTACCTCTCTCGCCAAGGCTCTTCTCCACTGATAGCTAAGTTTGGCCAGACAGCCAGCTCTAGGAAGGGTTCTGGTCATCCAAAACATCTTCCATTTAAGGATTATGGAGGCCACTGTGCTCTTAGGAACCTTAAGTGCAGCAGAAATTTTTCGTAACCTTGGCCAGATCCGTGCCTTGCCACAATTCTGTCTCTGAGCTCTTCAGGCAGTTCCTTTGACCTCATGATTCTCATTTGCTCTGAGAAGCACTGTGAGCTATAAGGTCTTATATAGACAGGTGTGTGGCTTTCCTAATCAAGTCCAATTAGTATAATCAAAACACAGCCGGACTCAAATGAAGGTGTAGAACCATCTCAAGGATGATCAGAAGAAATGGACGGCACCTCAGTTAAATATATGAGTGTCACAGCAAAGGGTCTGAATACTTAGGCCCATGTGATATTTCAGTTTTTCTTTTTTAATAAATCTGCAAAAATGTCAACAATTCTGTGTTTTTCTGTCAATATGGGGTGCTGTGTGTACATTAATGAGGGGGTCTGAATACTTTCCATCCCCACTGTATATGTATGTATGTATATATATATTAATAGTACAATATTTACAGAAGAAATAGGTAATTTATAAGGATCTAACATTGCAGGGTTTTAACACTATGGCACAATCTATTTCTTTATAAAGACTTGTGGAGACCCTATACTTAGAAATTCATCCACACCATCGAATACCCCCAAAAGGGTACAACATGAAGCAGGAGCCGGATTGTCCAGGAGAAGATGATGAGCAAACAAACAAAAGTGCAGCGCTCTGAACAAGGGAATGTCCTGAGGATCAGCAAAGAGTCCACAGTAGGGTTCTTTGGCTTCAATGTCCTCCCGACAATGAGCAAACAGCAAAATCCAGAAAGAGAAGCACTCCCAATCCTTTGAAAATGATTTCTTTGTACAAGTAAAAGAGTAAAAGGAGCTGCCGAAGATTATGAGCTAGACTGAAGGAGCTGTAGCAGGATGGAAGAGCTGGATGCAGGATCAGACGAGCCAGGTCAGTAACGGGCAGGCAGATCAGGCATAGAGAGCAGACAGCAGGACAGTCAGGTCACAAGCAATGTTGGCAACAGGGGAAGGTTCAAACGGGAGCAGCAGACAGGGGCAGAATCTCTGGACATGATAAAGGTCAGGGCAGGTAGCAGACGGAATAGTCCGGAGCAAGCCGGGTCAAGATCAGAGGTTAAACACAGGAATCAGGAACTCACTCACAGAACACTGTAGACCAAACAGCAATTAAATAGGCCGTTTGGTACCAGTATTGGTGACTGTGCACATCTACACACGTCTGTACACATCTGCTTGGTACAATCTTTGCCGGTGTATGCGCATATGTGTACACCTCGGAAATCCATCTGCACTATGGTGGAGCCTTTCCAGAGATTGCCCCCTTCTTATGGGGAGCCAACAGCTTATTGTTGTAACTGAAGAAGTTCAAGGTGCTTTGAACGTCTGGAACCGAGGACTCAAAAACAAGATCAGGCAGGAAGTGTCAGAATGCACATGCCAGCAAACAGCATAATCCCTCTGGAAGAACTCTTGGGCACAAGCTAAAACTGATTCCCTTTTAATGCTCGCAAGAATTGGGCATTGGCTAATATATATGCACATACGCGAACCCGCGTGCAAACACAAGCCATCGCGCATCCCCATGCGGGCCGATGCTTATGTGCACCTGTGACAGACACTGGCACCGAACAGACTACTTAAACCCAGCCAGTGCTCATATTCAATGCTGCCTTGTCTTCAGCCTCCTGTGTAGCTGGCATCCTATGAACCTCTATTCTGCTTCCAGTTATCAACCCGGCTTGTCTTGACAATTCCCTGAACTCCACCTGCATCGACCTCGCCTTGTCCAGTGACCGTTTTTCTGTCTGCTCCTTTGGCTCCAGTTCCACTGATCAGTTCCAGACTCAGCTTGCTTCCTGACTATATTCCTGTCTGTGACCTGTACTCAATTCTTCAGGTCTGTGTATGACCCAGCCTGCCTGACCCTGCTACCCTGCCTGTTGTCACCAGCACCAGCGCCTGCCTACCTGTCTACCTGCTGAAGCCATCTGATGGCTTCACTTGCCCAGCAAGGACATATGCCCTGCTGCTAGCAAGACTTTCTGGCACTCGTGCGACTCTGTACTCCTGCCCCTTCTGTCTACACTCAGGGGCCTGAGTCAGAGGTATAAGAGAGGCCTTCCTCATCCTATCAGGCTCTGCTACCAGGTACATGATAGGAAGATAGGGTGGAAGCCATAATTCGCAAAGAATGAAGACTGCTTGGTAGCTGAATGATAGGAGTTGTTATAAGTGAATTCTGCTAGCGGCAGAAGTGACACCCAAACATCTTGGACAAAAGAAGTAAATCACTGGATGTATTGCTCCAGGGTCTAATTGGTCTGTTCAGTTTGCCCGTTAGACTGCGGATGGTAAGCAAAAGACAGAGATAGATTGATCTTCAAGGTTTCACATAGTGTCCTCCAAAATCTTGACATGAATTGGACCCCTCTGTCCGAGACGATGTCTGCAGGAACCCCATGGAGCCTGACAATCTCTTTAACAAATACTTGAGTGGTCACCATAGCAGATGGTGTACTTCTCAGGGATAGGAAGTGGGCCATTTTAGATAGCTGATCAACTACAACAAAGGTGGCTGTACAACCCTCAGAGGATTGCAGCTACACTATGAAGTCCATGGAGATCATTTTACATGGCCTGTCAGGTACAGCAAAGATCTAAGCAAGCCCCAAGCTTTATTTCAGGTACTCTTGCTTTGGGTACAGGTAGTACATGCGTTTACAATCAGGCCACCAGAATTTGCGCTGCACCAATTCCACTGTCTTGCGAATCCTAAAATGGCCTGCTAAAGGGTGATTGTGACAGAACCCCAGGACTGTTACCAGAACACTTTCTGGGACAAATATCTGATCTCCTTTCCATACAAGTCCATCTTTTGCAATTAAAGTGTCCCTGGGAGGACTGAGGGTACCTGCAGATGCCTGCATCAGCCGTGATACAAGATCAGTCTGTAACAACAGGAAGTTCCCTGCTGGCAGGATAGTATCTGGTGTAAAAATTATATCCGCACTTAGAAACTAAAACAAAACAGCAGCTGTGCACTATAACCCAGATACCAGGCACAAACAATATATAAATAAGAAGTGCAGCGCTAAAATATATACTTGCAATATATAACACAATGCATATAACAAGTGCAAAGATTACTAAAGTGAATTCAGTGCAATCAGTGGCGGAACTACCACCATAGCTACCCACGCGGATGCTATGGGGCCCACAGCCAAGTGGGGCCCCTGTAAGTCGGCGTGCAAGTGACTGTGGCGCGGTGGGTGAGCCGCCGAGCTGCCCGTCCACTTGGCGCTCACACAGTCACACAATCCGCAACTTGTGGAAAGTGACAATCCGCAGCTTGTGGCAAGTGACAATCCACAACTTGTGGCAGGTGACATGGCGAGTGGCAATCCGCAACTTGTGGCAAGTGACAATCCGTAACTTGTGGCAGGTGACGTGGCGAGTGACAATCCACAACATGTGGCAAGTGACAATCCGCAACTTGTGGCAGGTGACGTGGCAAGTGACAATCTGCAACGTGTGACATGTGACAATCCACAACGTGTGGCAGGTGATGTGGCAAGTGACATTCCACAACTTGTGGCAAGTGACAATCCGCAACCTGTGGCAGGTGATGTGGCGAGTGACAATCCGCAACTTGTGGCAGGTGATGTGGCGAGTGACAATAAGCAACTTGTGCCAAGTGACAATCCGCAACTTGTGGCATGTAATGTGGCAAGTGACAATCTGCAACTTGTGGCGGGTGACGTGGCAAGTGACAATCTGCAACTTGTGGCAGGTGACGTGGCGAGTGACAATCCGCAACTTGTGCCAAGTGACAATCCGCAACTTGTGGCAGGTAATGTGGCAAGTGACAATCTGCAACTTGTGCCAGGTGACTTGGCAAGTGACAATCTGCAACTTGTGGAAGGTGACGTGGCAAGTGGACAATTTGAAACGTGTGGCAGGTGACGTGGCAAGTGACAATCCGCAACTTGTGGAAAGTGGCAATCTGCAACTTGTGGCAAGTGACAATCTACAACTTGTGGCAGGTGACGTGGCAAGTGGACAATCTGCAACTTGTGACTAGGGATGAGCTTCGAGTTCGAGTCAAACTCATGTTCGACTCGAACATTGGCTGTTCGCAAGTTCGCCGAACAGCGAACAATTTGGGGTGTTCGCGGCAAATTCGAATGCCGCGGAACACCCTTTAAAAGTCTATGGGAGAAATCAAAAGTGCTAATTTTAAAGGCTTATATGCAAGTTATTGTCATAAAAAGTGTTTAGGGACCTGGGTCCTGCCCCAGGGGACATGGATCAATGCAAAGAAAAGTTTTAAAAACGGACGTTTTTTCAGGAGCAGTGATTTTAATAATGCTTAAAGTCAAACAATAAAAGTGTAATATCCCTTTAGATTCCGATAAGCCCCCCGCCCGCAGACCCCCACAACCACCGGCCAGGGTTGTGGGGATGAGGGCCTTGTCCTTATCAACATGGGGACAAGGTGTTTTGGGGGGCTACCCCAAAGCCCCCCCCAATGTTTAGGGCATGTGGCCTGGTTCGGTTCAGGAGGGGGGCGCTCTCTCGTCCCCCCCTCTTTTCCTGTGGCCTGCCAGGTTGCGTGCTCGGATAAGGGTCTGGTATGGATTTTTGGGGGGACCCCACGCCGTTTTGTTTTTTTTTGGTGCGGGGTTCCCCTTAAAATCCGTACCAGACCTGAAGGGTCTGGTATGGAATTTAGGGGGACCCCCACGTCATTTTTTTTTTAAAATTTTGGTTCAGGGTTCCCCTGTGGGGAATTCTTATGCCATTTTTATATATGAACTTCTATGTGTATTGTCGGACAGGCAATGCAATAGCCGTGAGTAGTTTTAAATGGGTTTTTTCCTTCGAAATGTCATTTTGCTGTCAGACTGTTCTAAATACAGGAAACATGCGCCCCTTTACAGGCATACTATAGACACCCCCCAGCTACGAAATAAAAGGGATATTACACTTTTATTGTTTGACTTTAAGCATTATTAAAATCACTGCTCCTGAAAAAACGTCCTTCTTTAAAACTTTTTTTTGCATTGATCCATGTCCCCTGGGGCAGGACCCAAACACTTTTTATGACAATAACTTGCATATAAGCCTTTAAAATTAGCACTTTTGATTATTCATGTTCGTGTCCCATAGACTTTAACGGTGTTCGCGTGTTCGAACAAACTTTTTTCCTGTTCGCACAGGGGGGTGTTCGGCTCATCCCTACTTGTGACAAGTGACAATCTGCAACTTGTGGCAGATGACGTGGCGAGTGACAATCTGCAACGTGTGACAGGCGATGTGCAAGTGACACACTGATTCTCCCACTGATTCTGCATTATGGTGAATTGAACTATTTCATTTTCTATAACAATGTAATAATAGAAATAATGCGCTTCAATCATCCTGACGCATAACAACCATGGTTCAGGGATGATTGAAGCGTTAACACCAGCCATTTCTCAAATAAATTGCCACCAAAAAAACATATTTTCTGGCAGTGCCCCTCCCGTGACTAGACTCTGGATCTGCCCCTGCGGTGAGGATGAGGAATGTAAGTTCATTGTTAAGCCTCCCGGGCCCCACAAGTCCAGCCCTGTCCCGAAACACGCAGCCGCATACAGCAGGAGGCAGGAACAGAGAACAGAGTGGGCGGGGCAGAACGTTCGAGCGTGCCTGTGAAGGGACATAGTTTTCAGCACTGGGTCACTGTTCATCATTGGTGTCTTATTTCTCTCCTATTTGTCTTGTATTTCCACATACGTTTAATCATAACAGAAATTGGTTAGAAGGCATGGAGGTCATCAATGTGTGTCCTTCAGGAGCTGCATACAGTATACTTCATACTTTATTGTTCGAAATTACTACACCCTGTGCCACATGGGTGTGGTAATCTGTTGTTCAATGGTATTAGTTTTTTTTTGTGGGGGGGGGTTGTTTGCAGAGGAGGGCCCCAGACTGAAGGAGCTGTAGCAGGCTGGAAGAGCTGGATGCAGGATCAGACGAGCCAGGTCAGTAATGGGCAGATCAGGCATAGATGGCAGACAGCAGAATAGTCAGGTCACAAGCAATGTCGGCAACGGAGGAGGGTTCAAACAGGAGCAGCAGGCAGAGGCAGAATCCGGGGACAAGCTAAAGGTCAAGGCAGGTAGCAGACGAGAATAGTCGGGAGCAAGCCAGGTCAAGATCAGCGGTCAAACACAGGAGTCAGGAACACACTCACAGAATACTGTAGACCAAACAGCAATTAGCCAGTGTAAAAGGTTCATTTAAATAGGCCATTTGGTGCCAGTATTGGTGACAGGCGCACACCTGCAAATGCGTGTGTGCACGTGCGAGCGGATCTGCATATGTCTGTGCAATCTACTTAGCCTGTTCTCAGCCGGCGCCTCGGAACTCCATTTGCATTATGGTGGAGACTTTCCTGACATTGCCCCCTCCTTATGGGCAGACTCTGGATGCCCAGATGGTTCTATTTTTGTGGATGATTGCAGAAAAATGCATGAACCAGGTCTATAGCATGTACATTATGCCCAGGCTCCTAAGAGTTCTCTTCTGGCCCATAGCCCTTCGATTTAATAAGGTACTGTATTGGCCCCTTCTTTTTCTGCAGTCCACAATGGCTTCAACCTGGAACTTCTCATCCCCTCGTCTGTGAACATCTGCTTGGCCCGTTCTCGGCAGGCGCATGCGTATATGTGTGCACCTCGGAACTCCATCTGCACTATGGCAGAGCCTTTCCTGATAGACACCTTCTCAGATGAGAATGACTCACAACATTCAAAAAAGTCCAAAACCTCAAAGGGCATGGGTACAGGCAACAACAACAAGGAAAAGTTTAAGAAAGGGTAAGAAAACTTGGGGGTCAAAGAAGAGCCATTTAGAGTCTACCATGAATGTCTTAAATTTTTCAGGATTATACTTTCTCACCAGAAGTCATGAAAATACTCTCAAGAGATTTAACCTTTACACCCACAAAAAAATGTGATTTATTTTCTACTAGATGTTAATAACTTTGCAGTTTATTTAAAGCGGGGGTCCACCCACACCGCCAAAAAAAAAAATATTAAAAGCCAGCAACTACAAATACTGCAGCTGCTGACTTTTAATACATGGCCACTTACCTGTCCTAGGGTCCAGGGATGTCGGCAGGCGACGCCGAGAACCTGCTTGGTTCTCGGTAGCTGCCTCCACCATCCTAGGTGAGGGAATCAGGAAGTGAAGCATTGCGGCTTCACTTCCCAGTTCCCTACTGAGCATGCGCGAGTCGCGCTGCGCGTCCCAAGTGGTCCCCGCTCTCTCCTGGGAGCTGTGTTTCCCAGGAGACAGCGCGGTGGGGACAGGAAGAGGCGTAGACTCCCATCGGAGTCTATGCCGGAAGTGGGTGCAAATACCTGTCTTAGACAGGTATCTGCACCCCCTCCCCCCTGAAAGGTGCCAAATGTGACACCGGAGGGGGGGAGGGTTCCGAAAAGCGGAAGTTCCATTTTTGTGTGGAACTCCGCTTTAACCTTGAAGAAACACTATTTGGATTCTGACACAGCCTCGCATCAAGTTTTTGACAATACAAATTTTTCTTTACCTTCACTTTTGAATTTTCAAGATGTTTGTCTAATACATGACATGAGTTCCATGGATGTTCATGGCTATTCTGGACTCTTGGTGACAAACAAGATAAAGCCCTCTGACCATCTTCATATCTCTTGCATGCAAAAATCTGATTTCTATTCTATAAAATCTAGAAGATTTGATTTCCTCATCAAAATAAGTGAATATCACACCTAGTCACCTGCATTCTAATGTGAGCAAACAAGAAAAAGCTCTTCTTAAATCATTGAAAGAAGATTCTAGAATACCTATCAAGGAAGCAGATAAAGGAGCAATTGTAATTTTTAACACCAACCACAGCCTATAAGACAAGTGAAGAACATATTATGAGACAAGCTGTGGTTTTGGGATTTTTTTCAAGTTGATCAGGCTAAGAAAAGAATTCCTCCCTCTCCAGTAATTCCCATCTTCCACCATCTCCCATAAGTACTGTAATCTGGGGTAGCTCTGGAATGACCGCTAGCCAGTTTAGTGAAAGCAAAGCAGTTCATTTATTTGAATCACGTTTAAAGCAGAACTCCGGGATTTGCAAAAAATCCCCCATTAGTGCACCCCCCCCCCCCCCCACAAAACACTAAACAGTTATTACATTTGTGAAATTTCTTACCGTTTAAGAGAGATTTGGATTGAATTTTCAGGAAGTCAGCTCTGTGATTCAAGAAATGCATCATCTTTTCTGGCAGGGAGGATCTCTTAGAACGGTGATTGCATCATATCCTCTTCTCTCTCTCTCTCTCTCTCTCTAACTGTAATCAGCCTATATTTCCCATGAATCTTTGAGCAGAAGTGAATGTGGGAGGTACACGAGGCTTGTACATGTAAATGTGAACTTGCCCACTTCAACATAAATCACACCCCTCATTCTGCAGTCAGCAAGCCATACATAACACACGGTATGATAGGTTACAGCCTTATAAATACAAAGCATTTTAATATAAATGTAAACCAGTGTAACGTGTCAGTGTCCACCAATGCCGAATGTCAGGGACCACCAGAGCCGAATGTCAGGGACCATGAGAGACAAATGTCAGGGACCACCAGAGCCAAATGTCAGGGACCACCTCCAGAGCCAAATGTCAGGGACCACCACCAGAGTCAAATGCCAGGGACCACCACCAGAGTCAAATGCCAGGGACCACCACGAGAGTCGAATATCAGGGACCATCAGAGCCAAATGTCAGGGACCACCACCAGTGCCGAATGTCAGGGACCACCAAAGCCAAATGTCAGGGACCACCAGAGCTGAATGTTAGGGACCACCACCAGAGCCAAATGTTAGGGACCACCACCAGAGCCAAATGTCAGGGACCACCAGAGCCAAATGTCAGGAACCATCACCAGAGCCAAATGTCAGGGACCACCAGAGCCAAATGTAGGGGACCAACACCAGTGCCGAATGTCAGGGACCACCAGAGCCAAATGTCAGGGACCACCAGAGCCAAATGTCAGGGACCACCATTGTCGAATGTCAGGGACCACCAGAGCCAAATGTCAGAGACCACCAGAGCCAAATGTCAGGGACCACCAGTGCCGAATGTCCGGGACCACTAGAGCCAAATGTCAGGGACCACCATAGCTGAATGTCGGGGACCACCAGAGCTGTTCCACCAGTTTAGCTTGTCAGTAGGGATGAGCCGAACACCCCCCTGTTCGGTTCGCACCAGAACATGCGAACAGGAAAAAAGTTCGCTCGAACACGCGAACACCGTTAAAGTCTATGGGACACGAACATGAATAATCAAAAGTGCTAATTTTAAAGGCTTATATGCAAGTTATTGTCATAAAAAGTGTTTGGGGACCTGGGTCCTGCCCCAGGGTACATGGATCAATGCAAAAAAAAGTTTTAAAAACGGCCGTTTTTTCAGGAGCAGTGATTTTAATAATGCTTAAAGTCAAACAATAAAAGTGTAATATCCCTTTAAATTTCGTACCTGGGGGGTGTCTATAGTATGCCTGTAAAGGGGCGTATGTTTCCCGTGTTTAGAACAGCCTGACAGCAAAATGACATTTCGAAGGAAAAAAAGCCATTTAAAACTACCCGCGGCTATTGCATTGCCGACAATACACATAGAAGTTCATTGATAAAAACGGCATGGGAATTCCCCACAGGGAAACCCCGAACCAAAATTAAAAAAAAAAAAATGAAGTGGGAGTCCCCCTAAATTCCATACCAGGCCCTTCAGGTCTGGTATGGATATTAAGGGGAACCCCGGCCAAAATTAAAAAAAAAATGACGTGGGGTTCCCCCTAAATTCCATACCAGACCCTTCAGGTCTGGTATGGATTTTAAGGGGAACCCCGCGCCAAAAAAAAAACAAAAACGGCGTGGGGTTCCCCCAAAAGTCCATACCAGACCCTTATCCGAGCACGCAACCTGGCAGGCCGCAGAAAAAGAGGGGGGGACGAGAGTGCGCCCCCCCCTCCTGAACCGTACCAGGCCACCTGCCCTCAACATTGGGAGGGTGCTTTGGGGTAGCCCCCCAAAACACCTTGTCCCCATGTTGATGAGGACAAGGACCTCATCCCCCACAACCCCACGCCGTTTTTTTTTTTTTTTTTGGCACGGGGTTCCCCTTAAAATCCATACCAGACCTGAAGGGTCTGGTATGGAATTTAGGGGGAACCCCACGTCATTTTTTTTTAAATTTTGGCCGGGGTTCCCCTTAATATCCATACCAGACCTGAAGGGCCTGGTATGGAATTTAGGGGGACCCCCCACGTCATTTTTTTTTTTTTAATTTTGGTTCGGGGTTTCCCTGTGGGGAATTCCCATGCCGTTTTTATCAATGAACTTTTATGTGTATTGTCGGACCGGCAATTCATTAATAGCCGCGGGTAGTTTTAAATGAGTTTTTTCCTTCGAAATGTCATTTTGCTGTCAGACTGTTCTAAACACGGGAAACATGCGCCCCTTTACAGGCATACTATAGACACCCCCCAGGTACGAAATTTAAAGGGATATTACACTTTTATTGTTTGACTTTAAGCATTATTAAAATCACTGCTCCTGAAAAAACGTCCGTTTTTAAAACTTTCTTTTGCATTGATACATGTCCCCTGGGGCAGGACCCGGGTCCCCAAACACTTTTTATGACAATAACTTGCATATAAGCCTTTAAAATTAGCACTTTTGATTTCTCCCATAGACTTTTAAAGGGTGTTCCGCGGCATTCGAATTTGCCGCGAACACCCCAAATTGTTCGGTGTTCGGCGAACTTGCGAACAGCCAATGTTCGAGTCGAACATGAGTTCGACTCGAACTCGAAGCTCATCCCTACTTGTCAGGGACCACCAGTGTAGAGTGGGGACTATTATTAGAAATCACTTGTACAGGTATTGTTATATGAGAACACCGCTCGCTGATGTCCGCCTCACGGTATTGTGATTGACAGTGCACTGTGTCAATACCGGAGGGAGGCGGACATCAGCTATCGGTGTTCTGATATACTATACCTGACACAGCAGGACATCCCCGCTGTGTCATACAACTGATTTATAATAATAATCCCACAGATAGTGATAGTGGGCGGCAGCAGGGGGGCCGGGGGCAGTTCAGCGGGACAGTGGAGGGGCAGATTGCTGATAGGGAGGAGGAGGAGGAGAGAGCAGAAGAAAGACACTTCCTCCATGGGCAGCACAGACCGGGGGGCTGTGGGACCCCTTCTGCCCACAAAAAACATGTTTGCTTCCTCCCTGTTCTTTCAGAGAACTACAAGAGGGCGTGTCAGACCACCGGCTGAGCTTAGGAGAGGGATAGAAGCCAGCGGTCTTACAAACAAGATGTTCAGCAGCCTATTACAGAGGAAAGACAGAGCTCAGAAGAACATGGATGGCAAACTTGGTGAAGGTAAGAGATCAGCAACAAGGACATGGAAAATTTGCCCGGAGTTCTGCTTTAAACAAAAAGACAGCTTACTTCAGCCAAAATCAATGAACAGTCCAAATCTTAGTATCACAAACTAAACAGCAGGCTCGCTGCTAATCTTCAGTCCCATACAGGGGTTAGGCTCCTCCATAATAAAGGTGGCATGCAGGCCATATGGGGGGTTAGCAGCCTGTTTCTCAGCTTGTCTGAGAGCTCAGATTTGCCACACATCTTGTGAGTCTTTCTTCCACTCACTCCCCAGACACAAGTGCTAGTTTCCCTCTGCTGCCTTTCAACCTGTCTTAGCCCTTTTGGGACTAAGGTCCTGGTAGTCAGGGTTTGGAGACTCTTCCCATTCATAAGCGAGAAGACAGGAGTACCATAATGTCTCTGCAACTGTTGCCCCCCCCCCCCCCACAACTTAAATATTGGAGAAATGTACCTGCTGTCCAGGACACACTCCTGGTCTCCTGTAGAATACATAAGCCCGACATCCCCATTTGTGTCAAATCCACAGTGGCCAGTATATGCTCTGGTTCATCCCAGAGAGCATTTCTTTTCTATTACAACATAACTATTTTCTTTTCGATAAACAATTCTTTGTACAGAAACAAGGGGCCTCTATGGAAGCCAGATTTGTCCCCATGTATGTGAATTTTTACATGGGGTGGTGGGAGAAGCACTTTGTCTATGATTACTGTAATACATATCGATATTGAATATGAGCGTTCTTTCATTACATTAATGACCTTATCATCATAATACATCGTGACCCGCCCCTGGCTGATTTCCTGATCTATCTGAAGTGCAATCCTTTAAATCTTAAATTTATGGGAGAAGAACAGTTAACAGAGAATACATTATTTGGACTTGACCCTGACAGGATCAATTCAAGATCGGACTGTAAAGATTAGATCTTATAGGAAACCCATATCAAAGAACTCTTAATTGTATGTTTCCAATTGCCATCCACAGGTACTCTTGAGGATTTTAATGCAGAAAAACTTAGATTCCAGGATCGTGGCTATATCATACATTTGGTGAAACAAGCATGTCCGTATGCCAGGAACACCACATGTGAAATTCTTTGAAAAGATCGAAAGTGGCTTACCACCCTGCCCAATCTGCAGGGAATTCTGTCACAATTCTTATCGATCTCAGGCCTACGTGTCAATTTAGATAAGACTGTTTGGGGCGTGTCCAAGATGGCAAAGGGAGCAGACGTGTTTGTCTGAGCTCCCCAGGACCGGAGCTAATAATCCTCCTTTAACTGGGTGCAAACCCCCAAAACAGACCCTACTGAGTCCCTCCTGACAGGGGGCTACTCCGGAGCACTTTGGGGGAAGAATCGTCCGGCTGAGATCCCGGGAAAGGGTGATAGGACCAGACATTGTGAACTAGGCCGAAGCCGCACACTGCCTAAAAATCCTTCCCGCGGCCTCACAGGGCCGGCACGGTACCCGTCCTGACACCGGGAAAAGACGTTCAGGCGGGCTCTCCCTGTCCCTCTCCACTCCTGGTACCCTCCCCTGGGTATGCAAAGGAGGAAGAGCCAGCCCCAATCCTGGAAAAAGGCTGCAAGGCCCGACGTTACAGACAGGGCCGCAGCCGCGGCCTCGCCTAAGACTCCTGCCCGGATGGAGAACCAGGCCAAAGACCCTGACACGCTGCCTGCCACGGCGGCTCATTTCAAGGCAGTTCTACAGGCCATAACCACCCTGACTGGTAAGGTGGATCATATTCAAGCTAATGCAGAGTTTATCAGAAAGGACTTTGATGCCTTTCGTGGCAAAATGACTGAGGTGAAGCAAAGGGTCTCTCAGGCGGAGAATACGGTACGTGATCATGGGGCCGACATTCACGCACTTAATGCCAGGGTAAAGACGCTTGAGTCCTGTGCAGAGGATGCAGAGTACTGCAACAGAAGAAACAACTTGCGGATTCTGAGACTCCCTGAGGGGGCAGAGGGCACGAACCCTACGGCCTTCGCTGAACGCTTATTGCAACAGCTACTCCTTTCAGCACGCTTTTCTCCATTTTTCACCGTGGAGAGGGCCCATCGCATACCCACCACCAGGGGGCCCCAAGAAACACCACCCCGAACCTTTATCTTCAAACTCCTTCATTTTTGGGACAGAGATGTTATGATGAGGGAGGCTAAGGCCCAAGGCGAACTCCGCTTCAAAAACACTAAGCTACCAATCTTTCCGGATTATTCGCTGAAAACCCAGAAGCAATGGAAATCCTTTGATGCTGTAAGAGCGAGGCTCCGCTCCCACCATATAAAGTACAGCATGCTGTTCCCGGCCAGGCTGAGGATGGGGAGTCTGTTCGGTTCTTCATGTCCCCAGAGGAGGCCTCTGGCTGGATCGACACACTCCCGCCCAGATAAGTGTCCTACTTGACCGCCCGATTGAGTGGACTGCTGTCGTCTGCTGTTTTTCCTTCAACGTGCATTTTCCTACACATTGGCCTTGGTCTTCCTACTGGGTTCTGATACCCTCCACATGCCGTAGTTTCCTGCTTCTGAACCCCGAGGGTAAGACAGCTAGGCCTCGGAATACCCCTTGAGGCCTTTGTGCTGGAAAGATGGCTCCAGGTCTGTATCATACTTCTTCCCACCTTTCCCCCCTTTCTACATCCTGGACCCAGGTCCCCCTCCGCATGTGACGGTATGTACTCAGCTACTACTCTCCCTATGGTTGGGAATCTAACCCATAAGTGCCTTAGCCACCTGTGGCCTTAAAGACATGCCTCTCTTGTACATTGGCCAGAATAAGGCCTCTCTACCCAGATCATCCACTGAGTGCCACTGCATATCCACCCTTATGCGTGATAGGGGTATTGGGAGATGATGCCCCTCAGCCCTCCTTGAGGCTGATTGAGGCATCCCGAAGGGGAATATATATGAAGGTTGACTCCTGCCACATCCTCCCCCCCTTTTTTTTGCCACCCTGTTTTCTACTTTGGCAATGGCCGAAATAATTTGATTAACTCTGCAACAATAACATTTAAGTTTGTACCCCTGGCAGCTGCTAGGAGCCTGCACCTGCTTTTTTACTAATCCGGTCTCCAGCAAGAGACTAGATGTAACATCTGTACCACGCACTCTGTGAAAAACTAAAGGGAATACATAAATCCCTCTAATGAGCAGTGCAATAAAACAGTGCAGTATACAGTGTATACATAAATTAAATATTAAATATTATACCAAACTGTACCACGCACTCTGTGAAAAAATTAAAGGGAATACATAATCCTTCTAATGAACAGTGCAATAAAACAGTGCAATCAAACTTCAAATAAAGTCCATGGGTAATGGATATAAACCAGGAAGTGGATCGTAAGGTCCATATGGGAGAAACCCAAAAGGTGATAGACAGTCCCAAGTGATTCAGAATATGTAGGATCATAAATATGTGGGTCCACCACCAAAAAAGGGGGAGCCTGGCCGCTTACCGGAACCCCATGACCCCCTGTTACAGAGGGTCTAAATGGGCATTGAGATCCTGCTAGTCTGGAACTCCCACGAATAAGGATGGAGACTGGAAGGGCGTCAAAGACTGTGGTGGAAATGGATGGATCCCCCAGGAGACTCAGTTCTCAGCATTATGTAGTCATCATGGGAAAAGAAAAAGGGAGGGCTCCCATAGTGTAAAATCAAAGGTGGTTTATTGAAGTAAAAAAACATAAACACTCACATGTAAAAAAGAAATCATCATCAATGAAGGAACAACCTGTGGCACCGGCTGGATGACCACAGGTAGCCCGTCCTGCTGGGTATACAGCAACAATGGGAGGTGGCGCGATGAAGCCGCTCAGCCCTACGCTGCGTTTCGCAATAAGTTTGCGTCTTCCATGTGCCCCTGGAAGACGCAAACTGATCCTGGGACGCATTTAAGGCCTTCACCAGGGGTAGCCTACAGTCACATATCCATAAGATCCATAAGGATCTGAGGGAGGAGACCTGAAAGGCTGAGGAGAGGGTGACAGCACTTGAGGAGGAATACTCCGAGTCGGGGACTCCGAGACCATACTCTGACTTTCAGGCAGCATTGAGGGATGTTCTCCTGTTATGAACGTCAGCCACCAAAACGAAATTCCTACATCAGCCCCAAAGAATCTTCGAGCACGGGGAGAAGACAGGCAGTATGCTGGCATGGCTGGCGAGGGAAATCTGCTCCCTGGTGACTCGACCATATGTGACCCGGATGGGACCACCCTAACAGATCCCTCAGATCCCTAACGACATACCTCGACAGGGTGGAGTTCCTTTGCCTGACATCCACATTTAGAGAAGCTTTAGACGATTCTATTCTTTCAGAGGAGTTGCAGAGGGCAGTAGCCTCCTTGCAAAATAGCAAAACGCCAGGCCTGGATGAGATAACTGCAGGATTCTTTAAAACTTTTGCAGAAGAAATACTACCATCGTTCAGAATAGTGCTGCAAAAAGCCATGGAAGGGAATGCATTGCCCCCGACAATGGCTGAGGCAGTAATAGTGGTTATCCTTAAACCTGGTAAGCCCCCTGAACAGTGTTCTTTGTACCACCCAAACTCCCGTCTTAATGTGGACGCCAGCCCGTTGGCTAAGGTGCTGGCAGGTCATTTGAACACTGTGATTACGGCATTGGTGCACGCGGACCAGTCTGGATTTATGCCAGGCAGAGGGACCGACATAAACATTCAACGCCTCCTTACACATCTCTCTAGGGCAAGCAGGGATGGCCCGGAGGTAGTCGACTCCTTAGACGTCGAAAAGGCCTTTGACTCAGTTGAGTGGCTACCTCTGGGCGGCCCTTCGCAAGTTCGAGTTTGGCCCTCGTTTTATTAGCTGGGTCCAGATGCTATACCACAATCCCACGGTCCGTATACGCACAAATAATTTGCTGTCCTTGCCATTTCCCCTATCCAGGGGCACCAGACAGGGTTGCCCATTATCCCCTGGATTGTTTGCGCTAGCCATGGAGCCCATGGCAGCTCGTATAAGATCCGCCCCTCCAGTAAGGGGAATCCAAATTGGTGTAATAACAAATAAAATATCCTTATATGCCGATGATACCCTCCTTTTCCTTAAAGACTTCTCCTACCTCCCACCAGCGCTACAAATAATAGATGAATTTGGATCATTCTTGGGCATTAAGGTTAATCGGGGGAAATCCCTCCTTTTCTCACTGAATGCGTCACCACCCACCAACAGGCACCCCCCTAAACTGGACATCTAAGTTCAAATACCTGGGAGTAAGGATTGGGACTCCGCTGTTATCATATTATGAGCTAAACCTTCAACCATTACTTAAAAACTTCTCGCAGAAATGTATGGCCTGGAAGACCCTCCCCCTATCACCAGTGGGTAGGATAAACTTAGTAAAGATGATCTAACTCCCCAAATTCCTTTACCTTTTTCAAAATGCCTCTTTGATCCCTCCGGCCTCGTTCTTCGCAAAAATAAAAAGTATAATATCTTCCTTTGTTTGGAACGTAGACTCCCATGACTGGCCATTACTACCCTTCAGCTGCCCGCCACCCAGGGAGGCCGGTCCCTACCTGACTTTCAGATCTACTTCTGGGCGGCCATCCTGGTGACAGTCAGATGGTGGTTTTCCCAACTACAAGACAACCCAGTAGTGACCTTGAAAGCAACCATACTGGGCTCATACACTTCCCTCAGCAATGTGGTATTCAGGGGGGCGAGGTCTCACCCTGGCATCGCGGAGCTGATGTGCACAACCATCAATGTCTGGAATAAAGCTAGGACATGCTTTGCCTCCCCTGAGACATTCTCTCCCCACATTTCTCTCTGGGGCAATCCCAACCTACCACACATGAGTGCCGTTCCAGACCCCCAGGTTTGGGAAAGGAAGGGTATAGTCAAATTGAAGCATATAGTTACAGGGGGGGTAAACTGAGATTCTTTTCTGATCTCAAAAGTGCCTACTCACTACCGGGGTGGATGTTGTTTCGATACTACCAGCTTCGACATGCGTATAGGAAACAGTTCCCAGTGCAACTCATATTGAAATCAGACTCCGTGGAGGAACTACTTACAGCCAAGATCATAGATAAACCCCTCTCCTCCCTATACTTCCACTTGTCCATAGCTCCTTTGAAGAAACTTGAAAAACCGTAGATAAGTCGAAATTAGACATCCCAGATCTATCAGAGGAGTATTGGGAGACATGTGTATCTTCCTTTGTCACTAACATGATCGCGGCCAAAAAACGATTTATGCAAGTCAATTTCGTCCACAGAGCCTACTACACTCCAAAGCGGTTAACAATTATGAATCCTAACAACCCGGTGGCCTGCCCTAGATGTGATCAGAGCTCCGCCTTCTTCTTTCATATGACATGCTCCTGTCCCCGCTTCGGAGACTATTGGTCAGAGATAGCTGGCACCCTTAGCCTGGTTACCTCTCTGGAACTGGAAACAGACCCCAAAATGATGCTGCTCAATGTTTTTGACTCTAGGGTAAGGGGCAAATATACTAGACTATTCCTGAATTATGCTACATTCTTTGCTCGCAGAGATATTTTCCTTCATTGGAAGGACGCTACGCCTCTGAACTCGGTGTTGCCATTGTATAACCTTACCTATGCCAACCGAAACTGCCCTGGCAAATTTGACAAGTTATGGCCGGGATGGATAGATGCCTGGGGCACAGAAGTGGCGGATGATCACTGAGATATTGCTGCTGGACCTGCCCTGCAATAGTGTACCACTGCTATGGTCTCCTGAATGCCTAATCATTGTTTGAGCTCTGTGAACTTAGCAAACTAGATGAAGTCCCTCCTTCGCCACCTGCCACCTTCCTCCCCCCTTCCTCTCCCAGCCCCCCCCCCCTCTTTTTCATCTTCCGCATATCCTGGCTTCCCTGGTTTCCCCCCCTCCCCCTCCTTAAATAGTATTGCTGGAATCTATTACCTCCGAACCCATATCCTAATGTGCTGTGACTTAACAGCTCTGCACATCTTTCTCCTGTTTAAATGTGTAACCCATTTGTTCTGTGACAATTCAAATAGCAATGTCTATGTGAACAACTGTGTATATGCATCGCTTGTACTGTAAAAATCGAATAAACATTTTCTTCTTGTGAAAAAAAAAAGACAAGACGGTTGCCCTTAATGTGTCCTTAGCACTGGACTTGGTTACTCGCCTACTAACCCACTTTCCCTTCCAAATGGGCTTGCTCCCATATTAACTATCTTGGTATTCAGCTGACCCCTTCCTATTCCTCTTTATTTTCATCAAATTACTATCCCTTGCTTTGCTCCTTATCAGCGCTTATGCAGTCTTGGCAGTTCCCACAATTGTCCTGGATAGGCTGGATTAACTCCTGAAAATGGCCATTTTGCCCAAAATTTTATATTACTTTCGTACCATTCCGGTGCGGGTTCCATCACATATTTTACGCTTGCTTCACAATAGAATTTTGAGGTACATTTGGGCTAACAAACATCCTAGGATCTCCAAAGCCACTCTCTTGACACATAGGCTCTCCGGGGGTTCCAAACATCACTAAATACTATCAGGCATTCTCCTGGTGGGTTGCTAATGGGTTCACACAAATCCGACACTTTCTTACTGCCAGATCATTCCCCTCGTGGGCCTCACTGCGGGAGTCCCGTGATATCCCAGAGACGGAATTCTTCCGCTACCTCCAACTTCAGCATTGGCTTGCCTCACTGCACAGAACTGCTACGTATTCATTCCAAAAAATGACTTTTGAACACATCTGCCAGCACTCTCCGGAATCCCCAGGCCTCATCTCAGCCCTCTATGCCTCCCTCCTCCCCTCCTCTCTTGTTAAAATAAGGATTTTTATGTAGACTTACCCTGTTTGTTTGTTGATTGTTGTTTGCTGAAGTTATAATGAGTCGGTACAGGTAGGTCGGTAAAAATGTGCAGATCAGTGCAGATCACTGTTCAGCAACAGGCACAGGTACAGAAGGTGGTGGGGGCTGATTCCCAATTGGCATCGGGACATGGTGTCTCTACTGCACCAGACATACAGGAAAAGGTTCGACCAAGGGTAAAGAGAGAGAGAGCTGGTGGGGAGGATAGAACCCTTGTTGATAGCACCCCACCTCATGCAAGGAGCGGCCCCTGATGCTGGGGTCCCGTGAAACTTTGCAGGATTACGGTACCAGAGATTCACATAAAGACCAAGATGACGGTTTATTAGGCAGTGATAAAGTTGTCGCTGCTCAGTACACTGACAGGGGGACATGGTTACTGTTTTGGGGGAACTGAATGAGGTAGAGGGAAGTTAAAAATCTTCTTCCTTCCCCCTTGGATCCACCCAGATTCCCTCTTCACTTCGTCTCTGTTTCATGGACTGTTTGTGGACTGTGATCAGTGGCAATCCTTGGGGTTGCCGCTGTTCGCAGTTTCATGAGACGGACACCTAGGTAGAGGAAAGTTGTTGTTAATAGAGAGAAATGCTTAATTTTATGTGTATGTGAATTTTTGTCTTGTTTTGGAATTCCAATTTAAAGTATAAGTTGTTTTTTCTTCTGAATGCAGATGGATTGTTGGGTAGTTGATATGTCCTATGATCCTGCCAAGACAGAGAGTGTTGCTAAAGTGGGCAGGTGAGAGGGACAGAGTAGGGTACTCATCTGTGTGGGGTGTTGAGTGATTCCTCTTGTCCAAAGTATTGTTTAGCACAATGCACGGAGGTACATATCAGCTCGCAGAGATCTGCTATTTTGCTTCAGGCGGAAGAGGGGATCAAACCACCGACCAGGCCTTCACCACCACTTTTGTGGAGAGCATACTGCTATACTTGCATTCCATATTCAGCGAGTCAGAGAGACTTGCTGGACTGCAGAATAAATGTCAAAGAAGGATTTAATTGAGAAGAGTTATCTATATAGATTTAAAATGTTATACATGTTTATTGTTAAAGTGTTGCAACTATTGTCAGTCTTTTCATGAAATGTGTTGGGCACATATAAAGCCCATGCCCACTGCATAGTAGATTGGGAACACTAAAAGGGGAATGTGACACGTGATAAATTACATGTATGCACTGGTACCAAATGTTTTTTTTGAGGAATCTGATCAGATACAAATTTTTAAAAGTAGCATTTCAATTTATGTATAAGGTATCTTGATTATTTTGGTTAAAGAATGACTTTAAGGACTGTTTTAGTTGTAGTTGCCTATCCTTACATTATTGAAGTTAAATAATAACAGCTCGTGTGCTATATTTGTGCAAATGGTTTTAATTGTGTTTAAGCTGTATTAACAATGATTGGAGATTTTAAAATGTTGATTTTGACCAAATACAAGTTTAAGATGAATTGTGGTTGGTAGAGAAAAAGGAAGTGACTTTAATGTTGTGTAATTCTATACACTAGAGAGAAATATTTTATTTTTAAAAGGTGTTTAAAGGTGTTCAAAAGGAAAATATGAAAAAATGGAGAGTGAATGGATTGGCCAAATGAATGTGGAATTAGAAAGTGGTTGTATTGTGTTTAATGAATGCATAGGGTATCATTTTGGTTGGTAAAGTATTTTAAGTGTGTGTTTAAAATGTACACAAGTTGTCTCATATTGTGTTTAGGCCCACACTGGTAACAGAAGGGTGAAATTTGGGAAAAATGTTGCTGCATATATTGAGTCCATGAGGTGCTAAAATGTGATGGGAAGGATTTGTTTGAAATAGGCAATCAGAATGACTATTCTGGATATTTACCTTTTGAATTCCCAGATTGTCAGTCATGAAGTGTTGATGTAATGTTGTTTATCCATCAATGTTTTGTTTGTTGCTGATGATCAGACACATTTGCAAAGTTGGGAGACTTCTGATTCAGAATATGTGTTTGGGTAAAATGTTCTGTTCTAATGCCTTGTACACACGAGCGGAATGTCTGACAGAAAAAGTCAGACGGGAGCTTTTCATGGTATATTCCGATCATGTTTATCAGGCTTTTTACGTCGAAAATTTTGACGGACCTAGAAAGAGAACATGTTCTAAATTTTTCCAATGGAACCAATTCCTATCGGGAAAACCGATTGTCTGTATGCTGTTCCGACGTACCAAAAACGATGCATGCTCTGAAGCAAGTACGAGATGGAAGCTATTGGCTACTGGCTATTGAACTTACATTATCTAGTCCCGTCGTACGTGTTGTATGTCCCTGCGTTCTGGACAGTCTCAATTTGGTGTGACCATGTGTATGCAAGACAACTTGAGCGGAATTCCATCGGAACTCTGTCGGAAAAACCTTCAGAGTTTATTCCAACGGGAAAACCGGTCGTGTGTACAGGGCATAAGTCCCTCGGGTCCACTTGGGTCCCGGGAATAGAAGAAACTAAAGGGGTTTACGTTTTGTTGAAGTTCTGCTGTAATACTGGATTTGGAAAAATGTTTAGCTAAAAATATTGAATCTATATAATGAAGACCCTTGCTGAGAAACATTTTCATTCCTGCATGCTTTACTTGTTTGAGTGTTTGAGTCAATGAAGAATATTATTTTTAAATACCTCCAATGGTTAAGGCCTGAATTGATCAGGTAGATTCTGTGATTACTCATGTCGGATGAGGAGTATCTGCCCCAGCCAGCCAGCATTCACCCACAGCCCCATACACATGAAGAAATGCCCACCCCAGTCATACCCTACACCCCATTCATATCCTGCCCTATACCCTATCCGGATGAAGAGATGACTACAGTTTTTAAATGGAAATCTTTGTTGTTCATCTTTATTGTTCAAATACCATAGGAGGTGCTTAGATGACTAAAGGCATACTCCTGTTGGAAAGTGTTCCTGGGAATGACACCTTGAGAGCAAGTCAAAATGACGCAAACCCGAGGTTTACAAAATTCCAGTGAGCACCACATGCGAAAGATCCAGATGTGCCAGCCTGAAGACCCAGGTCTAGCCCAACGCATCAGTTCCAGTTTGTCTGTGGATATCAAGTTCTGTCCTTACAAAGAGGCAGTGTTTTGGGGTAGAGAATTCATGTCTGTACATATGAATGATCACAGAATTGAAAGGTTTTGGGAAAAGTTGAGGAGAATGAGAGTTATAATGTGGACATTTTCTTTTCCTTCCTTTTTTTGCGAATTTAATGGACATTTAGAAGCCATCCAAGAGACTTTCTTTTTGTGTATTTCTTTGGGACTATTTTTATTTGGCCTAAAGGCTGTCATGCCCCTCCCACTTGTTTTTATGGACTGTCACACCCCTTCCTCCCTTTGCATTCCATGGACAATTGCTATGCGGCTGAGATTACGTGTTTATTGTTTGCTATTTTTGCATGTTTAGAAGGTGGTCTGGGTGAGAGTCGGGGGCATATTGAGATTGTTGTTGTAGTGTGCCCAGGACGTGCTCGACCACTTCAGTGTGTAAAATGGTTTGAAACTGCAGCTGTTGGATAATGTTTGGAGGGATGCTGGCATGAGCACTGTACTATATATGTATTGGTACACATGTCATCCACCAGCCTCTGTGTTCTGGGGGGGCCTTAAGGTTATATGTGGCCCACCCGACAACACCACTAATAACACACTCATTAGACATAGAGGGGATGTGTATTCAAAGTCTGAGGGGACTCCACAGTGTTTGACACCTTAGATCATGCCCTACATCACACTATATATACCTTCATGCATACCTCTGACCCCCATACTGAGATAGCTAGGCTACTCTCACAGCTTGCCCTTGCATGATTCTCTGAAGGTGCCCAACGGGTCCTTAGCAGACAGCCACTAGCCTTGGGCAACAGCACGTACATTTGTTATGGAAGGACATGCCATCCATGGATTCCGAGTGATCCCAAGGGATGGTGTTATTTGACCTCATTGGTTCCGAGAATGGAAATTCTCGGGCACAGTGAGGAATGTCACTTGCTCAAGGCTGGTGTTCATCCTAAATGCCCCCTCAAACACCACTATGCCGGGTCATTGTTTTTGGAAAAGGACATGACCTGGGCATGGTTCCCTTTGGGAACCTAAGGGGATATTGACATGATAAAAAAGGCTAAATAATTACTCGGGAACCCCCTGGGTAACATGGGATGGTTTGGTTTCAATGGAGTATTTTCCTGGATCAGGGATATTTCTGTGTGTATTTTAGTAACTTTGCTCCTGGCATTATTTCTGTGTGCCTGCTTTGAGTTTCTTATGTTTATGTCACAATGCAGATAAGTCAGTCACCTTCGTCACCTTCGTGACCTTTGTGTCTCAAAGAGGGGACTGTAGTAATATGACTGAACAGAAGTGACTCCATCTTTATATAAGTTCATATAAGATTAACTTGGGTTAATCTGCTAGTTAGTTTAGGTTCTGTATTCTCAGACTGTGACAGACTGTAACAGCTTTTTCAAGGCACACATATAAAAAAATATAGCTTACAGCACCATCTTTGCTCTGTACCTTTCTATATAAAGCTTCTGTGGTATAGAGCTGTCTGGGACATTTTCCTGTGTAAAGGGGAACACCAAAGGCATGACTATGAGTCATGGAAGCAGATGGCATGGTTACTATAGTTGCTATGTCAGCCATGTTTAAGGGGTTGGGCATTTGAGTATTATTGATATCTAATGATATGTAATGATATGAAATGTACACCCCTGTATTAAATCACTCCCATTCCCATGCAATGATTGGTTATTGACAACGTATATAAATTGTATACCAGCCCATAATTAAATCAGATGGCTTTGAACATTTAGACTCTGCATCATCCCTTTTTCTGTTCACCAAGAAGCTTTCTCCTCAGTTCTCAGAGGTTCTTGTGAGTGTGGTAATTGCTGTGATTATACCTAGCTGGTCTTGTCAGGTATACGGAAATACCGTTTGATTCTCTTCACTATGTAGCTCAGTGGGAAGGAGACTTGGCAACTGAGATAGAGTTAGCTGACTAGAGCAGGGCCTGGTCCTCTGTGGCCAAATGCTCATTTAACATAGCCACTTTAGAGGCAGCATATAAGGTGCTTTTACGTTGGTATTAGGTTCTGACCTGCATTGCCCATGCCAATCTGTCCTCCAATGACCACTGTTTCTGGTTTCTGGGACTGTGGCCACCGGAGTGATGCAGTACATACATAGTGGACATGCCCTAGACTAATTAGTTACTGGTCCCGTGTACTTGGCCTCTTATTTACTTTTTTTACAGCTCCCTATACCAAAAGAAGCCAAGTTTGCCTTACTGTGTTGTCCCATCCCGGGCCTATTCGCCCATCAGCGGAAGCTCACTTTTTACTTATTTTTGTCAGCCAAAAGAACAATTGCCCAAGCCTGGAAAAAAACATCTGTCCCCTTCCAGGGGGTGAGAGATTGCATGATCGCATTGATGCTTAACGAACATATGTCCAGCATCCCATGCTAAGTTCCTTAAAGTTTGGGAACCGTGGCTGTCATATGCTTTTCCCACTCTTCACCCAACCAGCCTATGATGGACAGTCCCGATGCTCCTGGGCCTTTACCATTCCCCCTTCTCTTGATCTCTGACCCTCTGGTCTTCCTTCTTTCTTGCTTCCCTTAGCCTTCCTTGGCTCTTTTCCTGTCAGGTGCACACTCCCTCTTTCTTAAGTGCCACTTTTCTGCTTCACTTTCTCCTAAGTTCCAGTTTGCCTCTCTCCTCAGACCTGTATAGGCTATATATGACACCACTGTATGGGTATTGGTGGGACCAGGGGATGCCCCACTGGTTTGGAGAACCTTCTCAGGACCCCTGGCGGCCTTCCGAAGCAGGCCTATACTTTGCTGCTGTGTTAGTTATCATTTTGCCCTTAATGTTTACCTTACATCTTTAGGCTGTTTTTTTTTTGTTTTGGCTAACTTGTGTGATAACTGTCAATGCTAGCCCCTGCGTGAGTGTAACTTTTGCACGTTGGCTACTATTTAAACTCGCATAAAAAATTATTGAAACAGAAAAGATTGAAAGCGGGGCCCATATACACACAAGGACGATTTGGCACCTGTGGTCTTTTCTACCCACTATAGTCAACAATTCAATAGCATCAAGCGCATTATCACTTGATATTTACCTATTTTGCATGGTAATTCTGGTTACAAGACTGTCTTGGCACAAGGAGTCAAATATGTAGCCAGGAAAGCTTGGACCTTAGGCAACATTATTTCTCCAAGCCTATTCACTTCAGAAATATCGGGCTGGACTTGGTTAAACACAATTGTTTTTTTTCAAATGCGTCTTGTTATTCATGTTGCCAAAAAGGCACGGGACCAACATATGATTAGGTTATGTTCTGAAGGCAGTTCCTATGAGATAAGAGGATTCGTGAACTGCCAAACAAAATATATAGTATACAGTATGTTATCACCTGTATTGATTGTCAACAAAGTGGTTGTGTGATGGACTCCGGGATCACATTTCTAATGTCAGAACTGACAAATATACCACTATGGCCAGACACTTCAAGTCACAACATCATTCAGAAACCCAAAACGCTCAGAAATCAGGTCATGTAAAATGTTTCTCTTTTCTATGCAAGAGAGAAGTCTATTATTATTAATATTATTATACAGGATTCATATAGCACCAACAGTTTGCGCAGCGCTTTACAACATGAGGGCAGACAGTACAGTTACAATACAATTTAATATAGGAGGAATCAGAGGGCCCTACTCATTAGAGCTTACAATCTAGGAGGAAGGGTCAAGTGAAACAAAAGGTAATAACTGTGGGGGATGAGCTGATGGAGAAAATGAAAATACAGTTGTTAGGTGTGGGTAGAATAGGCTTCTCTGATGAGGAGGGTTTTCAGGGATCGTCTAAAAGCTAATAGTGTAGGAAACAGATTGGGGTAAGGCGTTCCATAAGATTGGAGAGGCTCCGGAAAAGTCCCGGAGGTGAGCATGGGAGGAGGTGACAAGGGAGCTAAAGAGCAGGAGGTCTTGAGAGGAACGAAGAGAACGATTAGGTTGGTATTTTGAGACTAGGCTAGTGATGTAGCTGAGGGTTAAGTTGTGGATGGCTTTGAAAGTAGTAATAAATTATAAGTGGCATATTACCCATTATTATGAATGAAAATTTTTCCTTTACCCTGTGTCTTCTAATTTTAAGTAAGTAGGGAACACCTCAGTGATACCCCAAAAAGGTTAAAAACAGAATATAAGGGATGGCGCTGTGTAAAAACAGAGAGTGTAAATGTGAGTGTTTAAAGTGACAGGTGATTTGGTGTGTGGTACAATCCTACCTCAATAGAAAAGATAAAGTATAAAATATAAAAGTAAAAATAAATAAAAATAGAAATTGTGAATAGACCAAAAATGAATGAATATTATGAGGTGATAAATCCCTAATGAAATTGCAAGCAATTATAATCCCATACAGGAAGCAAACTCAACCCTAATATTATCTAAATTTTAAAACATGTGTTAACAAAATCCACTAAAAATGCGAAGTGACAAAGTATCAAATCTAAAAAAATATGGTTGTCAAACCACAGTGCAATACACACAGTGCAATAATGTGCAAAAACCGTTGAGAATTAAAACCAATCTGTTATATGTAAAATTGTGTATCAAAAAATATATCAAGAAAAAGATAATAAAAAAATATATATATAGTCCCATCTTCTATATAATAAAAAAGTTCATAATAGTGATAATATATGCAGTGCGATAAATCGTATAGCGTGTTTCCCAGAATATTCTTCTTTATCAATGGGGATCCATGCAATAACTTTTAGCAATTTCCCCCAATCTGATTGCACTCACCGGAGCTCCCTGCCCCTGCAGGGGTATGAGCGTGTGATGTTAATCCTCAGCCTTTGGTCGCTCTGAACTCACCGGTGCCAGTATTCTTCCACTTAGCCCAATCCAGGTGAACCACTCGATGAGGAGGGGAGGGGGACTCACTGCCCCTTGCTATAGCACAGATCCCAGCCAGGCATCCACTTTCATATGTTTAGATAAAAAATAAAAATTCCTTCATAGCGTAACTTTGTTTCTAATAGATATTTTATTTGTGTAATACAGTCCAACACCACGACTGAATCCACTCAAACCACAATGGAAAACGTTTAAAATTGGTGTTAAATACACAGAGAGGGAGCTCACAGGCTCACTATCTCTCCACACGGTCCGGGGACGCAGCGCTGCTAAAAAAAACTACCGCTTGCGTTCCACCGGCCTGGTTCCCGGAACCACGATGTACGGTAGTGACGTTGTGCGTGCCAAGATAGTCCCGCCTTACGCGTTTCGTCATACGGACGTCATCGGAGGCGTTGCCATCTTGGCACTCCCAACGTCATATTTAAGGGATAGTATGCAATTAATTGACGATCTGAAACATGTAACTGAGGTCAATGATTGCATTCTTGCAACAATAGATGTAAATTTCCTTTATACTAGCATTATACAAAAAGACGGCATCAAGGGGGTCGAGAAAGCACAACATAAGGATGGGAGTCTCAAACAAGAACAGATTAGTTTTATTTTGGAGGCCTTAAAATTAGCGATGGAAAGCAATTATTTTTGGTATCAAAAAGATTATTATCTCCAGACCAAGGGCGTCGCCATGGGGGCAAGATATGCCCTGAGCGTGGCAAATTTATTTATGGACATGTGGGAAGCAGAACATATATATAAGAGATTACGCCCAGAGATAAAATTCTACCGTCGCTATATAGATGACGTGATCATCGTATGGGAAGGCACGACAGATTCCTTCCAGGAGTTCTTAGGGATGATGAATCAGAACCAATATGGTATTTTCTTCAGCGGGAAATGCGATCCTCAAGAGATATAATACTTGGATGTACAAATTTTTAAGGAGAATAATGAACTACATACTAGAACTTTTTTTAAAAAAACAGATCGCAGCGGTTACATCCCAATCTCCAGCTGCCACCACCCCAAATGGAAGGAGACCATCCCGAAGGGCCAACTGATGAGACTGCGAAGGAACTGCCACAGAGTGGAGGATTACCACACACAAGCAGACAATCTGATTGGGAAATTCATTGACAAAGGGTACCAAAGGGAATCCCTAATGAGGCAAAAAATGGAGATAGGCGATTTGGACCGGGATTCCTTATTGAGAAAAAAGGAAAAGGATAACAACTCCTCTGGGATGGAAACGGCCTTTATCACAGGATTCAATAATCAATACCGTACAGTTGAACATATCATTAGGAAATACTGGCCGATTCTAAAATCAGATAGGGTCCTGGCGGGGTTACTTTCGAAAAAGCCAAGATTTATTTACAGAAAGGCTCCCAATTTGAGGAATCAACTGGTACACAATGTGATCGACCCACCCAAGACAATAAAACTGTTCCCTGAAATCAAAGGCTTTTTCAGATGCCAAAAATGCCTTCCCTGTAGGGTAAGCAAAAAACAGCCAAGGAAAAAATTATCTTTTAAATCTAGATCTGGGAAGGAGTATTAAATTAGGGAACTGATCACTTGTGACAGTACTCACGTAACATATGTGATCGAATGTCCTTGCCGATTACAGTATGTGGGTAGAACCACTAGGCCTCTGTTTGTCAGGGTTACAGAACATATTAACAATATTAAAAAATGATTCCCAAAACACAATCTCTCGAGGCACTTCGATGAATTTCATAATAGGGACCCCACGGGACTGATTTTTTAGGGTATTGATTTGATTAAAGATTACTGGAGGGGTAGCAATAAAAGAATAAAAGTGTCCCTGAACGAAACCAGGTGGATATACCGCCTAGACAGCCTGGTTCCGAAAGGACTGAATGTGGATATAGATCTCAATTGTTTTTTATCTAATTTTTAAAAAAACGAGTGATAATTTGGTCTTATCTGGGACAATCTGTGATAATAGCGATTTTTTAATAATGAGTGATAAGTATCACCGTTAACGAATTACCGTATATACTCGAGTATAAGTCGAATTTTTCAGCACATTTTTTTGTGCTGAAAGTGCCCCCCTCGACTTATACTCGAGTCAAGCACTTTTCTGCAGCAAAAAATTTCATTTTCCGAACCGACTTTGGGGCCCCGTATCCCAGGGCCACTTGGTGCTAGGAACCCCAAATTTGGTGTGCTAACCCAGTGTAACTGGTACCATAACATATCCAAAGCTGGGGTTCCTAGCACCAAGTTGCCCTGAGACACAGGGCCCCAAAATCGGTTCGGAAAATGTCATTCTCTGCTGCAGAAAAGTGCTTGACATTTTCTGAACCGAATTTGGGGCCCTGTATCTCAGGGCCACTTGGTGCTAGGAACCCCAAATTTGGTGTGCAAACCCAGTGTAACTGGTACCGTAACATATCCAAAGCTGGGGTTCCTAGCACCAAGTGGCCCTGAGATACGGGGCCTCAAAATCGGTTTGGAAAATGTCATTCTCTGCTGCAGAAAAGTGCTTGACATTTTCTGAACTGATTTTTGGGGCCCTGTATCTCGAGGCCACTTGGTGCTAGAAACCCCAACTTTGGAAATGTTTTGGTGCTAGTTCCACTGGGTTTGCATACCAAATTTGAGGTTCCTAGCACTAAGTGGCCCCGTACCCAAATTTGGTCAACTGTGTTCATCTGCAGCAATGTCATTTCGGGACCCTTTGGGTTCAGAGACCCCAAATTTTGTCTGCAGCTAGGGGGCATCTAGGAACCCTTAACTACCGAGTTTGAAGTTCAGGGGACCTATGGCTGCAAATGGGCACAGCGAGGCATGCAAATGGGCACAGTGAGGCTGCAAATGGGCATTGTTGACCCTCTTTTCCACTTACAGTAGCTGTGCATTTCTCACCCTCGTCTTATACTTGGGTCAATGAGTTTTTCCCATTTTTTTTTGTGGTAAATTAGGGCCTCGACTTATACTCGGAACGACTTATACTCGAGTATATACGGTAGTTACATTTCTGAGCCGGTTCTAGCCTTATGTAGACTGTTTACACATTAAAGAATCTTTTTTCAGGTCTTCCATATACAATGTTTTCCTCTCATTCACTAATTTTATTTAAAATACTGGGTTCTATATAATAAATAGATTTTTATCCCTTAATTATGTCTCCAACATTTCCCCTTTTATGCATTCATTTTACTAAATATTATTGTCTTTTAATATTCCTCAGTAATGTCCTCAATCCACTACATAAGATTTTTTAGATACTAAAAATTATGCCCTTTTGGCTTTTATGTAACATATAGAATTCCCCATTAAGGTCCCCAATACACTATATGGGGTTTCCAGATACTATTACTGTGTCCCATATAAAAAGGGCATAGTCTTGGCATTATTTCATTTATAAATCAGTTACCCATGGTCACTACATACACTCCCCTTAACCTTAGGCCACTTTATTCATACACATTTCCCTATTTAATTCTAATGGCTCATTTACACACTAGTAACCACTTATTTTGGGATGAATTTTATTTTTATTTGTATTCAATGGAATAAATAAGTTTTTGATTATTTTTATTTTCCAATTATTTTATTTTTCCACTTTCTAATTTTATTTATTTTTTATCCTACTTGCATATATATTTATTCCATCTCTCTTGGGATTATTAAAATATACATTGTTCATAGGGAGGATTTTTTACAGTCATTTTATTGTAATTGAAATAGATATTATGATATTTATTGTTGTTATTTATTAGCTGGATTGGAAGGAGTTTGTCGTCGTTGCCGCTGCATAAAACAGTTTCTTGTTTATACCACTAGAGGGCCCTTATGGGGATTTAACATGTTCTTGTGATGTTGTCCCCCGTTCACCTATTTGGTCTATATCCAATTCTACCTAGCAACAGAGGTGCTAATTTATACAGCTGGATTGTGATTGAAACATCCGGGAGGTGATTGGCCGCAGCGACGACTACAACTTGAATAAAAGACGTTGGGAGTGCCAAGATGGCAACGCCTCCGATGACGTCCATATGTTGAAACGCGTAAGGCGGGACTATCTTGGCACGCACAACGTCACTTCCGTACATCGTGGTTCCGGGAACCAGGCCGGTGGAATGCAAGCGGTAGTTTTTTTAGCAGCGCTGCGTCCCCGGACCGTGTGGAGAGATAGTGAGCCTGTGAGCTCCCTCTCTGTGTATTTAACATCAATTTTAAACGTTTTCCATTGTGGTTTGAGTGAATTCAGTCGTGGTGTTGGACTGTATTACACAAATAAAATATCTATTAGAAACAAAGTTACGCTATGAAGGAATTTTTATTTTTTATCTAAACATATGAAAGTGGATGCCTGGCTGGGATCTGTGCTATAGCAAGAGGCAGTGAGTCCCCCTCCCCTCCTCATCGAGTGGTTCACCTGGATTGGGCTAAGTGGAAGAATACTGGCACCGGTGAGTTCAGAGCGACCAAAGGCTGAAGATTAACATCACACGCTCATACCCCTGCAGGGGCAGGAAACTCCGGTGAGTGTAATCAGATTGGGGGAAATTGCTAAAAGTTATTGCATGCATCCCCATTGATAAAGAAGAATCTTCTGGGAAACACGCTATACGATTTATCGCACTGCATATATTATCACTATTATGAACTTTTATATTATATAGAAGATGGGACTATATATATATTTTTTATTATCTTTTTCTTGATATATTTTTTGATACACAATTTTACATATAACAGATTGGTTTTAATTCTCAACGGTTTTTGCACATTATTGCACTGTGTGTATTGCACTGTGGTCTGACAACCATATTTTTTTAGATTTGATACTTTGTCACTTTGCATTTTTAGTGGATTTTGTTAACACATGTTTTAAAATGTAGATAATATTAGGATTGAGTTTGCTTCCTGTATGGGATTATAATTGCTTGCAATTCCATTAAGGATTTATCACCTCATAATATTCATTCATTTTTGGTCTATTCACAATTTTTATTTTTATTTATTTTTACTTTTATATTTTATACTTTATCTTTTCTATTGAGGTAGGATTGTACCACGCACCAAATCACCTGTCACTTTAAACACTCACAATTACACTCTCTGTTTTTACACAGCGCCATCCCTTATATTCTGTTTTTAAAGCCATCCCTTAAGTCCACATCTGATGTGCTAAACACAACACTTAGCTAAGTGTTGCAGAAATCAAGCATCAGTTAGACCTCCTTCACACTGGGGTGGTGCCGGCGTTAGCGGTAAAGTGCCGTTGGTTTTCATTCTCATTAGCGGTAAAGTGCTGCTAGTTTTAGCAGTGCTTTACTGCTGTTATACTGCTGTTATAGGGGCTACTGGCAGAAGAAAATGTTAAAAGCGCTTGTGTTGCGGCGCTGCTGAAGCACTTTGCAGGCACTTCGGCAGCGCTGCCCATTCATTTCAATGGGCAGGGCATTTTGGGAACGGCGTATACACCGCTATTGCACCGCCCCAAAGATGCTGCTTGCAGGACTTTTTTCCCATCCTGCAAGCGCACAGCCCCAGTGTGAAAGCACTCTGGCTTTTACGCTGGGGTGGCTTGAGAGGCGCTTTTCAGGCGCTTTACATGTGTTATTTTTAGTGCTAAAATGCCTGGAAAGCACCCCAGTGTGAAAGGGGTTAAAGTGAGCACTAATCAGAGAGGGAACTGAAAACGAAAAGGAATTGGATATTGTAACAAGACTTGCCCTCAATATCTTGACCATTCAGAGTATGAATCATTAACCACTACTCTCTGAATACGGTCTTTTAGCCAGTTTTCTTTCCATTTACAAACTGATTTTTCTAAGCCTGTAGACTTAACCTTACATATTAGCTGTGTGTGGGGAACTGTGTCAAATGCTTTTGCAAAATCTAACTATATTGTTTCCACAGTCACACCTTTGTCTAAGGTTTTGATTACCTTCTCATAAAAAGCAATCAGATTTGTCTGACAACTTCTGTCTTTCATGAATCCTTGCTGTCTGTTGCCTAAAATATTTTTTTCCAGCAAGAACTCGTCTATGTGGTCTTTTATGAAACTCTCAAGTATCTTCCAGACTATAGAAGTTAAACTATCTGGTCTATAGTTACTTGGTAAGGGCTTTGACCCCTTTTTAAATATAGGCACTGTGTTGGCCTTACGCCAATCCAGTGGTACTATGCCAGTCATTAAAGAGTCCCTGAAAATGAGAAACAATGGCTTTGAGATAACAGAGCTAAATTCTTTTGGGATACGTGGGTGTATGTCATCTGGTCCAGGTGCTTTATTCACCTTTATGTTGTCTAATTATTTCTGGACTATATCAATTTTCAGTCACATTAGTTCATTTGGGTCTATGTCAATATCAATCCCATTATGGACTTGAACTTCCCCATGCTCCTTTGTATACACAGAGCTGAAGAAGGTATTTAATAAATTGTCTACTCTTTTTGCTCTATCTGATAGCCTAGTGGTGTTTTTTAATTTGTTTGGTATTTTCTTCCACATTCTGATATATTATTGTTATTACCATAGCTTTTGCACTTTTCCCCTGAAATTTGACAGGACAAAGCACTTCCAACAGGTGTGTTGCGATTTTGATGCATTTTTGGCACGTTTTTGATGCATTTTTGCCCCGTGTTCTATTAATGCTGTTCAGGGGCTCTAAGCTTCAGCAAAATGGCAGCCTCCAGCAAGAAGAAACAGGAACAACCCTGGAGGCAATTTACAGCACACAATAATTTTGGAAGCATAATTATTAATGTGGAATGTGTGTTTCTTGTATTATTTTTTGTCAAGTTGTTATGGGTAAAGTTCCACTTTAAAGGCATTTTTCATTCATTCATTTTCTTCCACTTTTTTAACTGAACAACTGATCAAAAACTGATCAGTGTGAAAAGGTTCTTATTATATTGAATTTTGAATTGTGTGTTAATCTTGAAACTGTGAATTTAAGGGGGGGGGGTCATTTGTAGGTCAGGTAAGCTATCTGCCAGTATAGATCAGGCCTTATGTTATCACTTAGCCCTGTGTAAGGCATTTTATTGCATGCTATATATCCATAATGGACTTAGTTACCCCAGTCTAGAGTGTGACAAAACTGGAATGCTCTTTATGATGCTCTGAACCCAGTTCTCTTGGTTTCAGTTGGATTATCCAAGTTCTGACACTTTGCAGGTCTTTACCGCTAACAGACATGATGATATTATGATGCTAATCAACTACTGAAAGACAGAAGTGTTCTGTTCCACACATCCTTTTAAAACACTCAATTAGCTAGCAAAGCTGTCCTTTGTCTTATTACACCATCATTTGGTCCTGTTTTTTTTTTTTTTTTTTAATCAAATTTTTATTACGTTTTTTTCATTATACAACACAGAAGAAAAAACATACATAAAACATTATAAAACGTTACCCAGCAAAATCCCAGCCACCTATAAAAAGCAAAAAAACACCCCATATCTGCGCACACCACACTGTATTTCAATCATTACTAAGAGCCCTTGCACAATGGGACGGCGCGGCTATACCGCCGGCAATGCGCCTCTGCAGAGGAGCTTTGCCGTGGTATTTAACCCCTTCTCGGCCGCTAGCGGGGGGTAAAACCGCCCCGCTAGCGGCCGCATACCGGCCGCATACCGGCCGCATACCGGCGGTAAAACGCCGCTAATAATGGCGGCGTTTTACCGCCGGTATGCGGCCGGTATGCGGCCGGTATGCGGCCGGTATGCGGCCGCTAGCGGGGCGGTTTTACCCCCCGCTAGCGGCCGAGAAGGGGTTAAATACCACGGCAAAGCTCCTCTGCAGAGGCGCATTGCCGGCGGTATAGCCGCGCCGTCCCATTGTTTTCAATGGGCAGGAGCGGTAAAGGAGCGGTATACACACCGCTCCTTCACCGCTCCGAAGATGCTGCTGGCAGGACTTTTTTTACCGTCCTGCCAGCGCATCGCTCCAGTGTGCAAGCCCTCGGGGCTTTCACATTGGAATGCCAGCAGCGGCACTTTCGGGGCGGTTTGCAGGCGCTATTATTAGCGCAATAGCGCCTGCAAACCGCCCCAGTGTGCAAGGGCTCTTACAGTCCCTTCCAGGACATTACTACCATAGATGCTGCATATTTTCATATTTAATTATTTTCTTCCAGAATTACTCAGCTGACTTCTTAGAGCCCTTGGAGACTAACCACTTTTGCCAAATTTTTTACAAATTTTTTAGGACACCTCCTATGTTTATATGTCAGTTTCTCTCATCTTAAATTAAGATTAATTGCCGTGATCCATTGATCTATCGTTGGCGGGTAGTTTGATATCAATTTTTGTAATATGAGTTTGTGAGCCATATACATAGTTCTCATCCACATCACTTGCATTTCAACTGGGAGGGTATCTTCCGGTATAATCCCTAGCAATGCAATTTTTGCATAGAATTTACAACACAGGGAATTTAAAGTATCAAATACACCCTCCCAGTAACAATGCAATTTTGCACATCACAACAGCATATGTATAAGTGTACCTATGCCAGATGTACATCTTGGATAATTTGGTGTATTTGCTTTACCCCAAGAGTACAGTTTTAAAGGAGTATATTGGACTCTATGAATAATAAATAACTGGGTCAAGCACTGTGAGGAGGACAAGGATACCCTAAATACATTTTTTAAGGCTTGCCCCCACTCCTCATCACTAAGTGTATCTAAGTCTCTATTTCACTGTTCAAAACTACCCTCTAATAAATTAATTCTAGCTCTCATTTGTATAGAAGAATATATACTTCCTATGAGTCCCTGTTTAGCACGTCTTACCGATACTGCCAAAGTTAGAATTAATGAAAGATTACATTTAAAAAAAAGATCTTTGCTTGACTCTGCAAAGCATGCCGTAACTGTAAATTTTGAAAAAATAATTTATTGGACAAATGATACTTCACTGCCAACTTATCAAATGATTGCAAAACATCATTATCAAAGAGGAAGAAAAATTGGGAGGACACCACTCTCCCATAAGGTGACTTTAACGAATATGTCACTGACACTGAGGTAAGCACATACACAGTTTGTCATAATAAAATATGCATTTATTACAAAAGCATAAAATATTTTTTTCACATTTAACCACTTGCCGACCGCCTAACGCAGATATACTGCGGCAGAATGGCACGGGCAGGCAGAATCACGTACCCATACGTGATCTGCCTCCCGCGGGCGGGAGGTCCGATCGGACCCCCCCCCCGGTGCCAGCGGCGGTCGGCATTTGACTGGGAGCGTCGGGAGGCGAGGGGGAGACCATCCGATCGTGCCCCCCCCCCCTCGCGATCGCTCCCAGCCAATGGGAATCCTCCCCTGCCTGTGTGTAGTTTCACACAGGCAGAGGATGTGATGTCATCTCTCCTCGGTCTGGCAGTTTCCGTCCCAGCGCCGAGGAGAGAAGACAAGTGAGTGCACAACACACACACACACACACAGTAGAACATGCCAGGCATACCTTACACCCCCGATCCCCCCCCGATCGCCCCCGATCCCCCCCCAATCACCCCCCCCTGTCACAAACTGACATTAGCAGTATTTTTTTTTTTTTTTCTGATTACTGCATAGTGTCAGTTTGTGACAGTTACAGTGTTAGGGCAGTGAGTATTACCCCCCTTTAGGTCTAGGGTACCCCCCTAACCCCCCCTAATAAAGTTTTAACCCCTTGATCACCCCCTGTCACCAGTGTCACTAAGCGATCATTTTTCTGATCGCTGTATTAGTGTCGCTGGTGACGCTAGTTAGGGACGTAAATATTTAGGTTCGCCGTCAGCATTTTATAGCGACAGGGACCCCCATATACTACCTAATAAATGTTTTAACCCCTTGATTGCCCCCTAGTTAACCCTTTCACCACTGATCACCGTATAACTGTTACGGGTGACGCTGGTTAGTTCGTTTATTTTTTATAGTGTCAGGGCACCCGCCGTTTATTACCGAATAAAGGTTTAGCCCCCTGATCGCCCGGCGGTGATATGCGTCGCCCCAGGCAGCGTCAGATTAGCGCCAGTACCGCTAACACCCACGCACGCAGCATACGCCTCCCTTAGTGGTATAGTATCTGTAGGGATCAATATCTGATCCAATCAGATCTATACTAGCGTCCCCAGCAGTTTAGGGTTCCCGAAAACGCAGTGTTAGCGGGATCAGCCCAGATACCCGCTAGCACCTGCGTTTTGCGCCTCCGCCCGGCCCAGCCCAGCCCACCCAAGTGCAGTATCGATCGATCACTGTCACTTACAAAACACTAAACGCATAACTGCAGCGTTCGCATAGTCAGGCCTGATCCCTGCGATCGCTAACAGTTTTTTTGGTAGCGTTTTGGTGAACTGGCAAGCACCAGCCCCAGACAGCGTCAGGTTAGCGCCAGTACCGCTAACACCCACGCACGCAGCATACGCCTCCCTTAGTGGTATAGTATCTGAACGGATCAATATCTGATCCGATCAGATCTATACTAGCGTCCCCAGCAGTTTAGGGTTCCCAAACACGCAGTGTTAGCGGGATCAGCCCAGATACCTGCTAGCACCTGCGTTTTTCCCCTCCGCCCGGCCCAGCCCACCCAAGTGCAGTATCGATCGATCACTGACACTTACAAAACACTAAACGCATAACTGCAGCGTTCGCACAGTCAGGCCTGATCCCTGCAATCGCTAACAGTTTTTTTTGTAGCGTTTTGGTGAACTGGCAAGCACCAGCCCCAGGCAGCGTCAGATTAGCGCCAGTACCGCTAACACCCACGCACGCAGCATATGCCTCCCTTAGTGGTATAGTATCTGATCGGATCAATATCTGATCGGATCAATATCTGACCTGATCAGATCTATACTAGCGTCCCCAGCAGTTTAGGGTTCCCACAAACGCAGTGTTAGCGGGATCAGCCCAGATACCTGCTAGCACCTGCGTTTTGCCCCTCCGCCCGGCCCAGCCCAGCCCACCCAAGTGCAGTATCGATCGATCACTGTCACTTACAAAACACTAAACGCATAACTGCAGCGTTCGCAGAGTCAGGCCTGATCCCTGCGATCGCTAACAGTTTTTTTTGTAGCGTTTTGGTGAACTGGCAAGCACCAGCGGCCTAGTACACCCCGGTCGTAGTCAAACCAGCACTGCAGTAACACTTGGTGACGTGGCGAGTCCCATAAGTGCAGTTCAAGCTGGTGAGGTGGCAAGCACAAGTAGTGTCCCGCTGCCACCAAAAAGACAAACACAGGCCCGTCGTGCCCATAATGCACTTCCTGCTGCATTCGCCAATCCTAATTGGAAACCCACCGCTTCTGCAGCGCCCGTACTTCCCCCATTCACATCCCCAACCAAATGCAGTCGGCTGCATGAGAGGCATTTTCTTTATGTCCTCCCGAGTACCCCTACCCAGCGAACCCCCCCAAAAAAGATGTCGTGTCTGCAGCAAGCGCGGATATAGGCGTGACACCCGCTATTATTGTCCCTCCTGTCCTGACAATCCTGGTCTTTGCATTGGTGAATATTTTGAACGCTACCATGCACTAGTTGACTATTAGCGTAGGGTACAGCATTGTACAGACTAGGCACACTTTCACAGGGTCTCCCAAGATGCCATCGCATTTTGAGAGACCCGAACCTGGAACCGGTTACAGTTATAAAAGTTAGTTACAAAAAAAAGAGTAAAAAAAAAAATAAAAAAAACACATACAAAAATATAAAATAAAAAAAAAATAGTTGTCATTTTATTGTTCTTTCTCTCTCTATTCTCTCTCTCTATTGTTCTGCTCTTTTTTACTGTATTCTATTCTGCAATGTTTTATTGTTATTATGTTTTATCACGTTTGCTTTTCAGGTATGTAATTATTTATACTTTACCGTTTACTGTGCTTTATTGTTAACCATTTTTTTGTCTTCTGGTACGCCATTCACGACTTTGAGTGGTTATACCAGAATGATGCCTGCAGGTTTAGGTATCATCTTGGTATCATTCTTTTCAGCCAGTGGTCGGCTTTCATGTAAAAGCAATCCTAGTGGCTAATTAGCCTCTAGACTGCTTTTACAAGCAGTGGGAGGGAATGCCCCCCAACGTCTTCCGTGTTTTTCTCTGGCTCTCCTGTCTCAACAGGGAACCTGAAAATGCAGCCGGTGATTCAGCCAGCTGACCATAGAGCTGATCAGAGACCAGAGTGGCTCCAAACCTCTCTATGGCCTAAAAAACCGGAAGCTACGAGCATTTTATGACTTAGATTTCGCCGGATGTAAACAGCGCCATTGGGAAATTGGGAAAGCATTTTATCACACCGATCTTGGTGTGGTCAGATGCTTTGAGGGCAGAGGAGAAATCTAGGGTCTAATAGACCCCAATTTTTGCAAAAAAGAGTACCTGTCACTACCTATTGCTATGATAGGGGATATTTACATTCCCTGAGATAACAATAAAAATGATTAAAAAAAAAAAAAAAAGAAAGGAACAGTTTAAAAATAAGATAAAAAAATAATAATAATAAAGAAAAAAAAAAAAAAAAAAAAAAAGCACCCCTGTCCCCCCTGCTCTCGCGCTAAGGCGAACGCAAGCGTCGGTCTGGCGTCAAATGTAAACAGCAATTGCACCATGCATGTGAGGTATCGCCGCAAAGGTCAGATCGAGGGCAGTAAGTTTAGCAGTAGACCTCCTCTGTAAATCTAAAGTGGTAACCTGTAAAGGCTTTTAAAGGCTTTTAAAAATGTATTTAGTTTGTCGCCACTGCACGTTTGTGCACAATTTTAAAGCATGTCATGTTTGGTATCCATGTACTCGGCCTAAGATCATCTTTTTTATTTCATCAAACATTTGGGCAATATAGTGTGTTTTAGTGCATTAAAATGTAAAAAAGTGTGTTTTTTCCCCAAAAAATGCGTTTGAAAAAGCGCTGCGCAAATACTGTGTGAAAAAAAAAAATGAAACACCCACCATTTTAATCTGTAGGGCATTTGCTTTAAAAATATAATGTTTGGGGGTTCAAAGTAATTTTCTTGCAAAAAAAAAATATTTTTTTATGTAAACAATAAGTGTCAGAAAGGGCTCTGTCTTCAAGTGCTTAGAAGAGTGGGTGATGTGTGACATAAGCTTCTAGATGTTGTGCATAAAATGCCAGGACAGTTCAAAACCCCCCCAAATGACCCCATTTTGGAAAGTAGACACCCCGAGCTATTTGCTGAGAGTCATGTTGAGTCCATGGAATAATTTATATTGTGACACAAGTTGCGGGAAAGAGACAATTTTTTATTTTTTTTATTTTTTTTTGCGCAAAGTTGTCACTAAATGATATATTGCTCAAACATGCCATGGGAATATGTGAAATTACACCCCAAAATACATTCTGCTGCTTCTCCTGAGTACGGGGATACCACATGTGTGAGACTTTTTGGGAGCCTAGCCGCGTACGGGACCCCGAAAACCAAGCACCGCCTTCAGGCTTTCTAAGGCCGTAAATTTTTGATTTCACTCTTCACTGCCTATCACAGTTTCGGAGGCCATGGAATGCCCAGGTGGCAAAAAAAAACCCCAAATGACCCCATTTTGGAAAGTAGACACCCCAAGCTATTTGATGAGAGGTATGGTGAGTATTTTGCAGACCTCACTTTTTGTCACAAAGTTTTGAAAATTGAAAAAAGAAAAAAAAAATTTTTTTCTCGTCTTTCTTTATTTTCAAAAACAAATGAGAGCTGCAAAATACTCACCATGCCTCTCAGCAAATAGCTTGGGGTGTCTACTTTCCAAAATGGGGTCATTTGGGGGGGTTTTGTGCCACCTGGGCATTCCATGGCCTCCGAAACTGTGATAGGCAGTGAGGAGTAAAATCAAAAATGTACGCACTTAGAAATCCTGAAGGCAGTGATTGGTTTTCGGGGTCCCGTACGCGGCTAGGCTCCCAAAAAGTCCCACACATGTGGTATCCCCATACTCAGGAGAAGCAGCTAAATGTATTTTGGGGTGCAAATCCACATATGCCCATGGCCTGTGTGAGCAATATATCATTTAGTGACAACTTTGTGCAAAAAAAAAAAAAAAAAAAAACTTTGTCACTTTCCCGCAACTTGTGTCAAAATATAAAACATTCCATGGACTCAACATGCCTCAAAGCAAATAGCTTGGGGTGTCTACTTTCCAAAATGGGGTCATTTGGGGGGGGGTTTATGTCATCTGGGCATTTTATGGCCTTCAAAACTGTGATAGGTAGTGAGGAGTAAAATCAAAAATGTACGCCCTTAGAAATCCTGAAGGCAGTGATTGGTTTTCGGGGCCCCGTACGCGGCTAGGCTCCCAAAAAGTCCCACACATGTGGTATCCCCGTACTTAGGAGAAGCAGCTAAATGTATTTTGGGGTGCAATTCCACATATGCCCATGGCCTGTGTGAGCAATATATCATTTAGTGACAACTTTTTGTAATTTTTTTTTTTTTTTGTCATTATTCAATCACTTGGGACAAAAAAAATGAATATTCAATGGGCTCAACATGCCTCTCAGGAAATTCCTTGGGGTGTCTACTTTCCAAAATGGGGTCATTTGTGGGGGTTTTGTACTGCCCTGCCATTTTAGCACCTCAAGAAATGACATAGGCAGTCATAAATTAAAGGCTGTGTAAATTCCAGAAAATGTACCCTAGTTTGTAGACGCTATAACTTTTGCGCAAACCAATAAATATACACTTATTGACATTTTTTTACCAAAGACATGTGGCCGAATACATTTTGGCCTAAATGTATGACTAAAATTGAGTTTATTGGATTTTTTTTAGAACAAAAAGTAGAAAATATCATTTTTTTTCAAAATTTTCGGTCTTTTTCCGTGTATAGCGCAAAAAATAAAAATGGCAGAGGTGATCAAATACCATCAAAAGAAAGCTCTATTTGTGGGAAGAAAAGGACGCAAATTTCGTTTGGGTACAGCATTGCATGACCGCGCAATTAGCAGTTAAAGCGACGCAGTGCCGAATTGTAAAAAGTGCTCTGGTCAGGAAGGGGGTAAAACCTTCCGGGGCTGAAGTGGTTAACATCAAGCCATATAGAACATTGGCCGCAAATGATACTCAATCCATATAAAAAGTTAAAAGATGCTTGTGCATGGAGTAAGCCGACGCGTTTCACAGAATCAAAGAGTGCTTCTTCTGGGCAGCTCTACATGCATCTAGATTATCAGTCAAATTACAAAAACATCATAAAAGTGACATTAGTATCATTTAATTTATAGTTTTTTTTATCATATATATATATATGCAATACAATATTGTTAATATAAGTGCTCACCAAATTACAAAATATTGATTACTTGCAATCCGCAGCATCACAGAGAAAGGACAGATTGTCATCTGGTGATAATCAATGATGTCATATATCATCGATCTGGTCTGGTGGGCATCGAATCACTTCCCAGGCCATGCGGTCATCAACCAATGATTATCTAGAATACCAATATACCAATGTATACCAATTGGTGGGTAATGAATGGAGAGGGGGAGGGGGAAGAAAGGAGGGATTTTTTGTAAGTAGGGTTATATAGGGTTAGGTGGGGAAGAAACCCCAAACCCAAGTATACGTGCATCCACATACATAGATTGTATGTTCCAAATAATACCTACCAAAGCCACCCCAACCCATGCATAAGAAAAACACTCAAACATATATACATCCAGATGCCTTCGGGTATAGCACACTGGGCATCCTAGTTATGATGTCAGTGAGCCTCAGTCATTTCCGGGACGCATACCACGGCGGTAGAGAGACACAGCATCGAGGATTCTCCAGGGGGGGAGGTACTTGCACCCTAGATTCATGCACTACTAGGCAGATTATCTTTGCCATACTCGGGTAAGTAGCCATGGGCTGGGCCGGGTTTACATCATTATGCTGAGATGCTTAGCAGCGAGTTCTGGTTGCCTTATATAGGATGGCTTAGTACCGATCACATTGCGGCACTGACATGACCGGCCCATTTCTTATGCCTGACACGTTGGGTCCGATTGGGTGATGTCCCGGGGCTAAATAGGTCTCATGCTTTTCTAGGATGCCCAGTGTGCTATACCCGAAGGCATTTGGATGTATATATATTTGGCTGTTTTTCTTATGAATGGGTTGGGGTGGCTTTTGTAGGTATTATTTGGGACATACAGTATCTCACAAAAGTGAGTACACCCCTCACATTTTTGTAAATAATTTATTATATCTTTTCATTTGACAACACTGAAAAAATAACACTTTGCTACAATGTAAAGAAGTGAGTGTACAGCTTGTATAACAGTGTATATTTGCTGTCCCCTTAAAATAACTAAACATACAGCTATTAATGTCTAAACCGCTGGTAACAAAAGTGAGTACACCCCTAAGTGAAAATGTCCAAATTGGGCACAATTAGCCATTTTTCCTCCCCGGTGTTATGTGACTTGTTACTAGTGTTACAAGGTCACAGGTGTGAATGGGGAGCAGGTGTGTTACATTTGGTGTTATTGCTCTCACTCTGTCATACTAGTCACTGGAAGTTCAACATGGCACCTCATTTCAAAGAACTCTCTGAGGATCTAAAAAAAAAATTGTTGCTCTACATAAAGATGGCCTAGGCTATAAGAAGATTGCCAAGACCCTAAATTTGAGCTGCAGCACGGTGGCCAAACTTATTTGGTTCAGATGGTGTCAAGCGTGTGTGGCGGCAACCAGGTGAGGAGTACAAAGACAAGTGTGTCTTGCCTACAGTGAAGCATGGTGGTGGGAATGTCATGGTCTGGGGCTGCATGAGTGCTGCCAGCACTGGGGAGTTATGCCCTGTACACATGGTCGGACATTGATCGGACATTCCGACAACAAAATCCATGGATTTTTTTTTGACGGATGTTGGCTCAAACTTGTCTTGAATACATACGGTCACACAAAGTTGTCGGAAAATCCGATCATTCTGAATGCGGTGATGTAAAACATGTACGTCGGGACTATAAACAGGGCAATAGCCAATAGCTTTCGTCTCTTAAATTATTCTGAGCATGTGTGGCACAAAAATAGCAAGCTCTCAAACTTTGTGTGTCGGAAATTCCTATGGAAAATGTGTGATGGAGCCTACACACGGTCTGAATTTCCGACAACAAGGTCCTATCACACATTTTCCATTGGAAAATCCTATTGTGTGTACAGGGCATTACAGTTCATTGAGGGAACCCTGAATGTCAACATGTACTGTGACATACTGAAGCAGAGCATGATCCCCTCTCTTCGGAGACTGGGCCGCAGGGCAGTATTCCAACATGATAATGACCCCAAACACACCTCCAGGATGACCACTGCCTTGCTAAAGAACCTGAGGGTAAAGGTGATGGACTGGCCAAGTTTATCTCCAGACCTAAACCCTATTGAGCATCTGTGGGGCATCCTCAAATGGAAGGTGGAGGAGAAGGTCTCTAACATCCACCAGGTCTGTGATGTCGTCATGGAGGAGTGGAAGAGGACGCCAGTGGCAACCTGTGAAGCTCTGGTGAACTCCATGCCCATGAGGGTTAAGGCAGTGCTGGAAAATAATGGCGGCCACACAAAATATTGACACTTTGGGCCTAATTTGGACATTTTTCCTTAGGGGTGTACACACTTTTGTTGCCAGCAGTTTAGACATTAATGGCTGTGTGTTGAGTTATTTTGATGGGGCAACAAATTTACACTATTATACAAGCTGTACACTTACTACTTTACATTGTAGCAAAGCGTAATTTCTTCAGTGTTGTCACATGAAAAGATATATATGCTTAGGTTTGGGGTTTCTTTCCTACCTAACCCTTTATAACCTTACATACAAAAAATCCCCCCCTCTCTTCCCCCTCTCCATTCATTACCCAACAATTGGTATACATTGGTATATATAATTAGGCACACTTGGCCTCATACTCCTGCATATATGATGATGTAATGATTTTTGCATCTGAGTATATGTATTTGGATTCTAAATAATCATTGGTTGATGACCACATGGCCTGGGATGTGATCCGATGCCCACCAGACCAGATTGATGACTCTGACATCATTGATCATCACCGGATGACGGTCCGTCCTTTCTCTGTGATGCTGCAGGTTGTAAGTAATCAATATTTTGTAATTGATTGAGCACTTAAATTAACGATATTGTATTGCATATACACACAGTGCCTTGCGAAAGTATTCACCCCCTTGGCATTTTTCGTGTTTTGTTGCCTCACAACCTGGAATTAACATGGATTGTTTGAGGATTTGCATCATTTAATTTACAGAACATGCCCACAACTTTGAAGATTTTTTTTATTATTGTGAAGCAAACAACAAATAGGATAAAATAACAGAAAAGTCAATATGCATAACTATTCACCCCCTTAAAGTCAATGCTTTGTAGAGCCACCTTTTGAGATGATCACAGCTCCAATTTGCTTTGGATAAGTCTCTATGAGCTTGCCATATCTTACCATTGGGATTTTTGCCCATTCCTCCTTGCAAAACTGCTCCAGCTCCTTCAAATTGGATGGTTTGTGCTTGTGAACAGCAATCTTTTTTTTTTTTTTTTGAAAATCTTTTTATTGAGTATAAGACATACAAACAATTAACAACAATTAAACCTGCCACAGCATTGGGACTAGACCCACGCAGGAGTCAGTGCCAGCCGGCCATTGGGCTGCATCCAGCATTAATATCGTACATCTGTAGCATGTCCGAAAAAAAAAAAAAAAAAAAAAAACAAACAAACAAACCTAGTGCGGTATTGGCTCCTGTTCAATTAAGTATTTCAGGATCAGATTTATCAGCTGAGACTCATGGGACAATATTAGATGTCAATTAAACCCTTTTCCGAGATTACATTACCATAAAATCAACCAATGTATCAGTATCACTTTCTCCCGTAGACTGGTATTATGTACCTGTTCAATCAGTCTGCGGTTGCCGTGGAGGCCTCAGCTAGCCATTTGGCCCACACTCTATCATATTTTTTGGGGCATCCCCTATTTTGATAGGTTTCCTTATAGAGTGGTATTACTTTATTGATATGTGTTTTCCATAACAATATGGATGGCGGGGCACGTTTTTTCCAGCAGAGAGTGATCATTTTCCTTGCATAGAAGAGCAAGAGCCCTATGAGGGTTCTCTCTGCTATCTTGGGGGCTAATTCTTCCACTAAACCTAGAAGGCAGATCTGCGGGGTTGGGGCTATGTCTGTTTTTACCACTTCTTGTATTACAGATATTACTTCTGACCAGTAGTTTTTAATTGCTGGACAGGACCAGAAAATATGTATAAAATCACCTGGATCCCCAGTACATCTCCAACACTCCGAGGACAGGGAGGTTCTCATCTTATGCAATCTGTATGGGGTGAGATATGCCCGATGTAGTATTTTGTATTGTATGAGACGGTCTCGAAGTGAGACCAGGATTTTGAAGGGGAATTCCCACATGTCCTCCCAATCCTCGGAGTCCAGTGTCGGGATATCCTGTGTCCATTGCTGCCGGAGCTTTGACAGATCTGGAGAGGAAACTCTTAGGAGATGTGCATAAAGGACTGAGGTCGGTTTCTTGGTACATTCATATCTTGTGACCCTCTCCAGATCGGATTGCACTATTTGCGTGTCGTTGGGTATTATTTGGGCTTTGAACGCATGAGACAGTTGCATATAGCGAAATAGATGCGAGGGAGGCACATTGTATTGGGATACCAGGTGATTGAAGGAGTGTATGGCGGTGCCGGTGGTGAGGTCAGATATCAGTTTAAGACCGCATTTGGCCCATATTTTAGGGTCTGGTAATGAGTAGAGATGGGGTAGGGTAGGGTTGTTCCAAAGGGGGGTGTGCGGGGAGACTGCATTTCGTGGGAACTTCTCGAGTTCCAGTGAACAGCAATCTTTAAGTCTGACCACAGATTTTCTATTGGATTGAGGTCTGGGCTTTGACTAGGCCATTCCAACACATTTACATGTTTCCCCTTAAACCACTCAAGTGTTGCTTTAGCAGTGTGTTTGGGGTCATTGTCCTGCTGGAAGGCGAACCTCCGTCCTCAAATCACACACAGAGTGGTACAGGTTTTGCTCAAGAATATCCCTGTATTTAACACCATTCATCTCTCCCTCAACCCAGACCAGTTTCCCAGTCCCGACTGCTGAAAAACATCCCCACAGCATGATGCTGCCACCACCACATTTCACTGTGGGGATGATGTTCTTTCGGTGATGTGATGGGTTTGCGCCAGACATAGCGTTTTCTTTGGTGAGAAAAAGTTAAATTTTCGTCTCATCAGACCAGAGCACCTTCCTCCATACATTTTGGGAGTCTCCCACATGCCTTTTCGCAAACTCAAACGTGCCATTTTGTTTTTTGCTGAAAGTAATGGCTTTCTTCTGGCCACTCTGTCATAAAGCCCAACTCTATGGAGCGTATGGCTTATTGACGTCCTATGTAGAGATACTCCAGTCTCTGCTGTGGAACTCTGCAGCTAGTCCAGGGTTACCTTAGGTCTCTGTGCTGCCTCTCTGATTAATGCCCTCCTTTCCCAGTCCGTGAATATTGGTGTGCGGCCCTCTCTTGGCAGGTTTGCTGTTGTGCCATGTTCTTTCCATTCGGTTATGATAGATTTTATGGTGCTCCTAGGGATCATCAAAGATTTGGATATTTTTTTTATAACCCAACCCTGACTTGTACTTCTCAACAACATTATCCCTTACTTATTTGGAGAGTTCCTTGGTCTTCATGGCAGTGTTTGGTTAGTGGTGCCTCTTGCTTAGATGTTTCAGCCTCTGGGGCCTTTCAAAAAGGTGTGTATATGTAATGACAGATCATGTCATTGCACACAGGTGGACATCATTTCACTAATTATGTGACTTCTGAAGGTAATTGGTTGCATCAGAGCTTTTTATGGGCTTTATAACAAAGGGGTGAATGCATACGCACATGCCAATGATCATTTTTTTATTTCTGAAAAATAGTTTTATCTATATATTTTACTAATTTTACTTCACCAATTTAGACTATTGTGTTCTTATCCATCACATATAATTCGGATTAAAAGAACATTGAACTAAAGGCTGTAATGTAACAAAATAGGTAAAAAGCCAAGGGGGTGAATACTTTTGCAGAGCACTGTATGATAAACACCTATAAATTAAATGATTCTAATGTCACTTTTATGATGTTTTTGTAATTTGACTGATAATCTAGATGCATGTAGAGCTGCCCAGAAGAAGCAGTCTTTGATTCTGTGAAACGTCTCGGCTTACTCCATGCACAAGCATCTTTCAAGTTTTTAAATGGATTGAGTATCAATTGCGGCCAATGTTCTATATGGCTTGATATTAAATGTGAAAAAATATTTTATGCTTTTGTAATAAATTCATATTTTACTACCTCAGTGACAGTGACATATCCGTTGAAGTCCCATCACCTTATGGGAGAGTGGTGTACTCCCAATTTTTTTTCCTAAAAATTTCCTAAGGATGTGGATATGACAAACTGTCTCCAGAACTGGTCCAACAACTTGATATATATCATTATCGTAGAGTTAGCTGAGAAGCAAAATGCCAGACTTTTTCCATAAATCAAAGTTTTCAAGCTTTACCATTTCAGGCAATTGTAAATGATTCCATATGGGCATATATTAAGTGTATCCCTCATACTGAGTTTCTCGTTGAACAGTAGTCCAAATCCTATGTATCAAATAAAATGTAGAATATATTCGTTTATTATTTAAGTGGTAGGCTACTATTAACTGCACTAATTGATCTATCGGCAGTTGAGAAAATATAATTTATTGTATGGGATCCTCGCAGTGTATAATATTCCATCTGTATAGTTGCTGAAGTTAAGATACCAGGTAATACAACCTGGCATTAGGAGCAGCCAAGTCTCCTTCATCCTTAGGTAATTGCAAAATTTCAAATCTGATCCGGGGATGTTTATTTCTCCAAATAAGATCTCTAAACAAGGTATCTGTTTGTTTAAAATGTTTTTGTGTTAACCATATGGGACAGTTATGTAGCAAATATAGTAATTGTGGCATCCATATTATCTTAATTATCTTAATTCCTCTCCATATATGAACTCACTTGTGATGTATCTTGTACCCCTAGATATTTAAATACAACAATTTGAGCAGCAGAGATTGGCAGATTGGTCACCAAGGGATCCACAGGCAAAAGAACTGATTTGTTCCAATTTATCATGAAGCATCTTGAGAGCAAAAAAAATCCCAAGAAATCCTTTAAGTATGTAAACAGTAATAAAGGGAGTACAGATCATATTGGCCCCATAAAGAATAAGGAAGGACATCTGGTTACAAAGGATGGGGAGATGGCGAAGGTATTGAATTTATTCTTCTCCTCGGTCTTCATGAGGGAATCGGGGGGCTTCAGTAACCAAAACTGCAGTGTTTATCCTCATGACACATCACAGGAAGCACCTCCATGGTTAACAGAGGACAGAATTAAAATTAGACTTAAACTTAACATTAACAAATCACCGGGACCAGATGGCTTGCACCTGAGGGTAAATAGGGAACTGAGTCAAGTAATTGCCAGAACATTGTTCCTAATTTTTACTGACAGTCTACTGCTTGGAATGGTACCAGCTGATTGGAGAAAAGCCAATGTAGTACCAATATTTAAAAAGGGCCCAAAATACATCCCTGGGAATTACAGACCAGTTAGCCTAACATCAATAGTACCGTATGTAAACTCTTGGAGGGGATGATAAGGGACTATATACAAGATTTTAGTAATGAGAACAGTATCATTAGCACTAATCAGCATGCATTCATGACGAATTGTTCTTGCCAAACCAATCTATTAACCTTCTGAGGAGGTGAGTTGCCATCTAGATAAAGGAAGGCCCGTAGACGTGGTGTATCTGGCTTTTGCAAAAGCATTTGACACAGTTCCCCGTAAATGTTTACTGAACAAAATAAGGTCCATTGGCATGGACCATAGGGTGAGTACATGGATTGAAAATTGGCTACAAGGGCGAGTTCAGAGGGTGATGATAAATGGGGAGTACTCAGAATGGTCAGGGGTGGGTAGTGGGGTCCCCCAGGGTTCTGTGCTGGGACCAATCCTGTTTAATTTGTTCATAAACGACCTGGAGGATGGGGTAAACAGTTCAATATCTGTATTTGCGGACGACACTAAGCTAAGCAGGGCAATAACTTATCCGCAGGATGTGGAAACCTTGCAAAAAGATCTGAACAAATTAATGGGGTGGGCAACTACATGTGGTTCAATGTAGAAAAATGTAAAATAATGCATTTGGGTGGCAAAAATATGAATACAATCTATACACTGGGGGGAGAACCTCTGGGGGAATCTAGGATAGAAAAGGACCTGGGGGTCCTAGTAGATGGCATTGGCATGCAATGTCAAGCTGCTGCTAACAAAGCAAACAGAAGATTGGCATTCATTAAAAAGGGGATCAACTCCAGAGATAAAACGATAATTCTCCCGCTCTACAAGACTCTGGTCCAGCCGCACCTAGAGTATGCTGTCCAGTTCTGGGCACCAGTCCTCAGGAAGGATGTACTGGAAATGGAGCTAGTACAAAGAAGGGCAACAATGCTAATAAAGTGCCTGGAGGATATTAGCTATGAGGAAAGGTTGCGAGCACTGAACTTATTCTCTCTGGAGAAGAGACATTTGAGAGGAGATATGATTTCAATATACAAATACCATACTGGTGACCCTACAATAGGGATAAAACTTTTTTGTAGAAGGGAGTTTAACAAGACTCGTGGCCACCCATTAAAATTAGAAGACAAGAGGTTTAACCTTAAACTACATAGAGGGTTCTTTACTGTAAGAGCGGCAAGGATGTGGAACTCCCTTCCACAGGTGGTGGTCTTAGCAGGGGGGCATTGATAGTTTCAAGAAATTACTAGATAAGCACCCGAATGACCACAACATACAGGGATATACAATGTAATACTGACATATAATCACACACATAGGTTGGACTTGATAGACTTGTGTCTTTTTTCAACCTCACCTACTATGTAACTATGTAACTATAAAGCCTGAAAAAGAACCATATATATTAATTAAGGACATCACTTCCTCCAAAGAAGTCAAGGTGTCTCCCAGAAAAAACAGTGTATCCTCAGCATATAGCGCAATCTTATCCTCTCCCAAATATCTGCGAAATGAAATAATATTCGATGATTGATGGAGAGATGCAGCTATGGGTTCAAGGGCCAAGGCAAACAGCAAAGGTGATAGTGGGCATCCCTGTCTTGTTCCTCGTTGCAGTGGAAAGGGTGCCGATATATGTCTATTTACCTTTACCCGTGCCACTGGAGCAACATAGAGAAGTTGTATCCATCTTATAACCTGGGGTCCAAAGACAAATTTTTCTAGACAGTGCCACAAAAAATCCCAGTCTATACTATCAAAATCTTTTGCCGCATCGAGCGACAATATAGCTCTATTACCCAAATTTTCAGACAGGACCTGCAAAATAAGAAATAAACACCTTATATTCATTGTGGTAGATCTATTTGGAATAAAACCAGATTGGTCTATATGCACTATCTTAGATATTACTTTTGCCAATCTAGCAGGTAATACTTTTGCCAATAGCTTGACATCTGAATTATGTATTGAAATTGGGTGATATGATTCAGGGTTATTAGGACTTTTATCTGGTTTTAACAAAACTATTATAATTGCTTCATTCATGAACGATGGGAGGTAACCACTTTCCAATGCTATAGTAAAGATTTCCAACAATTCAGGCAACAAATCATCTCCATAAACCTTATAGATCTCCCCTGGTAGCCTGTCTGCTCCTGGGGCTTTATTACTAGGCAAAGTAGCTGTGGCAATTTGAAGTTTCTCTAATGTCAAAGGCTGAGCCAACATCTCCCTATCAACCGCTAATAATTCTACTAACTTAATGAAGTTTAGAAAAAGTTGCAATTCAGCCTCCTTATAGAATTTTTTTTTTTTTCCATAAAGATTTTATTTTATAGAATAAGTATATCACAAGCAAGAATCGTACATACAAACTTGTACAATCGTCACATAGCCTAAAGAACAATTAACATTGTATTCATAAGTCTTCCAACAAAATGCTAGTTAAAGGTTGGTCGGGAGGATTATTTAAGATAATGTTGGGAGCAAAAACATGAAACCTCACAACAGGGTGTTTAATTACAGTACAAACTTCCCCCCACTCACATCATCTTTCGGTGAGTATTCAGGGGGGAATTGAGCACCAGGCCAGTCCCGGTTTAGGGCTCAAAAAAAGTCGAGACCCCCCCGGGCACAAGTGTTGAGTGTCCTGAGGCTTCACATTCGACAAGTGTAGACCCTAATCTTGGAGTAAAAAAAAAATGAGACAATTATACAAGGGTTGCTGAAAGAGGAGAGGAAAGTAGAATGATCTAAAAAGGAGGAAGAGGAGGAAAGAGGAAGGAGAAGAAAGGTAGAAGAGGAAGAAAGAGGAAGGAGAAGAAAAGAGAGGGGATGTAATATTCATAAGAAAGAGAAAAGGGTGGGTAAAAGAGAAAGGGTATAGTAAGGAAGAGGTGACGGAGAGGGAGAATGGATAGACCACCAGGAAGATGGGTATGGGAGTCCAGAGTGAATCATGGGTCAATGAGAGTAGAGAGAGATAAGAAAGAGAAGGGAGAAGGAGAATGTGAGAAGTAAGGTGTATATAAAAGTGAAGGGGGAATAAGAAGGGTAGTAGGTGGGGGTGAGACTGATGGAAACAGAAGAGAATGGCTCCGGGGTACAACCGGGTCCGCCCCCCCCAGGACCAGAGAGGAAGGCAAGGACAGGAATAGTCCTCCTGGTTGAAAGTCTCTATGTTTGTAGGGAGACCCCTGGGAGATACTGGCGGTATCCCCCAGTGGTCGTGAAATGTATCCAACAGGACCATGTAACCGTGAACTTCTGAACCCTATCCTGAGAAACATGAATAAGCTCTTCCATGTCTTTTGTTTTGGAAATTCTTGCAAACCATTCACCGATTGATGGAACAGAGTTCGATTGCCAATGTTTTGGAACGCATAGTCTAGCAGCATTAACTAGATGCATCGCTAAAGATTTGAAGTAGCTTTGTTTGGGTAAGGATGTATGGTGTAAAAGAAATTGGGCTGGGGTAAAATCGAGAGTAAATGTGGTAATTTGTGCTATTAAATTATGAACCTCCATCCAAAAGGGTTGGAGGATTGCGCAGTCCCACCATATATGGAGCATAGTACCCACTTCCACTCCGCATCGCCAGCAGGTGTTGGGAATAGAGGGCGTAAATTTGTGGAGTCTTGAGGGGGTTCTATACCACCTGGTAGCTATCTTATACCCGTTCTCTTGAGTAGTAACATTCAATGAGCCCTTGTGTATGTATTCATGGACCTTATTCCATTCCTCATTTGTTAAGGGTGTCGAAAGGTCCCTATTCCATGCAATCTGTGAGGGTGAAAAGGTAGGTGTCAAGGGTTCATTAAGCAAAGTATACAAAAGAGAGATGAGATGTCTTTGTGGGATTTTGCGGTGACACAGGATTTCAAACTGAGTGAGCTGCTTAACCCCATGAGTTTGATTAATGTGAGTTTCCAGGAAGTGTCTGATTTGTCTATAGGTCCAGAAGGAAAATGCTGATGTTTTGGATATTTCTATGAGTTTTTCTAGGGACATGATTTTCCCATCCTGATAGAAATGCGTAACTAGGACATCTTCATGTGGCCATTCTTTCTGCAGGAAGTTGGTGTGGGAACCTGGGGAGAAAGCAGGGTTTCCTCTTAACGAAGTTAAGGGGCCTGGGATTGAGGCTAAATTTTCCTTGAGTGCAGCCTTTCTGAATGCTAATAGGGACGGATAGATTAGTGGATGTGTCATTATTGATTGTGGCCAGTGCTTAGGGGATAACCACGGGAGTAAGTGTAAAGAAAGATGTGATGCGGCATTTTCCAGGGCAATCCAGGATTTCTTGAGGGTATGGATATTCCAATCCGCTATCCTCGTAAGGTGGCATGCGTTGTAATATTTGCCCAGGTCCGGCAATCCTATTCCACCCCTGGATTTAGATAAGGTGAGTCTCGAATATCTAATGCGGGGAGGAGAATATCTCCATAAAAATGTCTAGCAAATTTTTTGGTATGTTGAAAAAAAGTTAGTTGGCAGAGCTATTGGTATTGCTTGTATTAGATATAGTAGGCGCGGTAAGATAAGCATTTTGATCAGGGCTGCTCGCCCAAACCAGGAAACATTTAACGTCTTCCATTCTTTAAGAAAATTTTGGGCTTTAAGGAGGGCTACCTGGAAATTCAATACGTATAGGTTTGATAAGTGGGGTGGGATCTGTATCCCTAGGTAGGTGAGGGCGTTTTTATGCCATTGAAACGGAAAGGATTCTTGACAACTAGTCACTTCTTGGGGGTAAGTGAGATATTCAGGGCCTGTGATTTGGTTTGATTGATTTTTAAGTTGGATATTTTGCTAAAAAGGTCAATTTCATGTAGAAGATTTGGAAGCGAGACACGGGGTGCTTGTAATGAGAGCAAAATGTCATCGGCGAATTCCGCTACCTTGTACTCTCTCCCTTTTACCACAATGCCCTGAATATCAGGATTGTTTCTTAGTTTATTGAGGAAGGGTTCTAAGGTGAGAATATAGAGAAGTGGTGATAGAGGGCAGCCCTGACGTGTGCCATTTCTGACAGGGAAGGCGTTTGACAGGAGGCCATTAACTCTAACTGCAGCGGACGGACCGGAATACAATGCCATAATGGAGGAAAGCAAACGATCTCCGATTCCAATCGCTGAAAGGGTTTCGCGCATGTAGTCCCAGGCCACCCTGTCAAACGCCTTCTCGGCGTCGAGAGAAAGGAGAAATCCCTGGGTTTTAGTGGTAGATATCCAGTGGTGTAAGTTTAATGTGCGGATTACATTATCTTGGGCTTCTCTACCCGGAACGAACCCTACCTGGTCAAGAGATACAAGATTTGGTATTAAGGGGAGTAGTCTATTAGCAAGAACTTTTGCATACAATTTGATGTCCACGTTTAGTAGGGATATTGGCCTGTAGTTCGCGACTAAAGATGGGTCTTTACCCTCTTTTGGTATGACAGAGATGTGGGCCACTAACATTCTAGAAGGATCAAATTGGGCATCAGCTAAGGCATTGAATGTATTCAGGAGTGTAGGGGAGAGAATGTCCGCAAATGTTTTGTAGTATTGGAGAGTGTAACCGTCGGGACCAGGACTTTTGCCAAGCTTCATTTGTTTAGTTGCCACTTCTATTTCAGATAAAGATATGGGTTTGTCAAGTTCTAGCTTAAGTTGGTGAGATATTGGCTTGGGGCTATATCTGGAGAGGAAAGATTTAATGAGGTCAGAGCGGGCTTTCTGGACGTTCTGAGACATTTGTTCAGGACGGAGGTTGTATAATTTTGAGTAAAAAGTTTCAAATTCCCTAGCGATTTCGTCATTCCTGACCAGAAGATCTCCCTTGGAATTGCATATGTGGTGTATTCTAGTAGAGGTTTTAGCAGATTGGACCGATCGTGCCAGCAAACGACCGCATTTGTTCCCTTGCTCGTAAAAGATCTTCTGGCCGAGGATGTAACGTCTGCCAGAGCATTTGTCTAATTCTGTTTTAAGAAGAGCGCGAGCGTGAGATAGTTCTTGTAAAGTAGCAACTGCTTGCGTTCGTTTGTGTGTTCTTTCTAGGGATCTAATTGTTTCGATGAGGGAATTAACAAGTTCTTGGTTTAATTTTTTGGATTTAGCTGCTAGAGCAATCAACTCTCCCCGGACCACACACTTGTGAGCCTCCCAAAGGGAGATAGGGGAGATTTCAGGTGATAAATTCTCAGCGAAATAGTTGAGGATGCACGTGCGTATGTGGTCTAGGGAAACCGGATCCCCGAGCAGTGAAGGGTTAAATCGCCATGTTTTAGTTCGTGGTTGAGTTTCGGGAAAGGACAGTGTAACCGTAATGTGATGATGGTCTGATAGGAACATGGGTTCTATCGTAGAATGTTTTAAAAATGGGAGGTCGGATTGGGAGAGGAAGAAGTAATCGATTCTTGAATACTTTTGATGCGGTACAGAGAAAAATGTGTAGTCTTTTACTGTGGGTGATAATGTGCGCCATGTATTGTGAAGGGTCAGGTTTTGTAATTGGGTTTTGATCTGACGTAGAGCTCAGTATGGTAGGGCAGATGAGCCTGAGGAAGAATCTAATAGTGGGTTCAGAGGAACGTTAAAGTCTCCTCCAAGGAGAACTAGGCCCTCCTGGAAGGACGCCAGGCGATCACAGGTATCTCTTAGAAAGGAAACTTGGTGTTCATTGGGGCAATAAACGTTTGCCAATGTAATTGGTTTGTTTGCGTATTTCCCTTTGAGGAAGATAAATCTGCCTGCCGGGTCAATCAATGAGTCTGAAAGAAGAAAGTTTGCATGTTTGGAGATTAATATTGAGACGCCTTTCGTTTTGGCATCTGGGTTGGTGGCATGGTGGGCCGATCGATATATGTGATTGGCGAGTTTAGGTATTGTGTCGGAGCGGAAGTGGGTCTCTTGCAAAAAAATAAAGTGAGCTTTGTGTTTAGAAAGTGATGTCAAAACCTGGGAGCGTTTCTCAGGAAGGTTAAGACCTTTTACGTTTAGGGATATACATTTTAGCCTCAAAGACAGTTCGGTTAATGGTTTCGATTGCATGGTTACACTCTGTTTGCGCTTGGGGATCGAGCCCTTCCAAAGTGTAATGCGGTAAGGAGTGGTAGACAATGTGTGAGGGCCGTCAAGGAGGGGGCGGGGGCGGGACCAGTCAAGCCCCGGAGCCTAGGGGCAGAGCAGGGGAGAAAGAGAGTTAGTGAAGAGGAAGAGAAGAGAAAGGGGAGGGAAAGAAAAAGTAAAAGGGGAGAGGGGGAGTGAGGAGTAGTAAAGCGGGAGTGAGTCTGGGGTGTAGGAGTAAAAAAGAAAGAAAAATGGGAATAGGAGATGGGGAGGAGAGAAAGAGAAGGAGGGAGGGGACGGTAGTACAGGGAGGGTAAGAGAGGAGAGAAGAGCCGAGCAAAAAAGATACACCAGAGGTGAGGCTAGAAAATCTGCCTCACCTAGGGAAAAAAAGTCCTGGGGTATCAGCTGGTGTCCTAAGGGACTCGCTGTGTGGGGAAGTGAAAAGAGACGGGGACCTTAGATCGGGTGTGGGCCGGGAGACAGACCCGCTATTCCGCCTAGGCGAAGAAATGTAAGTTGTGGTTTTGTGGGGAGCCCACTCAACAATTAACTATACTTTAGAACCACCGGGATCATAGCGGAGGATCCCAAAAATAGGAACAATTGGCATTTTTTAGAAAAACATAAACTTAAAAGGAGGTATAGCCTATGGACTGTATACCTTACTATTTCAGCCATGTAGTAAGCGTATCAAATGAGGGGGAGAAAATAACACTATAAACCCCCAAAACAAATACAAGAATACAAACAAAAACAAGAATAATCACAATCCGATGCACACTGTGAGAAAGTTATCTAGCTTAAACATTTCCTGCTAAATGAAAAGCTAGTCACTATCTTGAGAGAAAAACTAAAATGGCAAATCACGTGAGGAGAGATAATGAGAAGGACAAGGGAGGAGAGGGGAAGGATGGATGGGGAGGTCAGGAAGGAGAGGGAAAGGGAGGGGGGGGAAGGGAGGGAGGGGGGAAGGTAAGGAGGGGAGGGAAGAGGGTAAGATAATTATCAACATTTAGACTGAAGGGTCATGATGTGCAATAATGTGGTTGCAAGGCTATTGCTTGTTCAATGCCCTCCTCGGGAACCTCAGTAACCCGATAAGGTACATTGTATGTGTTCTAACTCCCGAGATAAGTGGTTTGCTCACTGAAGATCAGGGACGTCTGGATTAATGGGGTCTCTCCTTCCCACCTTATGAGCAGGCTGTTCAGGAGGTGATCAGAGTTGAAGTTAGAGAGTGGAGCCCCCAGGAGGGGCACCTCGGGTCGTGCAAGAACAACGTCCCTGATGGTCAGGATAGCCGGAAGTCTGCCTTCGCTAAATACATATATTCGTTTTCAATAAGGATATCATTCTTTATGCATTGTTTCTGACCGTTAATAGCATACATGCATTACCTACAGTTGTGAGTGAGAAGAGAGTGCATGTCCATATCTTACCGTGAAAAAAAATAGGCAGATCGTATTTTGCTCTTTAAGATATTAAGGCAAGGTGATTTTGGGGTATGAGCAATTATGGAAAAAAAATAGGCATGATCTGCTGTTCCTAGACCCTCGAAGAGGGTATTTAAAGCCCTATAAAATATGATAGGATAAGCACAAATAATGCAAAACAAAACACAAAAAAAAAAAAAAGGGGGGGGGAGAAAAAACAATTTGAGATGACGGGAGTCTCCCCGGAAAAAATTATGGATCTAGTACTTCGATTCTTGAATGTTATTTTCCAGATGTAGGCCTGTCCGGCTTGTGAGATATGAGGGAGTCCCTGCATGTAACAGAGAGGTGAAGCTGGAGAGGGACGAATCAGGTGAGGGTGAAAGGAGCCGGAGAATGTCAAGTGATTGCATTCCTGGTGCGTAGCATAGTACACAGCACAAAATAGAGGGGCGGTGTGCATCGGGGGTTAATTCAAAAAAACACTGATGTTACGACATGGCCGAGCGGGTACAGTCAATCCTCCAGATGGTTGCGTCCCGGGGGGGGGCGGCGGTGCACGAGAAGGACTTCGTTGGTAGAGGTCTCGACGGGATGAGTGTGCTTTCAGAGATGCCGATCCTGCCTTGTGTCTACGTGATCTCTGGCGTGGTGCCTTTGGGGATGGATTAAGAGAAACCGGGTGCCATGGTTCCGAGGGGAAGAAGAGGTCATACCATTCCGGAAGTTCGATCCGTGGGAGATCGAGCTGGTCGCAGAAATTCTTCAGATCATCTGGTGTGCGAAGAATAACAGAGCGTCCCCTGGTGGACGCAGATAAGGCAAAGGGGAATTTCCAGCGATATTGAATGTTCCTAGCACGTAGTGCATCCAATAAAGGTCTTAGGGCTCTTCTGTTTTGTAGTGTAATCTGTGACAAGTCCTGGAATAGTTTTATTTCAGCCCCGTTAAAAATTACACGACCTCTTTCCCTGGCTTTCCGCAGAATTTCCTCCTTAAGGGGAAAGTTCACCAGACAACATACAATATCTCTGGGTGGTTCGTTTTCCCTGGGTTGGGGGCGCAGAGCATGGTGGGCCCTTTCCATATCAATAGGAGAGTCTGCTGGTCTTCCTATTAAATCATTGAATAGTGCACATAACGTTTGCTGTACTGAGTTTGGATCAATACTTTCAGGTATCCCTCATACTCTTATGTTGTGCCGGCGGCCGCGATTATCGAGGTCCTCCACATGCCTGTGGAGGTCAAACATTTGGGAGAGTTGTGAATCATAGGCAGATTGAACCTGGCGAATGGCCGCTGCGTGAGTCAGGGTTGTTTGTTCTACCGTGTCAATGCGGTGTGCAATCGCCTGCATGTCCGATTTCAGGTCAGCTATAGCTGCTGTCACCGTGCTTTTAATATCCGACGCTACTTTTTCCAGGTCAAACAGATTGAGCATGTGCGTTCGTCCGGTGTCAGTTGTAGGAGTAAGAGTACCCATGGTCTGCATGTCGGGCAATTCAGGAGGCGAGGCCGGCGCCTGGGCCTGCGAGACCGCGTGTGCGGACAGTTTTTGGGTACGGAATATGTCAGGAATGTTCCTACTGAGTTGTGTACCTGAGTCCATCGTGGTACGGGATGTTGAGGAGCTCCGGGTGGATCTGCTCATGCTGATGTCGAGGTGTGGGCTCCCCTTCAAGCTGAGATCTGTCCCCGGATCGCAGGAGCTCTTAGCTTATGCTGCCATCACGGTCTCCGTCCAGGCCACGCCCCCTTATAGAATATTTTACTACTATATAGATTTTTATAAAAATCAAAAAAGACTGATGAAATCTCCAATGTAGCGCACACATTTTCAGCTGAAGAGATTTGTACTTCTACTAATTGTATCACTAGTTTCTGAGATTTTACTATTGCTGATAAAAGATGACCCGTGTTTTCCCCATCCTCAAAATAAGGTTGCTGAAGGAAAAAAACGTTCTGCTCTGCTTTTTTTACGAGAGATATCAGCGTATATCTGTTGTTTTTGTATCCCCTTTTGCTGTGTTTCTATGGTAGTGTTTGCTATATATTGGAGTTCAGCCTTTAAAACATCTTTAGTCACTAAGCTTTCCCAGGCCCTAGATCTTTTTTTTTATCCTTGGAACTTGGGAGATAAACAAACCCCTCATATATGCTTTTAGCGAGTCCCAATAGATCTGTGAGCATACAGTAGACTTGTTAACAGCACCATAAGCTAGAATGCCAAGCATTATTTTCTACTTTAAAGGAAACAAATCAAACCAAAAAGGACTAACCTTCCATAAAGTGTGATTCTGGTTTGAATTTAAACCTAATTTAAGAACGGATGGAGAATGATCGGACAAACCTCTGGCTGCTTAAGCAACTTCAGATATCACAGGTAGCATCGTTGGTGTAACTAATGCCAAGTCTATTCTGGGTAAAGTTCCATAGGTGCTAGAGAGGCAGGAAAACACTCTATCATTAGAATGTAACATTCTCCAGTCATCCATAAGACCCATCTACTGAATATAGCTAGCAAAAGGAGTACATACAGAAGTTACTGGGGCCAAGGCAAAAGCATATCTATCTAAGGAGGGATCAACGTAATGATTAAAATCGCCTATTACCAACCAAGGAACATCAGTTTTATCAGAAGTAAAATTCAACAATTCTTTAAGCACCTCTGAGGAATATGGGGGTGGTATATACAGTCATGGCCGAAATTGTTGGCACCCCAGAAATTTTTCCAGAAAACCAAGTATTTCTCACAGAAAAGTATTGCAGTAAAACATTTTGCTATACACGTTTATTCCCTTTGTGTGTATTGGAACAAAACCAAAAAAAGGGAGGAAAAAAAGCAAATTGGACATAATGTCACACAAAATTCCAAAAATGGGCTGGTCAAAATTCTTGGCACCCTTTCAAAATTGTGGATAAGTAACAAGTAACAGGTGTGGGCAATATAAAAATCACACCTGAAAGCAGATACAAAGGAGAGAAGTTCCCTTAGTCTTTGCATTGTGTGTCTGTGTGTGCCACACTAAGCATGGACAACAGAAAGAGGAGAAGAGAACTGTCTGAGGACTTGAGAACCAAAATTGTGGAACAATATCAACAATCTTAAGGTTACAAGTCCATCTCCATAGATCTAGATTTGCCTTTGTCCACAGTGCGTAACATTATCAAGAAGTTGCAACCCATGGCACTGTAGCTAATCTCTCTGGGCGTGGACGGAAGAGAAAAAATGATGAAAGGTTGCAACGCAGGATAGTCTGAATGGTGGATAAGCAGCCCCAAACAAGTTGCAAAGAAATTCAAGCTGTCCTGCAGGCTCAGGGAGCATCAGTGTCAGCGCTAACTATCCGTTGACATTTAAATGAAATGAAACGCTATGGCAGGAGACCCAGGAGGACCCCACTGCTGACACAGAAACATAAAAAAAGCAAGATTACAGTTTGCCAAAATGTACTTGAGTAAGCCAAAATCCTTCTGGGAAAATGTCTTGTGGACAGATGAGACCAAGATAGAGCTTTTTGGTAAAGCATATCATTCTACTGTTTACCGAAAACTGAATGAGGCCTACAAAGAGAAGAACACAGTACCTACAGTGAAATATGGTGGAGGTTCAATGATGTTTTGAGGTTGTTTTGCTGCCTCTGACACTGGGTGCCTTGAATGTGTGCAAGGCATCATGAAATCTGAGGATTACCAAAGGATTTTGGGTCGCACTGTAGAGCCCAGTGTCAGAAAGCTGGGTCTTCCAGCATTACAATGACCCCAAACATACGTCAAAAAGAACCCAGAAATGGATGGCAACAAAGTGCTGGAGAGTTCTAAAGTGGCCAGCAATGAGTCCAGGTCTAAATCCCATTGAACAACTGTGGAGAGATCTTAAAATTGCTGTTGGGAAAAGGCTAACTTCCAATAAGAGAGACCTGGAGCAGTTTGCAAAGGAAGAGTGGTCCAAAATTCCGGGTGAGAGGTGTAAGAAGCTTATTGATGGTTATAGGAAGTGACTGATTTCAGTTATTTTTTCCAAAGGGTGTGCAACCAAATATTAAGTTAAGGGTGCCAAGAATTTTGACCAGCCCATTTTTGGAGTTTTGTGTGACATTATGTCCAATTTGCTTTTTTTCCTCCCTTTTTTTGTTTTGTTCCAATAGACACAAAGGGAATAAACACGTGTAAAGCAAAACGTGTTACTGTAATACTTTTCTATGAGAAATACTTGATTTTCTGGAAAAATTTCTGGGGTGCCAACAATTTCAGCCATGATTGTATATATATATATATATATACAGTGGGGGCAGAAAGTATTCACACCCTCTTAAATTTTTCACTCTTTGTTATATTGCAGCCATTTGCTAAAATCATTTAAGTTCATTTTTTTTCCTCATTAATGTACACATTGGGGCTCTTTGCTGTACCCAGCCACTTTTTACCACGCTTTTTAAAATATTTTTGGAATCGATTCTAATTTACATGTTTTTATACTGATTTTCGGATGATCTTGTTTGATCCAATAAATTCCAATAGATTTTTGGATTTACACCATGTGGAGGCTCCCTCTTTTTTCTTCTTTACATATTATGTGCATGGCTCGTTTACTTCGGTGAGCGTGTGGATCGAATCAGCTACCCGGGCAGACACTTGGTCCCCATTCGAGGAGGAAGATCCCATCACTGCAGACCGCACTTATACTGTCATCTTATGACAGTTCAAGCCTTTATGACTCACCGCTTATGGCCTGTGAGTCCACCAGTGCTGGTAAGAGTACTTCATCCTCTTTATTGTTCTGGATCATCACTGAGAAGAATAGCATTAGATCACTTGCTTTGCATTCTCAGGCTGTTTAAGCCACCCATGTGATATTTTGGGACTGGTTTGCTACACGAACTATGAACTTGAGTTGAGATTAAGAACACGGTCCTGTGTTCGTGTTTTAAATCTTTCGATGTCAGCACTGCTTTTCCTTAAGTATATGAACATTCATTGAAGAATTTTTCACATTGACATATGTGGCACACTTCCCTCTATGTGGGGGAAATTTTGGATTGTCATTCCATTGCACAGTGGTGAATTATACATTTTTTATGTTGCAATCTGAGATGATAATCCCAGATGGTTTACATTTAGTTTATATACACGTTTTATTATTAGCGCTACACTTTTTTTGTTAATGTACACACAGCACCCCATATTGACAGAAAAACACAGAATGGTTGACACTTTTGCAGATTTATTAAAAAAGAAAAACTGAAATATCACATGGTCCTAAGTATTCAGACCCTTTGCTGTGACACTTCTTCTGATCATCCTTGAGATGGTTCTACACCTTCATTTGAGTCCAGCTGTGTTTGATTATACTGATTGAACTTGATTAGGAAAGCCTCACACCTGTCTATATAAGACCTTACAGCTCACAGTGCATGTCAGAGCAAATGAGAATCATGAAGTCAAAGGAACTGCTTGAAGAGCTCAGAGACAGAATTGTGGCAGGGCACAGATCTGGACAAGGTTACAAAAAATTTCTGCTGCACTTAAGGTTCCTAAGAGCACAGTGGCCTCCATAATCCTTAGAAGACGTTTGGGACAACCAGAACCCTTCCTAGAGCTGGCCGTACGGCCAAACTGAACTATCGGGGGAGAAGAGCCATGGTAAGAGAGGTAAAGAAGAACCCAAAGATCACTGTGGATGAGCTCTAGAGATGCAGTCGGGAGATGGGAGAAAGTTGTAGAAGTTCAACCATCACTGCAGCCCTCCATCAGTCGGGGCTTTATGGCAGAGTGGCCTGAAGGAAGCCTCTCCTCAGGGCAAGACACATGAAACCCCGCATGGAGTGTGCTAAAAAAAACCTGAAGGACTCCAAGATGGTGAGAAATAAGATTCTCTGGTCTGATGAGACCAAGGTAGAACTTTTTGGCATGTGTGGAGAAAACCAGGCACTGCTCATCACCTGTCCAATACAGTCCCAACAGTGAATCATGGCGGTGGCAGCATCATGCTGTGGGGGTGTTTTTCAGCTGCAGGGACAGGATGACTGGTTGCAATCGAGGGAAAGATGAATGCGGCCAAGTACAGGGATATCCTGAATGAAAAACTTCTCCAGAGTGCTCAGGACCTCAGACTGGGCCGAAGGTTTACCTTCCAACAAGACAATGACCCTAAGCACACAGCTAAAATAACGAAGGAGTGGGTTCACAACAACTCCGTGACTGTTCTTGAATGGCCCAGCCAGAGCCCTGACTTAAACCCAATTGAGCATCTCTGGAGAGACCTAAAAATGACTGTCCACCAACGTTTACCATCCAACTTAACAGAACTGGAGAAGATCTGCAAGGAGGAATGGCAGAGGATCCCCAAATCCAGGTGTGAAAAACTTGTTGCATCTTTACCAAAAAGACTCATTGCTGTATTAGATCAAAGGGGTGCTTCTACTAAATACTGAGCAAAGGGTCTGAATACTTAAGACCATGTGATATTTCAGTTTTTCTTTTTTAATAAATCTGCTAAAATGTCAATAATTCTGTGTTTTCTGTCAATATGGGGTGCTGTGTGTACATTAATGAGGAAAAAAATTAACTTAAATGATTTTAGCAAATGGCTGCAATATAACAAAGAGTGAAAAATTTAAGGGGGTCTGAATACTTTCTGTCCCCACTGTATATATATATATATATATATATATATATATATATATATTAGCTAGCACATATGATTTTCTGTACATTGTACAAAATAAAAAAATATTAGCGACCCTTAGTGTCTCCGTTTGTACCTGCCTGCAGGAGAAATCCACTTCATTTGCTATCAATATAGATACACCTCTAGAATATGTAATACAAGTAGAATGATATTGCCTACTATATGGTGCATGCCTTAAATAATTTAATTTATGTGTATTCAAATGAGTCTCCTGAAGACAAATAATAGACTGAGAAAATTGTTTCAATGTAGTAAACATAGCTTGTCTCTTTACTGGTTCACTAATACCCCTAATATTCCAAGATACTAATGCTTGCATTAAAGTTGGCATATTACTGCAATGTCAAAATTTTTCCCATCTATTGTCCATTTTAATACTATCAAACTGATATCTTTTAAGCCTATTTGTGCGGAGATAATTTCTGTATTCATTTTAACTATCTGGTGAGCGCATACAATATATCTATATAAAAAATAAAACAACAACCACCACAAAAAAAAGGAAAAACAAAAAGAAGAAAAAACAAAGAAAAAAAATCCCCAGTCTTGTACAAATCCCATACAGATCCCTGGAAGGCTGTCATCCCCCACACTAGTCACCTCCCTAGGGATCTCGTATGAAAAAAAAAAAACACCAAAAACTAACATGTACCTAAATATATTTCTACAAGTACAAAAAACAAAAAAATGAAGCAAAACATTTCCCACAGGAAATATGTAGAGAGAGTCTATACAGTGATTTACACTGGACTCTCTCCACCGATCCCCCCAAAAAATAAAGAATAAAAATAAAAAAAAGGGGGGGGGGGTACTGGCCACTTCTAAACTATGGAAAAAGAGAGAAAGGTGGAAAAAAAAAGTTATTTTCCTCACTTTTATTTATAATTCCTGTCCAGCCATTCAGTAGCAGACTGTGGTTTATCAAAAAAAAAAAAAAAAGTGTGCAACTGCATTTGCCTCTACTCTTAATTTAGCAGGGTATAGCATTGAATAGGACAGTTGCAGTGTCTGCAGTCTCTTCTTTATGTCTTGAAATTTAGCACGTTGTTTTTGTATTTCAGGAGAAAAATTCGTAAAGAACATAACTTTAGTTCCATTAACAGTAACTTCCTTCAATATTCTAGCTCTTCTGAGAATAAGGTCTCTATCTAGCTGATTAAGTAGTCGAATTAGAAATTGTCGTGGGGGAGCTCCTGCTGGTAAAGGCCTACTAGGTACTCGATGTGCTCTTTTAACCGAGAAGGACATTGATAAATATTCCTTCCCAATCATCTCCCATAGCCATGTTTCCGCAAATTCTGTAGGGTTTGCTCCCTCAGAGTGTTCTGGGAGACCCACCAACCTTATATTATTACGTCGACGAGCATGTTTTTGGAGGTATTACTGGATCAGAAATTCTTTCACTTTGATACATTATGAAATCAATCTTTGCACCTTAGATCCAGCCCTCTGTTACTGCATTATTGGGTAACTGGAAACTGTGTCCATACAGGATGTCGTTTGTATGTTGGTTATATGTTTTTTAAATTTTAATTATGCTGTAATAAAATTTATACCTCAAAAAAAGAGAGGAAAATGCACCAAAAATGAGCCACGTCCATAAATCATTGAGGATACAAAATAAGGTAGTACTAAGTATTACCAGGGAGGCAGACTTTTTAGGCTAAGAAACAGTGGAGAAGATATAGCAGTATAAAAAATATAAATTTATTAAAAAATACAAATATCTAAAAAACAATGACAATTGTAACATATAGCATCTATGATTATTGTGCAGTGAGCCCTTGTATGTCTACGCGTTTCACCGTTAGGCTTCCTCAGGACACGGCCAAGGTTCACAGATGAGACAGAGAAGGGAATATGTCTCTCTATCTAAAATGAGATATAATCTCATTAGACACACACAACTAACACATAAACAAACTGTTAATGATAAAAATCATGCGCTAAGCAACTGCGAGCATAGGAAAAAACACCAAGCCGGTACCTTAAATTGGAATGCAAAATCATGCAAGTCACGGTAGCATGAGAAAGTTCAATCAGCAGTAAGAAAGCTGAAATTAAAGCAAATGCAACCAGCATCAATCAGCGAGAATATGCATTTGGGCAGAGAAAACTTTATAGGTTTATTAAAGAAGGAGACTTACTATATTAGATATAGCTAAATATCTCAGCATGGGCATGTAAACAATATTCCTAATTAAGGGAGCAGCCATTAGAGGGAGGAGGGCCAGCACCGGATGCACTACTTAGATCCTGGATTTAGTATCAGCAATGCTGAAGGCTCAATACAATCCCATCGCTGCATCTATAAGCATATAATGATAGATTAAGCTAAATATAAAAACGGTAATATCATGTAGAAATTTTTTTACTGCAGCAATGATAATAGCATATAGGCCGTTTGGTGCAGCAAGGGCCAAGTGATAGTATATAGCTAAGTACTTACATTTAGGATACAAATAATCCAGCGTGCCCCTGGGAGACAGCAATACACTGTACACAGGACCAGCAGCAGCTGACAGATACTTATATCCTTGATCAGTCACAGATGATCCTGAGAACTAGCATCATGTGATTCCAGGATAGCAGATTGAATTATGGGGATTGTAGGCCAACAGCAACAGAGCTTTCTGCACATATGCAGGAAGATATGCAAAAAAAAAAAATCCTATCTGTGAAGAGAGCCGAACGAGTACAGCGCGTCCAAGCGAGAAGACCTCCATTACTAGACTCTGTTGCTGTTGGCCTACAATCCCCATAATTCAATCTGCTATCCTGTTGGCTGCTGCTGATCCTGTGTGCAGTATATCGCTGTCTCCCAGGGGCATGCTGGATTATTTGTATCCTGAATGTGAGTACTTAGCTACAGTATATACTATCACTTGGCCCTTGCTGCACAAAACTCCCTATATGCTATTATCATTGCTGCAGTAAAAAAATTTCTACATGATATTACCGTTTTTATATTTAGCTTAATCTGTCATTATTTGCTTATAGATGCAGCGATGGGATTGTATTGAGCCTTCAGCATTGCTGATACTAAATCCAGGATCTAAGTTGTGCATCCGGTGCTGGCCCTCCTCCCTCTAATGGCTGCTCCCTTAATTAGGAATATTGTTTACATGCCCCTGCTGAGATATTTAGCTATATCTAATATAGTAAGTCTCTTTCTTTAATAAACCTATAAAGTTTTCTCTGCCCAAATGCATATTCTCGCTGATTGACGCTGGTTGCATTTGCTTTAATTTCAGCTTTTTTACTGCTGATTGAACTTTCTCATGCTACCGTGACTTGCATGATATGTTACAATTGTCATTGTTTTTTAGATATTTGTATTTTTCAATAAATTTATATTTTTTATACTGCTATATCTTCTCCACTGTTTCTTAGCCTAAAAAGTCCGCCTCCCTGGTAATACTTAGTACTACCTTATTTTGTATCCTCAAAAGGTATACCTCTTTACTGATTTTCCCTCTCATTGTGTGCCCACAAAAATCTGCCAATTTTTTGACTTGGTCAATCCTTATACATATATTATTAAAAACGGTCTTTGAGATCTTCCAGCTTACGAGCATTAGTATCTGTTTTTTTCATTGATGCTTTATTTTCTTTGCCTAGTGGCCGTGAAGTAACTTCTACTTCTTTAACATGACCTTTCAAAGCAAATGTTCTTTCCCTGATTTTCTGTACGTCCTGACGCAAAAAATAAATTCTTCTTTAAGTCCCTGTACTTGCCCAGTTAAATTGCCTATTGAATTCTGACATTTGTTGTATTGCTTTCAGCACATCTAATAGTGTGGCTCTAATGGTGTTAATGATGTTGTTGATGTATGCATATCATTTAGCTGTTTGTCAATATACCGTCTTGCACTTTTATCAATTTCATCCACCATCCATTTTGCATATAGTTTGATCCGAGTCTTCATGCAAAGTGTTTTTATCGGTGTAGGAAACTTCCAATTCTTAAGACAAGTAAATGCGCAAATAACTGAACACAATTTATCCCATAAGTAATAAGTCAAATACGGAAATGGGGGGGGGGGAGTGGGGAAGCAATGCAATGATATATATATATATATATATATATATATATATATATATATGGAGAGTTTAGAGATCCACCGCACAGGGCAGCCGTCATATGGAAACAGAAAAGTACACTGTAAATAAACAAAGGGAGAGGCACCTCTGGGTGCAGAAGTATAACAAGTTTTAATAGCACTAAAGCTGAACAACTCACATTTAGGAGGTAAAAAGCAGGCATATAATTAGTCCCACAGTGGGGAGTGGAAGAAAGTGTCCTCAGTTGACGGTCCTTTCTCAGTTGGGGAGCGATATATCCTCTCGTTCGCCGCTCACTGCTGCTCTGCTGTAGTGGGGCTAGCCATAGTGGAGAGGAGCTCAGAACGAGGACTGGAATACTGGTGGTGTGCAGGACAAGGACAGATGGTGTTACTGGCAAGCTATGCATTTCCAGAGCATACTCACTGCGAGTGACACTGCAGTCACGCTCCTTTATCAAGCTAACTTGTGGGACTACAAGGAGCTGTCTTATATGCTGTACAGGGGCCAGCACAAATGTCCATTGATATATATATATATATATATATATATATATATATATATATATATATATATATATATATATATATATATAACAAAGGGGGAGGCACCTCTGGGTGCAGAAGTATAACAAGTTTTAATAGCACTAAAGCTGAACAACTCACATTTAGGAGGTAAAAAGCAGGCATATAATTAGTCCCACAGTGGGGAGTGGAAGAAAGTGTCCTCAGTTGACGGTCCTATCCCAGTATATCATACCATATATCATTGCATTCCTTCCCCACCCCCCTCCCCAGGGTCATGAAAGATTGCCCCCCTTTTTTAGAAGTAGAGGATAAAAAATAATGGGCTGGCATTGACGAGTTTTGCACGGCCAAGTGGATGGGAATATTGATCTCCCATAGAACCAACAGGTTCAACAAACTAATGCCGCGTACACACGGTCGGACTTTTCGTCTACAAAAGTCCAACGGACGCTGACGGACTAAAGCTGGCTGGTAATCCGATCGTGTGTGGGCTTCTCCGGACTTTCAACTGACTTTTTTAGCCTCAAATCCGACGTACTTTAGATTTGAAACATGCTTCAAATCTTTCCGACGGACTCGAGTCCGGTCGAAAAATCCGCTCGTCTGTATGCTAGTCCGACGGACAAAAACCCACGCTAGGGCAGCTATTGGCTACTGGCTATGAACTTCCTTATTTTAGTCCGGTGTACGTCATCACGTAAGAATTCGAGGGTTCTAGGGTATGATCGTGTGTAGGCAAGTCTGTTCGTTAGAAAGTCCGCCGCAAGTCCGTCGAAAGTCCGCCAAAAGTCCGTCGAAAGTCTGTCGGACAGGCTGTCGGACTTTTGTAGCTGAAAAGTCCGACCGTGTGTACGCGGCATAACTCTCCAAGTAAAGCTTTTGGTGGAGGAGATTTGTGGCCACAATGTACCTATTCCCCTCTCATGTCTTGAAATATTAAAGAGCAATACCCAACGAGATAAAGATCACTTCATTGAAACAAAAATCAATACGTTTATAAAGGATCTAGAAGACTACAATTTCAAAAGGGTATTCTCATGGAACAAAAAACATCACCATATAATTCCAACATCTAGGACACCTCCAGTGTTGGAGCATGACCCATGGCCTCCTCCTCCCGTATCCATAGTAGCTCATTGTCTCTCTGTTACCTTTCCTCCCCTGCCATTAATGGGCCTGCATCTCTTTAGCTTAACTACTTTTGGTAGACATCAGAGACACAACCAAACTCATTATAGGACCAACAAGAGCAGTGATTTGCTTGCCGCTCTCAGTAGGCTTTACAACAGATCTAATTTGGCAGACAACACTGGGAGCAAACGTAAACACAGTTCTAGACCCAACTCCATTAAGCCTGTGTCTTTTTCTCCATCCCAGCCCAGTCTTCCTGACACTAATACAGCAATACACTTATCCATGACTGTCCTGATGTTGCCTTGGTAACTATACTGTCTATTGGATCTCATACAGTTGTTCACCCCCCTTCTTCTCCTTCCCTGTCCATATCCACTGACCTGGTAAATACTTCGTCAGTTGAACTTGGGGAGTTTATGGATCATAATCCAATAGAAAACTATGTCAGTCTATGCAGATCTCTTAAAACTATGTCAGTCTACTACCGCCAACAAATCCAATAACCTCTACCCATCAGAAATAAAAGCTCTTGACGCATTTATGCAGGTGCAGGATATAGTAATTAAATTCACCAACAAGGGCAGATGGATTGTTATCCTCAACAAGTCTGATTATGCAGGAGAAGCCAATCGACTACTCTCAGATAACATCACTTACGCCAAACTAAAAAGGGACCCCACCGCCGATTTTGCTAAAGAAGTTGACCTTTTAATCTCCACTGCTCTTAAAGATGGTATAATTTCTAAAATTGAAAGTTAATTTTTACGTAGAGCCTTTTATCAGATACTCTATTTTTATCATCTTCCCAAGATCCACAAGAATTTAGAACATCCCCCAGGTAGACCCATCGTAGCAGCGATAGATAGCGTTACTACAGGTTTTAGTCTAAACATAGATAATTTCCTCCAGCCCATAGTACACCAACTACAATCATACATCAGGGATGGAACACATTTGTTGGAACTTTTATTTCCCTACAAGTGGGAACCAACTTATGTATGGCTCTCACTGGATGCTAATTCCTTGTACACTTCTATCCTGCACAGCTTTGGCCTAATGGCCCTAGAATACTTTTTGGCCCAAGATTTATTGATCAACCCACGACAGGCTGCTTTTATTTTGGAAGCAACTTGTTTTTGTTTGACCCATAACTATTTTAATTTCAATGGAGATTACTACCTACAGCAACAGGGAACAGCGATGGGGGCTAATTTTGCTCCATCATACACGAACTTGGCCATGGGCTTTTGGAAGACGAATTACATTTTTCAAAATAATGCTTTCTTGGCCCATATCATCTTATTTGGAAGATACATAGACAATATAATTGTCATTTGGGACGGCACCCCTGATCTCATTAGCCTTTTTGTTGAGCATTGTAACAGCAATACATATGGCCTATCATTTACCTTAGTCTCAGATCCCATTTCTTTGGCCTTCTTGGACTTAGAACTAGGCCAAGATGGTTATACTATCTGCGCCAAAAAATATGTCAAACCCACAGTTGGTATCTCCTATTTAAATTGTAAGCATTTCCCCTACCCCAAGTGGATCCAAAACATATCAAAAGGGCAATTTTGTCAATTAAAACAAAACTGCACAAAAGAGACTGACTACGCAGAGCTTAGTACAAATCTAAAAAATTACTTTTTTTATAAAGACTACCCTGAGCCCCTTGTGAATAGAGCCTATAAAACTTACTTGAAGAGCAAACCCCCAACATCCACCCACATTTCTGGGGATCACGCAACCAGATTCATTACAACATTTCACTCGCAATATAGGAAAATGGAGAATATACTATCGAATCAATGGAATATTCTACTTCAAGACCCACACCTAAAAAACATTCTCCCTTCACACCCTAGGGCTACATATCGCAAAGCCCCTAATTTGAAAAATAAAATCGCCCCCAGTAAATTCAAATCTACTATCATTTCACCATCTGTGCCAGTGCTTGTACCATTGGTGGGCATGTACCAATGTCGCAAAGCACTGTGCAAAACCTGTACATTTATTTAACATGGCCAAAAGTCTTTTTGTGCCAAAGGCAAAACATACCCCCTAAAAGAACTCTATAATTGCTCATCAGATTTTGTTGTTTACGGTCTCACCTGCCCCTGTGGCTTGATCTCTGAACTATTCAACCTTTGAGGTTCGGCCAGCATCGACGTCTCATCGAAGTAGGTGAGGATCCACATAGTGTCCCACGCTACTTCGCTCATACCCACAAAAAGTCCACTAAGGGGCTCCAAGTATGGGTCATCGAGCAGATCCCCAAATCACTCTCTGTAGCAGAACGTTTCAAACAACTTTGTGCAAGAGAAACGTACTGGATTTATTGTCTGGATGTCCTTTCACCTGGCGGTATAAATGAAGGGATCGAAATTGCCACTGTCTTGTAAATATAAATAATCCAGTATCTTATTTATGGGCATGCATGTTGGCATGGTTACATGCTCATGTGTATGTCCAAGGTTCTATGTTCATGATCTGCACTTTTATAGATATAGCCTAAACAATTTTATTTTTCACTTATCTTATTGTTTATATATGCACTTTACTTAGGTTTGGTCTTCCTTTGGAGGTGGGGGACATTCGCAAGTAAGTATTGGTACGAAAGAGTCTGGGTGACTCTTTCTCTGTCTCACTTTCATTTTCACCTCCCCCACTACAGTTAGTTTATTTTAGTTCTCCACTCAGTCCCCACCTTACGCAGCTTAATGCACATTTATGTGTGTGTGTATATGTATGCGCATATATACATGTGTATATATAATTTTATCTTTAACATCTCTTAGGATGCATGCGTGTGTGCACATACGAGAGTGTGCATGTGTACGTACATATGTTCTCCCATGCGTTTATTTTTAAATAACAACGATTAAGTAATTGATTGATTTTTCAATAAATTAATACATTTTTTGTTAAATTTTTTATTTGATTACATTTTTATATTTGATTTTTAATTAATTATAGTTATTTGGGGCCCTGACTGATCCTTATAAACTAATTTTCCAAATCCATGAACAATATTACTGACCATAAGTAATTCCCTGATGTCACCATTCTTGAAAAATGAACAATAAATAATCAACAAATGTTATTGTTTAATAAATAATCAATTTCAAGTATTGCTTTTAATCAGGTACTATAACATTGATTTGTCAAGTTCAGATAGATTTAGTGACCTATGATCATCCCCCCCGCTCCCTCTGCTCTCTTTCTTTCCTCTTCTGAAGATTTACACTTATACATATATTGCTGCCAATCATGTCCCAATAAGTATATATTGCCCTGTTATTATATTATTTTATTATCATCATCAATGTTTTTTAACCTTTAAATGTTTAATTCGTTTTTATATATGGGTAGACATGTTTTTTTTGCTGTATCTGGCATGAACACTTAAAATTGTTGCTTGTCTTTGTAATATAAATGATTTCCCATGTTATCAATGGACATTTGTGCTGGCCCCTCCCCCCCCGTACAGCATATAAGGCAGCTCCTTGTAGTCCCAGGAGTTAGCTTGATAAAGGAGCGCGACTGCTGTGTCACTTGCAGTGCGCATGCTCGGAAAACACGTCACTTGCCAGTGACGCCATCCATCCTCGTCCTGCACACAACCAGTGTTCCAAGCCTCGTTCTGAGCTCCTCTCCACTGCGGCTTACCCCCACTACAGCGGAGCAGCAGCGAGCTGCGACTGAGAGGATACAGCACTCCCCATCCGGGATAGGACTGTCAACTGAGGACACTTTCTTCCACTCCCCACTGTGGGGCTAATCATATGTCTGCTTTTTACCTCCTAAATGTGAGTTGTTCAGCTTTAGTGCTATTAAAACTTGTTATATTTCTACACCCAGAGAAACTTCCAATTCTTCACTAATAGCATGCAGAGAGGATTTATTTTCACTATCTTTCGATAGCAATGCAAATTTTACAAGTTTAGCTGCTGCAGCTTCTTTAACCTGCTCTTTTGTAGATTTACCACTTTGTGTTTGATGAAAAGATCCATCATCCTATTGCATAGGGGCTACCACATTTAAGATCCCCTGTCCTTTTTTCAATAATTTTGATGTTTTATGTCTGTCCCTTCTCTCCATGCTTACTCTCCTCCTCTCTCTTCTTATTTCCCCCTTTCTTAATTATTTATCGCTTAATTTATTTTACATAGACTCTGCATATACTCTTCTGCTTTGTAAGTCAGCTTTCCCCCAGAGTTTTCTTTTTCTTTCCCTTTTTTCTCTTCCTTTTTATTCTCCACTCTCCCTCTTTTTTTTTTATTGGTCTGGGTTTATTTGTATTATGCCACAGATATTGTTTCGATCAAGCATCGGGGGGGGGGGGGGGGGGCAGGGGCTTTGTGACAACAGTGAGAGAGCTTCATGTCCCAGAAATTTCCATGGTACACAAGGTGGAAAACTGGCAGATTTTCTCAGTAGATAATATCTGGAAACAGGGGAATAGTCTCTCCATCTGGAGGTGTTCTGCAACATATATCTGCTCTGGGGGACACCATATGTGGATTTACTAGTGTCTCATTTTAATAAGAAGCTGGAAAGGTTTGTTTGGGACTCAGCAGATGTCCTGGTGGCACCATAAGATCAGTATAACATGATCTATGTATTTCTTCTGCTTAAACAGCTAAGGGAATTCCAGCCATTCTCATAGCCTCAGACTGACCTCAGAGAGTGTGATACTCTGTCGTCTGTTTATTAGCTTCAATATGTTTTTATTTTTTTTTTTTCACATTAAAAACAGAAAAGTACAAGAGCTAGATCAGGACCCAAACATAGGGTGTACCGATCCAAAACATAAACGTGTAAACATTTATATAGTACGTTTTTATATGCATGAATGTGATTAGAAAAGATGTTAGTAACAAAAAAGGTTCAGATACAATGCAGGTTTTTATCATACTGTCTATACCTCTGGCCCAGAAGCCCCAATGGGATCCTGCTGCTCCAGAGGCCGAGGTGATAGATTTTCCATATATACCCTCAGAACCGGGGTTGATAGTACTTTCGAGTTTCTTGGCTGCCTAGATTATATATACTGGCAGTTACAAATATATTTGGCACATAGAGTGATTATCGAAAAAAGAAAAGATATAGGTAGAGAGGAGTTAAAAGAATAATAGACAGAAAAAAAGGGATGATAAGAAAAGGGGGAACCCCGAGAAGGGGAGTAAGTAGGGGGGGAGAGGCAGTGGACCACACCTAACTGTTTGTGTAATAATGACACAAAGGTTAAGAGGGGAATTAGGAGAACTCAGTTCCTTAAGTTGTATTTACTGGTGAAAGTCTATTCCTTAATTTGTCTGAAGTAGAATAATACCTCCAGATACTCCAGATGAACGAAAACTTTGCTTCTTTTTCTATGGATTTAGCCTGCACCTCCTCCATGAGCATAATATCATTTATTTCAGCCACCCATTCGATGAGAGATGAAGGAGAGGCAGTTTTCCAATGTCTAGGAATTAGTTGTCTCGCCGCGCTCAGAAAAAATTTGAGCAGACTGTGTTTTTGGGATTTGAGGGTCCCGGGAAGAACGGAGAGAAGTGCTATGATGGGGGAAGGTGTAAGAGATTTGTCATAGATCTCATTATAAATTTGAAAAATTTGTGTCCAAAAAGGCCGAATCACATCACATTCCCACCAGATATGTTTATACAAGCCTGTTGCGGAGTTATATCTCCAGCAGACGTCGGATGCAGATGGGAACATAGTCCTGAGAGTAGTTGGGACCCGGTACCACCTTGATATTAATTTATAGTTTTTTTCCTGAGTGTAGATGATTTATGGGTAAAAAGAAAAGCTTTACCCCATTCCGCCTCTGTTATGTCTTTCCCCAGCTCTTCCGACCATGCAGTGGTGTATTTAGGAGGGTTGTTATGAGGGTAATCTATTGACATCCTATACACCAGTGATAGAGTATGGCGAGGCGTCTCTGTGTAAGTGGTTAGTTGTTCGAATCCAGTCAGAGGCCTGTGTATAAGATTGGAGGCATGAAGTTTCTTGGAGTAGTAGGTTAAGTGTAAACGAGTAAGCCATGTCACCTTAGAGGCAGCTGTACTATGGGGAGTCACGAAGGTACCTGTCTCCGAATCTACAAATTGTTGTGCTGTAGGCCAGGGATCTCTCAAGTAACCTCCCAGATTGTGTACAAGGCTACCTTCTGGGAGAGCTGGATTATCGAATAAGGGAGTGAGGGGACTTGGCTCAGTAGACAGTGAGTATGTCTCTCTTTTCCGGTACCATACCGCCAAGGCATCTCTGGTAAGGGGGGATAGGCTTGTGATGGATTTATAGGTTTTGTCGGATCCCCAGAGAAGTGCCCTGAGGTCGTCCAATGACATATCCTGTTCTATCAAAGTTGATGCTTTGATCAGAGGACGAGGGAACCACTCCAGAACTCGAGAGATTACAGCTGAGCTATGGTATACCTCGAGAGGCGTCACAGCTTAGTTAAAAGAGGGCTGAAATTTAGGGCGTAGATGTCTGATGTATATCTAGGGATAGCAGTACCTAGATATGAAATGGAGCGCGTCTGCCATTGGAATGGGAAGTTGGCTTTAAGAGATGTCAAAGTATTTTGAGTTAGTGAAAGGTTCAGTGCTTCTGTTTTGGAGACATTTAATTTGTAGTTGCTAAAGTGGCCGAACCTATTAATTTCAGCTAGTAATGAGGGGATGCTAATATGGGGTTGGGTCACATAAAGAAGTAAGTCATCTGCGTATAAAGAAAGTTTACAGTGGGAAGAGGGGGTCTGGATGCCATGTATATTTGGATTTAACCGAATGACTTGAGCTAAATGTTCAATCACTTAGGCAAACGATAAAGGGGAAAGTGGACAGCCCTGCCTTGTACCATTGGTAATTGAAAACTTGTCTGATTGTGTACCGTTCGTCAAGACAGTGGCTGTCGGTTTTGAGTAAAGAGACATGATACGTGCTAGCATTCTAGGGCCTAATCCTATGTGGGAAAGGGTGGATTGAAGAAATGACCAGTTTACCCTATCAAAAGCTTTCTCTGCGTCGCAGGAAAGAAGACAAGTTGGAGTGTGGGTGCAATGAGCATATGCTATTAGATGGATGGTTTTGGTGGTGTTGTCCCTAGCTTCATGGCCAGGGACAAAACCCACTTGATCTCTATGTATAATGTTAGGTAGGAATGGTGATATTCGGTTGGCAAGAATCTTGGCGAAGAGCTTCAAGTCAATATTTAATAGGGATATTGGTCTGTAATTAGAGCATGCGGAGGGTTCTTTGTCCGGTTTCGGGATTACTACAATTTGGGCTCGGAGAAGGGTTGCAGAGGGGGATACATTTCCATCTATCGCTGAGAACGCTTTTGCTAGGAGGGGTGATAATAACAGTGGGAATGTCTTATAAATGGGGAGAACCCATCTGGACCAGGGCTTTTGCCAGGTTTGAGATTTTTTATGGCCTGTATAAAATCTGTGTCAGAAAGAGCAGATTCCATTTCTTCCGAATCCGAAGAAGGGATGGTGGGGAGATCTGTTTCTAGGATGTACGAGGATAAGTCCTGTGGGGGCGCACCTCCATGAGGTTTAAAGGTCGGTGTCTGTGGGGGAAGATTGTAAAGAGAGGCATAGTATAGGCGGAATTCCTCCGCTATCGCTGAATTATTCAGTAATTTCCCTTTGGTAGGTGAATTAATAAAGGGAATAGGTTTCCTGAGTTGACGAGGGTGCAATGTGTTTGCTAGGTGCTTACCGCATTTATTAGCTTGGGAGTAATAAACAAAGCGTCCCTTATTTTTTGCTGTCAGGGAGCTGTCAAATTCGCAGGAGGTCTCTCCTGGCATTAGTCAGGTCCAAATGGGTGGCCATGTCAGGATTTCGTTCATGTGAATCTTCCAACGCATTGATGGAAGCGAGGAGGCGTGCAATGTCTACCGTACGTTCACGTTTTAGTCTGGAACCGTGTTGGATAGATTTGCCCCTGAGGACACACTTAAGTGCTTCCCATTTTATAAGTGGGTTGGTATCGTCATGTGCGTGGTCTGTGACAAAGTTTTTAATGGTCTGAATGATGTCCTGTATGCACACTGAGTCAAATAATAGGTTATCGTTAAGTCTCCAGGAGGTTCTGGCTTTACCAGACGGAACCTCCCTAAGCTCAGATGAATAGGGGCATGGTCAGACCAAAGAGTAAGGCCTATAGAAGTGTCCGGGTTATAATCCAGTAATGTTTGTGAGATAAAAATATAGTCCAACCTACTGTAAGAGGTGTGTGCTGGGGAATAGTATGTATAGTCCCTGGCAGAGGGGTGAAGGACCCTCCACACGTCCACCAAGGAGAGCTCCGCAAGGATTGTTCGGATTTTGGTCAGAGAAGCTGGGGAAACAGAGGACTTACCGGTTGAAGTATCAAGACGGGGTATCAAGGCAGTATTAAGGTCTCCTCCCAGGATCATGTTGATCGTGCTGAAATGTTTTAGCCGTGATGTAACCGAGGAGAGAAATTGCAATTGGTCCTGATTGGGAGAATATATGTTAATAACTGTGTATATCACATTCAAATATGATAATTTGAGGAAAACATATCTCCCATGTGGATCTATATAAGAGTCTAACACATCTGGTGTGAACGTGGCATGGAATGCAATAGAAACCCCTTTGGACTTAGCTTTTGGGTTAGTACTGTGGAACCAGGTGGGATATTGCCTATGTAGGAATTTCGGGATTGTGTCAGACCTAAAATGGGTCTCTTGGAGAAGTAGAATTTGCGTACGCAGTTTATGAAAGTGGTACGAAACTTGACGTCTCTTCTCCGGGGTATTGAGGCCCCTACAATTCAAAGAGGAGACTTTCAGGGAGGGTAGTGCTGCCATAAAAGGGGAATTTTAATTGAAGTATCAGGATGGAAAGGAGTGAGGGAAGTTAGTGCCGACAGGTATAACCATTATGCAGAAACCTAACACATTACTACATTAGTGCAAATTAGAGTGGTATAAAATCTGTCAGTGCAATCAATAGTGCAAAAATAATATATCAATTTAAAGTCCTAACATAACTAGGAACCGGGACGACATCACTGGTTGGAAACCTGTGGAAAAAAAAGTGGTTAATCAAGAAGTGGAGAGAAGGGATTCAGCCAGCAGTCGTCTTGGAAGCTTCAGCTTTTGAACGTTTGTTCTTCTTGGATTGTTTCTGCCAGCCTTTATTGGTTTGGAATCCAGGAGTTGCTGGGTGAAGTGGCCAGTCTGGTAACGGGATCTGAGATAGCTCAAATGTTCCAAGGAACTTTGGTAAATCTCCCAGTGTTCGAAATATTGCTGATTTCCCATCATAGGATGCAGACAGGTTAAACGGGAAGCCCTAGCGATATTTAATGTGTTTTGCCTGAAGAGCTCCAGTGAGGGTCAGCTTAGATATATCTGGAAGCAAAGTTACTTGAGTGTCAATAAAAAGGATGGATTCTTGGGTACGTGCAGCTTGCATAATGGCGTCTTTGACCGCGTAGAAATGTACTCTACAGATAACGTCTCTGGGGTGTTCCAGATTAGGGTTTTTAGGGCCCAGAGCTCTGTGCACCGGATCCAGTTCCAGGGGGGCATCCTTGTCTTTTTGCAGCAGCTCATTGAAAATGGTTATAATCGCAGGGGCCAGGTCTTTGGTTTCCACGGATGCAGGAAGGCCGCAAATGCGTATGTTGTTACGTCTGGCTCTATTTTCTTGGTCATCCTGGTGATATATTAATTGTTGTATTTGCAGGGTGTGCTCATGCAGAATGAATTTGTGGTTTTGCAGGGTGGAAACAGTCTCTTCTACACTGTGCTCAACTTCTTCCAGCCTGTTAGTGACATCTCTGCGCAGCTCTGCTATTTCCTGCTTATATGAGCGCTCCATTCTCTGTACACAGGCTTCAAAATCATGTTTGTTTGGGAGGGCCTTGATGTAGGCCTCCATATCCCAGCTAGTGAATGATCTGGGAATCTGGGGAGTGACAAGCTGATCAGACTGACTCATTCTCTGAGTCTGCAGGGGATCTGGCACGCTGTCTGTTTCTGGTGTGAGGTGTGGAGCGCTGTGAAGCAGCTCCCTGTAAGCTTGTGTGTGAGCCTGAGGAACGGGTCGGCGCCATCTTGTATGAGGGGGGGTGCGCTGTTTAGAGCCCAGTCGGGTGAAGAATCTGTCTATATCCCCCTCTTTTTGTGGATCAGGGGTGTGCTGGGTGTCTCCCCCACCTCTCCTCCCCATTACCGACCTGTCGGCTAAAGTTGTGAAGTGGTACGAGCTTCAGAACGTCCGGTGTGTGCGGGAGCTCCAGCAGGACACGTCTGCTCACTCCATGCGCTAGGCCACGCCCCGTCGTCTGTTTATTAGCCAATGCTTTATGGCCTCTCCTAGGTTGGCCAGATTTGTTAACTCAAGGATCAATCTTCCACCCTACATCTTGGCCACTGGCTTTTGAGGCCTGATTGTTGAATCTCAGGTTCTCAGGCATTTTGCATTCTATAATTCTAACTTTGCTTCCCACAAGAGTTATCATTGAACATTCTTTATTTACGAAGTTGGAGGTAGAACAACATTGTCCTTAGTGCAATCAAAAGTCAGGTGTCCACCCTGTCTATTTTCAACCTCATCTTGCTGTTCATTCATTGATTGACACTTCTATAAAGGGGGTTACATATCTTACTGCCTCTGTTGGGTTTCCCTTCCAATTGTAGGATTTGAATCTAGTATTGTTGGTACTACAAAGACCTTTATTTGAACCCTCTCCTTGAAGTTACTATCCCATAAGGTGTCCATAATAAAGGTTTCTGAGTTATCTGTGTTATTCTCTGGTAAGCCCCACTTGATTTTTCATGAAGACATATTTTTTTTTTAATATGGACTAACTTTTTCCAAAAGTGCTCTTTGCTTTTCACCTTCGTGAGGATAACTAGTTACAATCCATTTCTCTCCAAGGAGATCACTTTTTATTTCCTGGATGTGATGAGTGCCTAATCAGGGTTTACCTTTAAGTGACTGCTTCATTTAGACAGATGGTCTATGTCTGCTATTCCAGAAGGTCCTAATAGAGGTTATCTGGCTTCCAGATCCCCTATTTTTAGGTGGATTCAATAGATTATTGTTCCGATGACTTTGGAGGTTAAGTGCCTTCTCTTTCTTTAAGGCCGATGTACCTGCCTCCTCATATGCTAGTTTTGGTCAAAGGGTTCTGCAAATTGCTATGTATTGTTTGTGCTTGTCCCTTCAGTTTGGACTGCTTTTGGATATTCTTAGGTTTCTTACTATCAAAGTGTTTACCCCTATGGATGACAGGACAAAAATCACTGTAATACAGCTACTTCCTCTCATATGTAATCTTTTTTTTTTTTTTTAACTGCTTGCTAAAACTAAGCAGGTGTAAGGTTTTAAAGGATTATAGCCCTAAGTGGGCTGACCCTTCGTTTTCTATGCGCCGAAAGTAAATTTCTCTTCTAGACAGCAGTATCACCCTAGGAATCTTACTATCATCTTACTAAATGGAGTCTGGGAAAAGATTTTTTGGTTTGGTAACAATATTATATATATATATATATATATATATATATATATATATATATATATATATATATATATATATATATATATATATATATATATATATATATATATATATATATATATAAAATCATATTTAATGTGATAAAACAGAAGTACTTGCACTGTTGCAATTATCCAATGTTCAAGAAAGGTCAGGAGAAATGGTAACGTGCAGTCTGCAGTTTTGTGCTCATATTGTACTTTAGGTGGGAAAGGTAAAAGAATCAAATGTTACATCAGCATTTGCTATTAGTTGGCAATTAAATAATAGTTCACATTGCTTTCATCCTTTGGGAATAACATCTTTTTCACCTCTCATCTGCAAAAGCAGAAACATCCATTACGATGAAGACCTACAACACTTGTCACAATCTATCAGCTCCAGTTGACTGAAATTCCACTGACATATACTCTCTTAAAGCACAGCTTTTTCTTCCCCAAATTCCCTCTGTCCTTTAGCATACATGTAGCAGTCAAAGAAGATTACATCACACAATGCAGAAATGTAGAGGCATATGGCTGTTCTGTTACTAGCCAACAATAGAATAAAAATGCTTTTAAATAATATAGCGGTATAGAAATGTTTAGTCAAATTGTGAACATCAGTTGTGCATTGGTAATCCCCAGTGTCCAAACAAAACTGTCAATCTGAGAGGATTTGATGTTTTATGATAAAGAAGAAATATCCTTTTGTATATAAGATATATAGTGGGTATAGAAAATAATCACCTTCTTTAGAATAATCACATTTTGTTGCTTTGTAGCCTGAACTGAAGACAGACACAATTTTAGTTTTATCCAGCTGTGTTTACTCACTGCAATGTATAACATCCAGATGAAAGATATAACACCAACATGTGAGAGAAACATAAAAAAACAAAAACAAAATCACTGAGTTGTAAAAAGATCAAACCTAAAAATAACTTGTAAACTCAATCAGGTGTAGCGAATCACCTTCTTAAAGGCACACAAAGCCATTTGACTTTCAACTGTGATCAACTGTGGTCATTTTGATTAGCTCAGCTAGCTAAAATAGCTTTCCTAGAGCATTTCAGTCCCTGGCAGTGCAACTGAAGCAAACATAAAAGCCAGTCCTCCAGAAAGGCCACATGTAGTCATGATTGAGCTTTGCCAAAATGTACCTTCAAAAATCTGAGGCCACATGGAAATAGGTGTTCCGGTCAGATGAAATTAGAATTAAAATAGGACTGGAGCACTTGTCAGGATAGAAGAAAACTGATGGGGCAAAATACCATCTAATTCTTGAGGAAAACCCGCTGTCTTCTGCCAGAAAGTTGTAAATGTGAAAAAGATTTACCTTCCTTTTTTTTTTAAATCAAATAATTTTTTTATTTCTTTTATGTACAAACATCATAAACAACGATAACAACATAAACAACATACAACCTAGCACGTATAGAGAGGGAATAATAAAAAAAAAAAAGACAAACAACAACAACAAAAAAAAAACCCACCCCTGGCTCCCATGCCCCCCTTTCTCCCCATCGCTCCCACATCTATCTGGTCCCCTCTCATCATACATCCAGAATATCAAACCATCTTCTCCATATTTTTTTCAAATTTCCCTAGACTGCCTCTATGTAAAAAGGTATATTTTTCCTTAATTATGGTTTCCCGGGGGTGTGGCCTGACCTGGCATGAGGAGAGATGCTTGAATCCAGAGCTCCTGCCGCCACGGGAACAAACCGACTAATACCGAAGGTATTTGCACCGAAAATCTTGCCACGCTATGGGGACGGCTTCCCGATCCTCCTCCGCCTCTCGTTCCCGCTCCCCCAGGGCTCCCCCAGGGTCCCAGAGCCATAATATCCCGGAGATGTTCCGGAACACCAGGAGCAATATGGCGTCCTCACAGAACGGGCCTTCCCGCTCCCAGGCACAACCGACACCACTACTCATCCCGCCTCAGAATACCTCTCCTCCTGTTCCCCCTCACGGAGGAGGGATATCCCTTGAACCTGAGCTACAAACACCGATTTACCTACAAGATCTTCGATCCATTGCAGACGAAATTAAGAAAACCCTGGCTGCAGCCATTTCAGAGCTGCGGCTCGATATGCGGGACTTGACCGACAGGGTGAACGTAGTGGAAAGAGTGACGGAACGCCATGACACAGCCCTTCGCTCCACCGCCTCCTCCATCGACTCACATACGCTGCACTTGCATGACATGCAAAGGCACATCGAGGATCTTGACAACCGCGGCAGACGCCACAATCTCAGGATCCGCGGTATGCCCAAAGCAATAGAAGGAGATCAAATCACCCCTGCTGTCACCGCCGTTTTCAACAACCTCCTTCACAGGCATCCCCAGACCCCCATTCCAATGGACAGGATCCACCGGCACTGCGCCCTAAAGGCAGGAAAAATGATCCCCCACGCGATATTATTTGCTGCCTGGTGGACTATAAAATAAAAGAGGAAATTCTCAAGCAAGCAAGGGGTCAGCAGAAAATCCTCCACGGCAGCGCTCCCATTCAAATCTATCAGGATTTGTCAGGCATCACACTACAGCACAGGCGAGACCTCAAGCCATTACTGGACGTCCTGAGGGAGAGGAACATTCCTTACAAATGGAAATTCCCATTTTGCCTGTCCGCTTCCTCCCAGGGCCGCTCTGCCCTCTTAAAGGTGCCCGAGGATCTGCCACACTTCTGTGACCAACTTGGCATTCCAATGACGCAGGTGCCAAACTGGTACGCTCCTTTCCGCCCTCGAAGCTTCCATAACGCTACGGAGCGGGAATCCCCCATGGAGACGCTCTCCTTCTGCTCACAACTACAGGGCAGACTACCAACAGGGCCCCAGTCTCACCTGAACCCCCTCAGTCCAGGAGAGCCCGCCGGGGCCGCTGAAAAGGACATATGGTGTACCCTTTTTCTCTCTCGGTTGGCCCCGTTGGCCCCCTCTGAATGACACGCCACAAGAGACCCCTCTTTTTTGGGTCGTTGAACTTGCTGTTCTCTTTGGACTCAGTTACCCAGTGTTTTTATTTTTGTTTTTCACTTTGTTCTGCACCAAGTTGATTTACCCTAGCGCTCCACAGCACAACATTGAATGGTCATTTCGGACCACACGAGTGTCAATCTGCGACGAGGTCTCTCAGTTAACCACAGGCCGAATGAACACACCCTCTTACACCCAGCTCCTGAACTACCGAGCCACCTCTGAGTGAATCCTTAAACGGAAGCTCTCCCCATTGGACCAAACTCCTCGCACTATCCTCGATGTCTGCCCAACAACAACTACCCAGCCCTCTACTACATTTACCAGGATTCCAGAGGACTCAAAACCACACCCCTTGAAGAAATGACGTCAAGCTGGGTGCCACTCTCTTCCTGATCCGACGCCGGACTCCGCACAACGCCGCGAGACTTCACATCTGACGTAACGGACCATACCAACTGTGTGATCCGCTTCCTTCCATTACAACGCTGATGGACGAGCCATGCAGTTTCGGCGGATCATACTCAGCAAAGGAAAAGCACACGAACACTGCTAATTACGACCGCACTGCACACTCCGCGACTGGTCTTCTGACTGCTATCAAGAGAGGCAGCACTTTTGAAAGGTCGACCCACTCGTACCCCAGAATGCCCTACTGTACAGATCGACGTACGAGGTACTTGCAGTGAGGTACACCCACAGCCTGCATAAGCTACGTCGTCCCCTCTGGGTACTTCTTCATCTTGGCCTCACCAGGCGAGCATTAACGTCTTAGGACGCTTCTTTAGATGTTCATAGTAGCCTTGCTGTCATAGTCTTGCATCGTGTTTAGCTTCAATGGCACTTGATACTGGCAGTTATAATTGTGTAGAATGATGTGACAACTCTGGTAACCTATAGGGCCTCTTTCTCTAGCTCACATCAGCGTTCTCACGTATGTTCTATTGTATTACCTGTTATTCATGCCGCAAGACCAGCTCTCCCTCCAAGCCTGGCTACGAGACGCACCAGTCACCCGCGAACTTTCCGGGGGGGGTACAGTATTACACCTTAATTTTAACGCACCCAGGCTGGGAGGGACAGCTGATCTCATTAGATTACACCCACCTGTCCAACCATTTACCCCCCCATATAATTATTGCATCTAGGTTTCAATCGCTATTTCTCCACCATATATGCTTAAGTCATACCTTCTACCATACTAACTACCATCCTGTGGCGGCAGGTGACGATATCCACTTTTACTTTTATTTTTATCTCATTTATAGTTTTAGCTCCAGTTCGATTGCATTTGATTGCACACTCTCCTCACTGTCCTGCGTTAGACCAACCCCAAAACAGGTGCAGACCAGGGCGCGGTACCTTCATAGGGTGCCCGCGTTCTGGCCGTGCATTGTACTCGACCGATACCCATCCTAACTGAGGTTGTGGACATCCCTCTCCACACCTCTTCGGTTCCCCACCAGTGACTGACGTGTCACGAATCCTTCCTAGCCCGGCGGTGATTCCCTTCTCCCAATTTCCCTCTATCCTTACAACCCACCTACCCCACGATGCCCATGAACACCATCAATCCACGCGACTCAAACGTGCAACCTTCAACTAACTCCATCAAACTCTGCTCGCTCAACATTAGGGGGCTTAACACTCCTGAAAAGAGGTCCAAACTCTTATACTGCCTACGTCAATCAAAGACCCAGATAGCACTGATACAGGAAACCCACTTCCGAACTGACGTAATCCCAAAACTTACGGACCACTACTTCCCCACAGTACTCCACTCTTCCAACGATGAAGCAAAATCAAAGGGCGTATCCATTCTGGTCTCGAAACATTGCCCTTTCTCAGTTACCGCAGTACAGAGAGACCCTCAGGGCAAATTTCTCTTTCTCAAGGGTTCCATCTATGGTAAACATCTCACGATAGCCAACATATATGCGCCAAACACCAAACAAGTATCCTTCTTCCGCTCCACTCTCCAACACCTTACTAGCTTCCAGTCTGGCACATTGATTGTTGGCGGCGACTTTAATGTCGCTCTCAACCCTTCCATGGACACATCAAGCGGTACCTCCTCCCTGACTTACAGGGCACTCAAAGCTATTAAACTACAACTACACAATTTACTGCTCCACGACACGTGGCGCACATTGAACCCCACAACGAAGGACTTTACCTTCTTTTCTGCTCCGCACGGCAAATACAGTAGATTAGACCACTTCTTTCTATCCCAGAACGATTTGTCTAATCTAACCAAAGCCTCTATTGATCCGTCCATACTCTCTGACCACAACCCTATTTCAATGACTCTCATTATACCTGCAGCGCGCCCCAAGAACCCCATTTGGAGACTAGACGGTTCCCTATTGACAGACCCAGTCAACGCACAACGAGTGACTGACTGCCTCACAAATTACTTTACTGAAAACTCCTCTGAGACCACTACACCATCAGTCATCTGGGCCGCACACAAATGCGTTGTTCGGGGTGAATTGATAGCCATAGCCACACAAAGGAACAAGTATAGAAATGCACGTATCACTGAATTAACCACACGCATTCGTACGCTAGAACAGGCCCACAAGGCATCACTGGAGACGTCAGCTCTGGCTGCTCTCACTGAAGCCAGAGGGGAACTCCTGGAGACGCTCAACAGCACTCTAAAACGCAAATTTGCACTAACGCAAAAGCTTTATTATGAATTCAGTAATAAAGCCGGCAAACTCCTTGCGAGAGCTCTCCAATCCAAAAGGGCTTCACAGACGATCCATAAAATACGCCGTCCAGCAGGTGATGTAGCGGTCTCTAACAAAGAAATCTCGGACCAATTCGTTCGATATTTTTCTGACCTTTATAACCTCCCAAAAACACAATTTCTTGCGAATCACACGGACCGCACGACCGCCATTTCTGACTTTTTAGCGCGATACAGCCCCACTCCCCTCTCCTTAAACGACTCCCAAAACTTAGACCAACCTCTTTCTACGGAGGAAATCCTTTTAGCACTGAAACAAATGAAAACGGGCAAGAGCCCTGGCCCAGATGGACTATCGGTCAGTTACTACAAAACATTCCCGACTTTACTGATCCCCAACCTCACCAAAGCCCTCAACAATCTCACCCCTGACTCACCATCCCACAAGGATATTCTAGAAGCACATGTAACCCTTATCCCCAAACCTGGCAAAGATCCCACGTTGGTATCAAACTATCGCCCAATATCACTACTCAATGTAGATGTTAAATTATACGCCAAAACCTTAGCGAATCGCATCCTACCCCTTATCCCAAACCTCATATTGCTAGATCAGGCTGGTTATGTCCCGGGCAGGGAGGCCCGGGACAACACCACAAAGGCGCTGAACATTCATCATTGGCTCTCCACTACCTCCACCCCGGGATTCTTCCTCTCCCTTGATGCAGAGAAGGCATTTGACAGGGTGGCCTGGGATTACATGGAAGCCGCGTTACGGGCGATAGGCCTTCCACCCCGCATGCTGCAGATGATTATGGCCCTATACTCTCTCCCCACGGCAAGAATCCGAGTTAATGGTACCCTGTCGGACGCCTTCTCTGTATCCAACGGAACCCGACAGGGCTGTCCCTTGTCACCTTTAGTTTTTATTCTGACCATGGAACCTCTACTCCGTAGACTCAGGGAGAATCCCTCCATTAAAGGCATAGATATTAAACGCAAGCAATACAAAATGGCCGCCTACGCCGATGATATTTTACTATTTCTGACCGAACCCATCACCACCATCCCCAACTTGCTGGCTGACTTCTCACATTTTCAGGCTATTTCCAACCTAAAAATTAATTTCGAAAAAATCCAAAGCCCTCAATATCACCCTGCCCAACACTACGGTATCCCAATGCACACTCAATTTTCCTTTTAGTTGGGAAAAACAGGCCATATCCTATCTGGGAATTAAGATCCCTGCAAATCTGAAGGATCTATACGCGAGCAACTTCGCACCAGCGCTCACATCAATACAAGGTGATCTGCAGAAATGGTATTTGGGATCTTTTTCCTGGATGGGTAGAATCGCCATTATCAAAATGAATGTCTTACCCAGACTCCTCTACCTCCTTCAGGCCATCCCCATAAAATTACCACCCTCCTTCTTTAAATCATATAAACACATGTGCAGACTCTTCATCTGGGCTTCTAAAACCCCACGTCTTTGCTGGGATAGGCTGACACTACCTAAACCCTTGGGAGGCTTAGGGCTCCCAAATATTCAAAAATACTACTGGGCTTGCCACCTAACCAGGGCAATAGACTGGCATATTCACCATCCCTCGAAGGATTGGATTGCTTTAGAAGACTCCTTTGCCAACTTACCACTTAGGAACGCACCATGGATAGGAACTGCATCTATCCCCAAAGAATACACAACACATCCCCTCATAGGAACCACTCTCACCATATTTAAAATGACCAGCAAAATACTCACAATCAACCCTTCCACTGGTCCCATGACGCCCCTAGACATCAATCCGGAATTTCCACCCGGGCTCACACTTAAGGACCCCACTCTTAATGCACGTGCGTTCAACGCCAGAGCACAAAGTTTCTTTTGCAACGTTTCCCTCCTATCATACGACGAACTCCTACTCTCCTTCCCGGACTACGATATCCCTTTCTACAAATATCTCCAACTGCGACACTTTTTTCCTCCCACAAACAAACTACTTACTGGCATACGGATCTCTCACCCTTTGAACTCATCTGCTCTAGTACGGAACCTCAGCGCCATCTAATATCCTCCATCTACTCTCTCCTACACTCGAACTATGCAATTAAGGAAGACAGGCTGATTCGACAATGGGAGTCTGACCTTTCTATAGACCTCTCTCCCATTGAATGGGACCAAATCTTCACTCTCCTGCATAAAGGTTCAATCAACGTCACAACTAGGGATGAGCTTCGAGTTCGAGTCGAACTCATGTTCTACTCGAACATTGGCTGTTCGCAAGTTCGCCGAACAGCGAACAATTTGGGGTGTTCGCGGCAAATTCGAATGCCGCGGAACACCCTTTAAAAGTCTATGGGAGAAATCAAAAGTGCTAATTTTAAAGGCTTATATGCAAGTTATTGTCATAAAAAGTGTTTGGGGACCCGGGTCCTGCCCCAGGGGACATGGATCAATGCAAAAAAAAGTTTTAAAAACGGACGTTTTTTCAGGAGCAGTGATTTTATTAATGCTTAAAGTCAAACAATAAAAGTGTAATATCCCTTTAAATTTCGTACCTGGGGGGTGTCTATAGTATGCCTGTAAAGGGGCGCATGTTTCCTGTGTTTAGAACAGTCTGACAGCAAAATGACATTTGGAAGGAAAAAACTCATTTAAAACTAGCCGCGGCTATTGCATTGCCGACAATACACATAGAAGTTCATTGATAAAAACGGCATGGGAATTCCCCACAGGGGAACCCCGAACCAAAATAAAAAAAAAAAATGATGTGGGGGTCCCCCTAAATTCCATACAAGGCCCTTCAGGTCTGGTATGGATATTAAGGGGAACCCCAGCCAAAATTGAAAAAAAAAATTGACGTGGGGTTCCCCCTAAATTCCATACCAGACCCTTCAGGTCTGGTATGGATTTTAAGGGGAACCCCGCGCCAAAAAAAAAAAAAAAAAACGGCGTGGGGTCCCCCTAAAAATCCATACCAGACCCTTATCCGAGCACGCAACCTGGCAGGCCGCAGGAAAAGAGGGGGGGACGAGAGTGCGGCCCCCCCCCCCTCCTGAACCGTACCAGGCCACATGCCCTCAACATTGGGAGGGTGCTTTGGGGTAGCCCCCCAAAACACCTTGTCCCCATGTTGATGAGGACAAGGGCCTCATCCTCACAACCCTGGCCGGTGGTTGTGAGGGTCTGCGGGCGGGGGGCTTATCGGAATCTGGAAGCCCCCTTTAACAAGGGGACCCCCAGATCCCGGCCCCCCCCCTGTGTGAAATGGTAAGGGGGTACTTACCCCTACCATTTCACTAAAAAACTGTCAAAAATGTTAAAAATGACAAGAGACAGTTTTTGACAATTCCTTTATTTAAATGCTTCTTCTTTCTTCTTTCTTCCTTCATCTTCTTCTGGTTCTTCTGGCTCTTCTGGTTCTTCCTCCGGCGTTCTCGTCCAGCATCTTCTCCGCGGCGTCTTCTATCTTCTTCTCCTCGGGCCGCTCCGCACCCATGGCATGAGGGGGAGGCTCCCGCTCTTCTCTTCATCTTCTTCTCTTCTTCATCTTCTTCTTCATCTTCTTCTTCTTCTTCCTTCTTCTCTTCTTCTCTTCTTCCTGTCTTCTGCGGGCCGCTCCGCAGCCATGCTGGCATGGAGGGAGGCTCCCGCTGTGTGACGGCGTCTCTTCGTCTGACGGTTCTTAAATAACGGGGGGCGGGGCCACCCGGTGGCCCCGCCCCCCTCTGACGCACGGTGACATGACGGGACTTCCCTGTGGCATTCCCCGTGACGTCACAGGGAAGTCCCTCAAGTCACCGTGCGTCAGAGGGGGGCGGGGTCACCGGATGGCCCCGCCCCCCGTTATTTAAGAACCGTCAGACGAAGAGACGCCGTCACACAGCGGGAGCCTCCCACCATGCCAGCATGGCTGCGGAGCGGCCCGCAGAAGACAGGAAGAAGAGAAGAAGAGAAGAAGGAAGAAGAAGAAGAAGATGAAGAAGAAGATGAAGAAGAGAAGAAGATGAAGAGAAGAGCGGGAGCCTCCCCCTCATGCCATGGGTGCGGAGCGGCCCGAGGAGAAGAAGATAGAAGACGCCGCGGAGAAGATGCTGGACGAGAACGCCGGAGGAAGAACCAGAAGAGCCAGAAGAACCAGAAGAAGATGAAGGAAGAAAGAAGAAAGAAGAAGCATTTAAATAAAGGAATTGTCAAAAACTGTCTCTTGTCATTTTTAACATTTTTGACAGTTTTTTAGTGAAATGGTAGGGGTAAGTACCCCCTTACCATTTCACACAGGGGGGGGGCCGGGATCTGGGGGTCCCCTTGTTAAAGGGGGCTTCCAGATTCCGATAAGCCCCCCGCCCGCAGACCCTCACAACCACCGGCCAGGGTTGTGAGGATGAGGCCCTTGTCCTCATCAACATGGGGACAAGGTGTTTTGGGGGGCTACCCCAAAGCACCCTCCCAATGTTGAGGGCATGTGGCCTGGTACGGTTCAGGAGGGGGGGGGGGCCGCACTCTCGTCCCCCCCTCTTTTCCTGCGGCCTGCCAGGTTGCGTGCTCGGATAAGGGTCTGGTATGGATTTTTAGGGGGACCCCACGCCGTTTTTTTTTTTTTTTTTTGGCGCGGGGTTCCCCTTAAAATCCATACCAGACCTGAAGGGTCTGGTATGGAATTTAGGGGGAACCCCACGTCAATTTTTTTTTTCAATTTTGGCTGGGGTTCCCCTTAATATCCATACCAGACCTGAAGGGCCTTGTATGGAATTTAGGGGGACTCCCACATCATTTTTTTTTTTTAATTTTGGTTCGGGGTTCCCCTGTGGGGAATTCCCATGCCGTTTTTATCAATGAACTTCTATGTGTATTGTCGGCAATGCAATAGCCGCGGTAGTTTTAAATGTGTTTTTTCCTTCAAAATGTCACTTTGCTGTCAGACTGTTCTAAACACGGGAAACATGCGCCCCTTTACAGGCATACTATAGACACCCCCCAGGTATGAAATTTAAAGGGATATTACACTTTTATTGTTTGACTTTAAGCATTATTAAAATCACTGCTCCTGAAAAAACGGACGTTTTTAAAACTTTTTTTTGCATTGATTCATGTCCCCTGGGGGAGGACCCGGGTCCCCAAACACTTTTTATGACAATAACTTGCATATTAGCCTTTAAAATTAGCACTTTTGATTATTCATGTTCGTGTCCCATAGACTTTAACGGCGTTCGCGTGTTCGAACGAATTTTTTTCCTGTTCGCATGTTCTGGTGCGAACCGAACAGGGGGGTGTTCGGCTCATCCCTAGTCACAACCCAGGAAAACAGATATAAGCTGTTTTCCAAATGGTATAGGACCCCAGACAAAGTGCACCACTTCCACCCGACGGTACCCTCCACCTGTTGGAGATGCAATTCAGCGCGCGGCACCCTCCTCCACATTTGGTGGGACTGCCCCATCATCCAACCTTTTTGGCTGGAGATCCACCACTTAATCTCGTATATCACTACCTACACGCCGGATTTTTCTCCCGCACAATACCTCCTTCACCACACCAAGACCTCACTAGGTTCCTATAAAAAATCGCTCACACTACATCTAATCAATGCCGCCAACCTCTGTATCCCACTCCTTTAGAGGACCACTACCCCCCCTACAATACAAGACTGGATCAATCGAGTTGACAAAATCGCAGACATGGAAAACCTTATTAATAAGGCCCAAGACAACCCGTCCAAATTCCACAACACTTGGGCGTGCTGGCTCCCCTACAAACAATCCACACCCCAGGATACACATCCCCCCACCTCATCACCTCGTCCGTAAGATCTAACCACCCGCAACCTCATCTCACCGAATTGCCAATTATTTGACATCCCAGGTCGTCCACACCAGACGTGAAACCCACTAGCCCCGGGAGGGCTACTACACACTCCCCTTGCTATTACCACAGTTCAAACACTCTATGTACTACTGCACCCCCTGGGTACACAGTAAGAACATGCTTTGATCACGTCCCTGTAACACCCCCCCCTCCTCCCATCACCCTCCTCCCCCATCACACCCCCCCCCTCTCCCTCCTCACCTCATCCCGCCGTTTGCACACCCCTTTCTTTAATCTGCAACGAAACTGACTTAGCAATCTCCACATATCGTCCCATGCCCGACCCAACTTCAAAGGTACCTGGTCGCCCCCCCATCCACAGCAAGTTCCCTCACGAGGGGTGGATGGTTCTCGGGTGATCAAGTGCAGAGTATAGTTTGCTTGGCATGGACAACTACCTACTGACACTAGTTGAAATTGCGCCTTTCAATGTACCCTCCTCCCGAGAGGTAGCGCACACATCCTTTGTTGAAGAGTACAGGATATCCTGCCTCATTAATATGTATGTTTTCATTTCTGAACATTGTAATGTAATATGTAATCTACATGTTGATTATACCCTGTATTCATGAAAATTTTCAATAAACTTCTTTGAAAAAAAAAAAAATGATGGTTTCCCTTGCATTTTCCATTCTGCTACTGTAGGTGCATATGGTGACAGCAATGTTTGTACTATAAGCTTACGAGCCCGAGATAAACTTTATTTATTGATACCATGTATTCCCCCGGAGTTCTTCATTCGTCCATGATACTCAGGAGACATCATCCCGGTTCTATAGACATCTTAATCTCAAATATATTATTAATCATAGATACCACCGCGTACCAATAGCGATGAAGTTTAGGGCATCTCCATATCATGTGTATTAGGTTGGCTGTCCTCCCTTTACATCTAGGGCATTGGTCTGTATTCCTCCGTTTCCATTTAAATAATTTCTCGGGTGTATAATGTACCCTATGTAGCATGAATAGTTGTGTTAAATTTTGAGTTGGAGATAGAGAAGCCAAAGGTATTGCCGACAGTGCCAATGTCCACTGTTCATCAGAAATTTTCCCTATATCACCCACCCATGTTGATCTTGCAGGTATAATCACAGCACCTGTAGTTTTCTCATATAATATATCATATAATTGTGATATCAAACCCTTTTTTCTTTCCATGTTATTGAGCAAGGCTATTACCACTCATTTTTTAAACTTAAATTCATGCGATCGGCCCTGTGCTTTTAATGCATGCCTAAGCTGTAAAAATTGAAAAAATCTTTGGTTTGGGATATTATATTCATTTCTTAATTCACTAAAAGTTTTCATCTCATCTTCCTGAAATAACTGTATCATGTACCTTAGTCCCTTCTGCCTCCAAATTTCAAACCCTTCCAGTTTCAACAATTCCGTATAGCTACTATTGTTCCATATTGGAGTATATGACGCATATCCCTTTATTCCAGTAATTCTCCTCATTTCCTGCCATACCTTATCAAATAATAATCCCATAAAAATCCTTTATCAGACAATTGATTTCTCGACTCTAATAGGGAAATGAATGGGTAGTCTTCATAAACTGATAGTAACATCCTCTGTTTAGGATCAGAGTCGGATACTGTTGGCCAACCATAAAAATGTTGTAATTGAGTCCACCTTCTTCTTTGGTTAGCATTAATGTTGTTAATTTTATACATGGTTGCTTTTTCCTCCAAATCAGCTCTCTAAATAGAGATTCTATTTTTCTAAACCAAGGTACTGTATTCCATATAGGTGAATTATTAAACATATAAAGTAGTTGCGGGGTCCAAATCATTTTGATAAGATTTGTTCTACCTATCACCGTCAGGGGTAACTTACACCAGCTACGGCTTTTATCCTTAAAGTTTTTTAATAGAGGTTTCAAGTTCAAGTTAATATAGTCTTTTACATCCTGAGAGATTTCTATCCCCAGATATTTCATTGTATCCTTACTTTCAATTTTGGAGGCTTGATTTAATAGAGGGGTTTTTAACTCATCTAGGGGTAATAATATGGATTTATCCCATCTGGAAACCCGAAAATAGCCCAAATATGGAGACAAGGCTCATAAGTTCCGTTAATGAATTTGAGGTGTCCCCCAGGAAAATAATAGCATCATCTGCATAAAGGGCTATTTTATCCTCTCTTCCTGGCCGACGGAATCCTATTATTTCTGTTGATTGTCTAATGGCAAGGGCAAGAGGCTCCACTGCTACAGCGAACAATAATGGGGACAGGGGGAAGCCCTGCCTTGTCCCTCTTGATAGGGTAAACGGACTGGATAGTGTAATATTAATTCTTACCCTTGCTTTAGGGTCCTTATATAGTATTTTGACCCATTTTAGAAATCCCGGGCCTATACCAAATGCTTCCAATACAGCCCATAGGTATTCCCACTCCACCATATCAAAGGCTTCTAAACACAATATTGCTCTAGATCCCATGTTTTCCATAGGTAATTTCAAGTTCAAGAATAACCTGTGAATGTTTGTTGATTCAGCTCTCTTTGGAATGAAACCCGTTTGATCCTCATGTATAAAACTGTTAATGTAATTTGATAACCTGTTTGCAAGAACCGTAGCCAGAATCTTGATATCTGAGGTGAGGAGAGATATTGTCACGTACCTTGTGGACGAGCCCGACTTGCAGGGGATGGCCTCTCTTGCGGCTCCGACTCGAGGGCCCTGGTAGGGTATACAGGAAGCACAAGAGTCAGGAGTGGCACGAGTGCCTGGCAGGATCAACAGCCGGAGGTTGGTCTGGAACTCTGGAAACACTGTGCAGTGGAGATTAAGCTGAGCTGGTAGGTAGACTGGAACACTGGTGCAACAGACTGGAACTGGATAGCAGGCTGGAACACACAGGACAGCAGACTGGAACACTGGTGCAGCAGACTGGAACCACACAGCAGACTGGAACTGGATAGCAGGCTGGAACACACAGGACAGCAGACTGGAACACTGGTGCAGCAGACTGGAACCACACAGCAGACTGGAACTGGATAGCAGGCTGGAACACACAGGACAGCAGACTGGAACACTGGTGCAGCAGACTGGAACCACACAGCAGACTGGAACTGGATAGCAGGCTGGAACACACAGGACAGCAGATTGGAACACTGGTGCAGCAGACTGGAAGGTCAGACAAGCCGGATCGATAGCCAAGCGGACTGTAGATGAGCCGAAGGGTCAGGCAGAAGAGTGGTCAGACAAGCCGGGGTCTGATGCAGGCAGAAAGCAGGGATGGTCGGAGACAAGCCGGGATCAGATGCAGGCAGACAGCTAGGATAATCAGGAACAAGCCGGGTCTAGTACAGGAAACAGGTTCTTAGGAAGTGCACACTTAACGCTGTAGAGAAGACAGCAAGATTCTCATGTGACAGATCAGTTTAAATAGCCCGCCTGGTGCGCGCGCGCATGCGTGCGACTGCCCGCACAGGGCATCTGATACTGACAGAACTTGCCTGACAGATATAGGGCGATAAGACTCAGGTAACATTGGGTCCTTTCCCTGTTTAGGAATCACTATTATTATCGTTTCCTGCATTGATTCTGAAATTTTTTGTTTTTCAAACGCGTCGTTTAGTACCTCTAAAAGTTCTGGTAGCAGAATCTTATCAAATTTTTTATATATCTCTGTCAGTAGTCCATCCATCCCTGGTGCTTTATTATTATGGACAATTTAGTAGGAAAACCTGCGCTAATGAGCAAGACAAAATAAAAAATTGCTTGAAAAGTGCAATGTGCAGCTGCAACAAAATACTTCAAATATCAAATAAAGTGTAAAAAACCATATAAACTAAATTTGTGCGCTAGCATAAATAAATCATTCTAATGAAATTTACAACTAAGAAGCTCCTTGGGAGTACTACCCAGGAGCTTCAATGAATTTAAATCCCAGTGCAGAGAAATAACACAATAAAATAAAATAAAGCATACAAAGATTATGAATTAAAACACATCTCCATGACAGAAATTGTGAATAATTCTGAAAAAACATGAAAGTGAAAGTTCAAAAAAATTGCGATCGGACCCCCAATCGCTTAAAAAACACCACATTAAGTCCATGAAAGACAAGTAGTATAAAGAGGATAAAACGTTCCTTAGGTGTGTCATATCAGGGTAGAAAGGTGAAAAATATAGGGACACTTCCAAGCCACTGATAGTTGCGGGAGAGGAGTAATGGATGTACCCTTACCGCACTTGATGGACCTCCTCTATGGCGAGGTCATACGAGCTTGCAGATATAACCCTCTGCAGGGACAGATGGATAACGATGTCCGGGTCTTGTTTGTAAGCGCCTCTCACTCAAAAACTGATCTTTACTGCTTCAGCGTCAGGAGGGAGACTCATTATTCAAAAGATCCATGGATAGGAAAAGAGGGGAAAAAAAAGGGAACTCCAATAGTGTAGTAGAAATAATAAGGAGTCTATTACCTTAATTGACCTTAGGTCTTAATACAAAAATACAAGTAAAAATGTGTTTGATTAAAAAGCCGGCATAAAACAAAGGCTGAACGCCCGTGCAAACATAGGATGCGTGATGGCAAGCACTGCAAGGCCACACCCTACATGTTTCGTCATACGTGACGTCTTCTACGGGGCACGTGAGTCTCCCTCCTGGCGCTGAAGCAGTAAAGATCAGTTTTTGAGTGAGAGGCGCTTACAAACAAGACCCGGACATCGTTATCCATCTGTCCCTGCAGAGGGTTATATCTGCAAGCTCGTATGACCTCGCCATAGAGGAGGTCCATCAAGTGCGGTAAGGGTACATCCATTACTCCTCTCCCGCAACTATCGGTGGCTTGGAAGTGTCCCTATATTTTTCACCTTTCTACCCTGATATGACACACCTAAGGAACATTTTATCCTCTTTATACTACTTGTCTTTCATGGACTTAATGTGGTGTTTTTCAAGCGATTGGGGGTCCGATCGCAATTTTTTTGAACTTTCACTTTCATGTTTTTTCAGAATTATTCACAATTTCTGTCATGGAGATGTGTTTTAATTCATAATCTTTGTATGCTTTATTTTATTTTATTGTGTTATTTCTCTGCACTGGGATTTAAATTCATTACAGCTCCTGGGTAGTACTCCCAAGGAGCTTCTTAGTTGTAAATTTCATTAGAATGATTTATTTATGCTAGCGCACAAATTTAGTTTATATGCTTTATTATTATGGGTTTGTGTAAATGCAAGTCTTAACTCTTCCAGGGATATAGGACTATCGAGAGATTCTCTATCCTCCGTTTTAAGTTAAGATTTACCTTCCAACATGACAATGTCCCAATGCACACAGCATTAATGACCACACAGTGGTTGAAGGAGAAAAGGGTGAATATCCTTGCATGGCCTAGTCAGAGCCCAGACTTAAACTCCATTAAAAATCAGTGCAATGATTTGAAGACTGCAGTCCACAAACGGTCACCATCAAATTGAACTAAACTTGAGCAGTTCTGCAAAGAAGTCCAGATGTGCAAAGTTAGTAGAGACATACCCCAACAGACTAAAGGCTGTAATTAAAGCAAAGGGTGGTTCAACAAAATACTGACTTGTTCTTATTCTCTTTGGAGAAGAGACGCTTGAGAGGGGATATGATTTCAATATACAAATACGGTACTGATGACCCCACAATAGGAATAAAACTTTTTCGCAGAAAAGAGATTAACAAGACTCGTGGCCACTCATTAAAATTAGGAGAAAAGAGATTTAACCTTAAACTACGTAGAGGGTTCTTTACTGTAAGAGTGGCAAGGATGTGGAATTCCCTTCCACAGGTGGTGGTCTCAGCGGGAGCATCGATAGCTTCAAGAAACTATTAGATAAGCACCTGAATAACCGCAACATACAGGGATATACAATGTAATACTGACACATAATCACACATAGGTTGGACTTGATGGACTTGTGTCTTTTTCAACCTCACCTACTATGACACAAGAAGGTGATCCTTTTTCTAACTCAGTTATTCTCGTTTTGATTTGTTTTGTTTTTTTATAACATGTTGATGTTATATCTTTCACTTGGATGTTATAGGTTGCACTGAGTAAATACAGCTGGATAAAACAAAAACTGTGTTTGTCTTTAATTCAGGCTGCTAAGCAACAAAATTTGATTATTTTAAAGGGGGTGATTCTTTTCTATACCCACTGTATAAGAACATCTTTAAAAATATGTTGATTACATGACAATCTTACTTCACTCAGCTTCTGTGCACTTAGTCGTCAGCCTTTGCATTACATTTACCTTTTATTGGGTCTCTAAGTTATTCATAACTTAGGAGAAAGTATTAAACAGATGTCACAAGACTGTAAACAGATTGCCTGTAAAGTTTGTCCATTATCTTTGCCTATTTCTCAAAATATTTCATGTTTGCCTGTTATGTATAAATGTATAAACATTTTGACCATATTGTAAAGCCAAACCTTGCTTTTTCTTTAGTAGAGTGGGGAAATGTGTCAGGTTTTTTAAGCTGGAAATGTTCTCTTTTTTCTGTTGTATCTCTGGGACAGGAATCGAAGGGAGATCTCCCCAATGTATGTAAATAATCTCCCCAATGAGATGTAAAGCCAAATTTAATATAATAAATAGAAGACTCAGAACATATAGTCTCACCTGTACAACTCCCACTCAAATGAGTTTCACCCCACAAAGGGCCAAATCCTGGAGTCATTGATGATAAGGCTTTTTGTTGGTTGAAGAGCTTTGGAGCAGGAGGTGAACAGACAAGACTATTATTATTATACAGGATTTATATAGTGACAACAGTTTGTGCAGCACTTTACAGCATGAGGGCAGACAGTACAGTTACAATACAATTTAATACAGGAGGAATCAGAAGGGCCTGCTCATTAGAGCTTACAATCTAGGACTATATAGTGTGAATCCTCTATTTGTTATATTATAGCTGGTTTCACATTAGTGGGGGCATCAGTGTGGCTCATTCATTTCCACTTAAGAAGTGGAACAGCTGAGCGGGGACACGTTCTTAGACATAAATCTGGGGGGAGCTGGAGGTACAGTGAGGCAAGTTTGGAGTGGCATAGCTACTATTGATTCCACAAACTAGAAGAATATTTACTACAACGGGAGAAAAAGCAGTTACAATGGATAATGTAGGCATGATATTTTCGAAATCCTTTTCAGGTGCACTTCAAAGAAATGGGTGTCCAGTACTTCTTTCTGTAACTTTAGGTAAAGATGAAGCATTTTTTTTTTTTTACCCAACTCTATTTACCTTTGTAATCACTATTTTCTGTTTTACCATTCTATTATACACACTATATGTGGAGCCTATTGAACTGTATTTTCTGGTTAAGTGTCTTTATTTAAAGGTGTCCTGATATATATGTCAAATTGGATGCTGTTCTTGTACTCCAATGTAAAACATGTCAGACATACTCCAGTCGTTGTTGTAATTTGATTATAAAAAAAAAAAATTACAATATTTACAGTGCAGTTTCCATCTCCTTGTACAGCTCAACCCTGGTTCTGCCCTAGCATAGACTTTGCGACCATGTAGTCAATTGCAGGTGTGTGAGAGAGGAGACAGAATCTGGATGGACGGAGACTCGGAATGGATAAAAAGGAAAATGAACAATAAACTAACAGTAATCTGGATGTAAGCAGAAAAGTTTTTTTCACATTATGTATTTTTGTTTAGTCTGACAATGAACAAATATCCTTTGTAAACTGAAAGCCTTAGGTTGTCCTTTAGGCTAAAAGGTTCATCATTGTGGCACATTAAAACTACAGCATCCAGTGACTACATGTCTAATTGATTACAAAATAGTAATAAATATCAATATTGTGTGTGATTGCCAAGTTCCTAAGCTGTTAATAATGAAATCATATACAATATAATATATGTAAAAAGAGTGCAGCGCTAAAAAATAAAATATAAAAAAATAAAAGTGCACTTGTGCAAATACAAACAAATATACTAATATGCAGATTATCAATTGTATATAAAGAATAATAACTGTGAATAAAGTTTGAAGATACATATGCAAAATTACATCACATGTGAATAAAGTGCAAACAAAAAGTTAATTTAACCACTTGCCGACTGCCACACGCAGATATACTGCGGCAGAATGGCACGTGCAGGCAAAGTAACGTATGGGTACGTTACTTGCCTCCCCCAGTGCCCAAGGCGGTCGGCTTCTGTCCCAGAGCGATCAGAGGTGAGGGGGAGGCCATCCATTCAAGGCCACCCCCTCGCGATCGCTCCCAGCCAATGAGATTCTTTCTCTGCGGCTGTATAGTAAACAGCGGCAGAGGAAGTGATGTAATTGCTCCTCGGCTCGGTATTTTCCGTTCCGGCGCCGAGGAGTGAAGACATCGATGTGAGAGCACAAACACTACACACACAGCAAAACACACCAGGCACACTTTACACCCCCCATCACCCCCCCGATCACCCCCTAATCACCCCCCCTGTCACAGTGATACCAAGCAGTTTTTTTTTTCTGATTACTGCATTGGTGTCAGTTTGTGACAGTTAGTGTGGTAGGGCAGTTAGTGTTAGCCCCCTTTAGGTCTAGGATACTCCCCTAACCCCCTAAAAAAGTTTTAACCCCTTGATCACCCCCTGTTGCCAGTGTCACTAAGCGATCATTTTTCTGATCGCTGTATTAGTGTCACTGGTGACGCTAGTTAGGGAGGTAAATATATGGGTTCGCCGTCAGCGTTTTATAGCGTCAGGGACCCCCATATACTACCTAATAAAGGTTTTAACCCCTTGATTGCCCCCTAGTTAACCCTTTCACCAGTGATCACCGTATAACTGTTACGGGTGACGCTGGTTAGTTAGTTTATTTTATATAGTGTCAGGGCACCCGTCATTTATTACCTAATAAAGGTTTAGCCCCCTGATCGCCCGGCGGTAATATAACTTAGTTTTTAGGGTCAGATAGGGTCTGCGTCACCCCAAGCAGCGTCAGGTTAGCGCCAGTACCGCTAACACCCACGCACGCAGCATACACCTCCCTTAGTGGTATAGTATCCGAACGGATCAATATCTGATCCGATCAGATCTATACTAGCGTCCCCAGCAGTTTAGGGTTCCCAAAAACGCAGTGTTAGCGGGATCAGCCCAGATACCTGCTAGCACCTGCTTTTTGCCCCTCCGCCCGGCCCAGCCCACCCAAGTGCAGTATGGATCGATCACTATCACTTACAAAACACTAAACGCATAACTGCAGCGTTCGCAGAGTCAGGCCTGATACCTGCGATTGCTAACAGTTTTTTTGGTAGAGTTTTGGTGAACTGGCAAGCACCAGCCCCAGGCAGCATCAGGTTAGTGCCAGTAGCGCTAACACCCAGGCAAGCACTCCCTTATGAAGTCACGTGGGTCGTGACGTCACACGTAGGGACGGGACAGGCACTCTATGTTTGATTTGTGTTACGAGCTCGCCGCTCGTCGGATCTCCGCTCAGTATCTATGTTTTTAATGTGAGTATTTTTTGTGCTTTAATAAAATCTGATTTTATGCCAAACAATATCACACTATTGTGGGATCTTCCTTTGATTTTTATCTTGGTGACCCCGGGACACTACTTGAGGAGACGTATGTCCCCAGAGGAGACAAGCCAGGACAGGATTGTATTATTGCCGCCCCCACTACTGGTCGATTCTGTGGCTCCATTAACTAAAGGCTGCCATGCCTAAAATTGGCTAACGCGAGTACCCCATTACCTTCAGGTAAGGGGCCACTGCCCACCATTGTGTGCTGTGTTGCACGAAGAAAGAATAGCAGTCACTATTGTATTCAGTCACGTTAATCAGCATCAAGTGGATCACCTGTATACACATTTCTTGGACTTTATGTTGATTTTTATTTTTAAGTGGATCACTTTTTTATGCACGTTCATTTGTGGACTATATCTGCTTCAAAAGCACACGGTTGTATTGAAACTGTCACTTTTATTATGTGTTTATGAGCACCAGTCACGCTTAATGTACACTCGTTTGCTATGTGCCTACCTACATCAGGTACATATATAATTTTAGCCAGAGACTGTCATGCCATATTTTTTGATCACTCTGCATAAGGTTGCAACTGTCACTTATATTATGCTTTTATGAGCAACAGTCACTTTTATATACACTTGTTTGGTGTGGGCCTGGCTGCACCAGGTATATACCCTTCAGCCAGATACTGTTACTTTAATTTTGATTTCTTTACATCAGGTTTTTATTATATGTTGAAGTATCACGCAATGTTATATTTATATATATTTTTTTCAGAGTCACTAACTAATATGGTGTCACATTTACACAGTTATTTTATTTAGATCTTTCACATATATTGAGAGGATTAGCGCAGTACCACACTCTTACCGATTTACCTAATATTGAGGGGCAGGTTGTACCCCATCCAGTGTAGGCGGCTTTTCCCCACTTTACACTTTTTTCTCCTTTCCCCATATATGATAGCGCAGGAATACCCTCTATCTGTCCACGCACGCACCATACACCTCCCTTAGTGGTATAGTATCTGAACAGATCAATATCTGATCCGATCAGATCTATACTAGGGTCCCCAGTAGTTTGGGGTTCCCAAAAACGCAGTGTTAGCGGGATCAGCCCAGATACCTGCTAGCACCTGCGTTTTGCCCCTCCGCCCAGCCCAGCCCACCCAAGTGCAGTATCGATCGATCACTGTCACTTACAAAACACTAAACACGTAACTGCAGCGTTTGCAGAGTCAGGCCTGATCCCTGCGATTGCTAACAATTTTTTTTGGTAGCGTTTTGGTGAACTGGCAAGCACCAGCGGCATAGTACACCCCGGTCATAGTCAAACCAGCACTGCAGTAACACTTTATGACGTGGCGAGTCCCATAAGTGCAGTTCAAGCTGGTGAGGTGGCAAGCACAAGTAGTGTCCCACTGCCACCAAGAAGAAGACAAACACAGGCCCGTTGTGCCCATAATGCCCTTCCTGCTGCATTCGCCAATCCTAATTGGGAACCCACCACTTCTGCAGCACCCGTACTTCCCCCATTCACATCCCCAACCAAATGCAGTTGGCTGCATGAGAGGCATTTTCTTTATGTCCTCCCGAGTACCCCTACCCAACTAACCCCCCCAAAAAGATGTTGTGTCTGCAGCAAGCGCGGATATAGGCGTGACACCCGCTATTATTGTCCCTCCTGTCCTGACAATCCTGGTCTTTGCATTGGTGAATGTATTGAAATGCTACAATACACTAGTTGAGTATTAAAGTATGGTACAGCATTGCACAGACTAGGCACACTTTCACAGGGTCTCCCAAGATGCCATCGCATTTTGAAAGACCCGAACCTGGAACCGGTTACAGTTATAAAAGTTACAGTTACAAAAAAAAGTGTAAAAAAAACACAAAAAAATATATAAAGTAAAAAAAAATAGTTGTCGTTTTATTGTTCTCTCTCTCTCTATTCTCTCTCTATTGTTCTGCTCTTTTTTACTGCATTCTATTCTGCAATGTTTTATTGTTATTATGTTTTATCATGTTTGCTTTTCAGGTATGCAATTTTTTATACTTTACTTTTTACTGTGTTTTATTGTTAACCATTTTATTATCTTCAGGTACGCCATTCAGCTGCAGAGCAGATTTATTTATCTTGACAGCAACAGCACGATATATAAAGCCGTGACGAAGCATGGGGACAGCAGGGGCGGAGGAGCGATTTGCTCCTAACTTTTGGGGCAGATGCCCCCATGCTTCGGCATACATAAATGGTGCATGTATGCCCATCATTAGAAGTGGGTGGATGAAGGGAGGTATTCTAATGGTGGGCATACCCACCGATCAATCTCTTTTTTTCATGCAGCCCACAGGCTGCATGAAAAAAAAAAGATTACAATATATGCCCAACAAGAACCAGCAACGTACTGGTATGTTGCTGGGCTTTGAGTGATTATACCAGAATGATGCCTGCAGGTTTAGGTATCATCTTGATATCATTCTTTTCAGCCAGCGGTCGGCTTTCATTTAAAAGCAATCCTAGCGGCTAATTAGCCTCTAGACTGCTTTTACAAGCAGTGGGAGGGAATGCCCCCCCCACCGTATTCCATGTTTTTCTCTGGCTCTCCTGTCCCAATAGGGAACCTCCTGAGAATGCAGCCGGTGATTCAGCCAGCTGACCATAGAGCTGATCAGAGACCAGAGTGGCTCCAAACATCTCTATGGCCTAAGAAACCGGAAGCTACGAGCATTTCATGACTTAGATTTCGCCGGATGTAAACAGGGAAATTGGGAAAGCATTTTATCATATATAATGTTTGGAGGTTTCAAGTAATTTTCTTGCAAAAAAAAAAAAAAAATATTTTCATGTAAACAAAAAGTGTCAGAAGGGGCTTTGTCTTCAAGTTGTTAGAAGAGTGGGTGATGTGTGACATAAGCTTCTAAATGTTGTGCATAAAATGCCAGGACAGTTCAAAACCCCCCCAAATGACCCCATTTTGGAAAGTAGACACCCCAAGCTATTTACTGAGAGGCATGTCGAGTCCATGGAATATTTTATATTGTGACACAAGTTGCGGGAAAAAGACAATTTTTTAAAAATTTTTTTGAACAAAGTTATCACTAAATGATATATTGCTCAAACATGCCATGGGAATATGTGAAATTACACCCCAAAATACATTCTGTTGCTTCTCCCGAGTACGGGGATACCACATGTGAGAGATTTTTGGGAGCCCAGCCGCGTATGGAACCCCGAAAACCAAGCACCACCTTCAGGCTTTCTAAGGGCGTAAATTTTTTATTTCATTCTTCACTGCTTATCACAGTTTTGGAGGCCATGGAATGCCCAGGTGGCACAAAACCCCCCCAAATGACCCTATTTTGGAATGTAGACACCCCAAGCTATTTGCTGAGAGGTATAGTGAGTATTTTGCAGACCTCAATTTTTGTCACAAACTTTTGAAAATTGAAAAAAGAAAAAAAAAATTTCCTTGTCTTTCTTCATTTTCAAAAACAAATGAGACCTGCAAAATACTCACCATGCCTCTCAGCAAATAGCTTGGGGTGTCTACTTTCCAAAAATGGGGTCATTTGGGGGGAGGTTGTGCCATCTTGCATTTTATGACCTTCAAAACTGTGATAGGTAGTGAGGAGTGAATCAAAAATTTACGCCTTTAGAAATCCTGAAGGCAGTGATTGGTTTTCGGTGCCCCGTACGCAGCTAGGCTCCCAAAAAGTCCCACACATGTGGTATCCCCATACTCAGGAGAAGCAGCAGAATGTATTTTGTGGTGCAATTCCACATATGCCCATGGCCTGTGTGAGCAATATATCATTTAGTGAAAACTTTGTGCAAAAAAAAAAAATGTGTCACATTCCCGCAACTTGTGTCAAAATATAAAATATTCCATGGACTCAAAATGCCTCTCAGCAAATAGCTTGGGGTGTCTACTTTCCAAAATGAGGTCATTTGGGGGAGTTTGTGCCATCTTGGCATTTTATGACCTTCAAAACTGTGATGGGTAGTGAGGAGTGAATCAAAAATTTACGCCTTTAGAAATCCTGAAGGTGGTGATTGGTTTTCGGTGCCCCGTACGCAGCTAGGCTCCCAAAAAGTCCCACACATGTGGTATCCCCATACTCAGGAGAAGCAGCTAAATGTATTTTGTGGTGCAATTCCACATATGCCCATGGCCTGTGTGAGCAATATATCATTTAGTGACAACTTTGTGCAAAAAAAATTGTCACTTTCCTGCAACTTGTGTCAAAATATAAAATATTACATGGACTCAACATGCCACTCAGAAAATAGCTTGGGGTGTCTACTTTCCAAAATGAGGTCATTTGGGGGAGTTTGTGCCATCTTGGCATTTTATGACCTTCAAAACTGTGATGGGTAGTGAGGAGTGAATCAAAAATTTACGCCTTTAGAAATCCTGAAGGTGGTGATTGGTTTTCGGTGCCCCGTACGCAGCTAGGCTCCCAAAAAGTCCCACACATGTGGTATCCCCATACTCAGGAGAAGCAGCTAAATGTATTTTGTGGTGCAATTCCACATATGCCCATGGCCTGTGTGAGCAATATATCATTTAGTGACAACTTTGTGCAAAAAAAATTGTCACTTTCCTGCAACTTGTGTCAAAATATAAAATATTACATGGACTCAACATGCCACTCAGAAAATAGCTTGGGGTGTCTACTTTCCAAACTGGGGTCATTTGGGGGGGGGGGGTTGTGCCATCTGGGCATTTTATGGCCTTCAAAACTGTGATAGGTAGTGAGGAGTGAAATCAAAAATTTACGCCCTTAGAAACCCTGAAGGAGGTGATTGGTTTTTGGGGGCCTGTACGCGACTAGGCTCCCAAAAAGTCCCACACATGTGGTATCCCCATACTCAGGAGAAGCAGATAAATGTATTTTGGGGTGCAGTTCCACATATGCCCATGACCTGTGTGAGCAATATATCATTTAGTGACAACTTTTTGTCATTTTTTTTGTTGTCATTATTCAATCACTTGGGACAAAAAAAATAATATTCAATGGGCTCAACATGCCTCTCAGCAATTTCCTTGGGGTGTCTACTTTCCAAAATGGGGTCATTGGGGGGGGGTTTGTATTGCCCTGCCATTTTATCACCTCATGAAATGACATAGGCAGTCATAAACTAAAAGCTGTGTAAATTCCAGAAAATGTACCCTAGTTTGTAGACGCTATAACTTTTGCGCAAACCAATAAATATACGCTTATTGACATTTTTTTTTACCAAAGACATGTGGCCGAATACAAATTGAGTTTATTGGATTTTATTTATAACAAAAAGTAGAAAATATAATTTTTTTTCAAAATTTTCGATATTTTTCCGTTTATAGCGCAAAAAATAAAAACCGCAGAGGTGATCAAATACCATCAAAAGATAGCTCTATTTGTGGGAAGAAAAGGACGGAAATTTTGTTTGGGTACAGCATTGCATGACCGCGCAATTAGCAGTTAAAGCGACGCAGTGTCAAATTGTAAAAAGTGCTCTGGTCAGGAAGGGGGTAAATCCTTCCGGGGCTAAAGTGGTTACAGCTGGATTCCATCAAAGAAAATCCCATGGGAGAAAAGAGTGTTTGGAAATGATGATCATACACCTGACGGCATAACAACCATCACCATAATCAAAAATAGAGACTTACCAGAAAGCCAGCGACCCTTCTTACTCAGAGAGGTCACACAGCGCTTGGTTGGATCTCTGATCCACTGAAAAAGAAATCCGGACGTTCCTCTCCTATGGCCATGGATGGTATACACCAGGAGGTTCACAGCAACTCAGGATACAGGATGCAGTATTAGGAAGCCTCGATAGCAGAATGTTTAGGAGACAAAAGGATTCCACATAGTGTTATACTGTCTCAACATCTCGTTTATTAAACAGTACACTTACATAAAAGTCCAAGCTATGATCATGTCACAATCAACAGATCAGACGGAGAAATTCCTTGTGAGTTTCAAGCAGCGATCACGCCAGAGCAGTAACATGTGTACGTGACTAGCTTGGACTTTTATGTAAGTCTACTGTTTAATAAACCAGATGTTGAGACAATCACACTATGTGGAGTCCTTTTGTCTCCTAAACATTCTGCTATTGAGGCTTCCTAAAACTGTATCCTGTGTCCTGAGTTGCTGTGAACCTCCTTGTGTATACCATCCACGGCCATAGGAGAGGAACGTCTGGATTTCTTTCTCAGTGGATCAGAGCGCTTTGTGACCTCTCTGAGTAAGAGGGGTCGCTGGCTTTCCGTTAAGCCTCCATTTTTGATCATGGTGATGGGTGTCATGCCGTCAGGTGTATGATCATCATTTCCAAACACTCTTTTCTCCCATGGGACGTTATTTGATGGAATCCAGCTTTATATTAATTATTTGTTTGCACTATTGCACTTTATTCACATGTGATGTAATTTTGCATATGTGTTTTCAAGCTTTATTCACAGTTATTATTGTTTATATACAATTGATTGTCTGTATATTAGTATATTTGTTTGTATTCGCACAAATGCACTTTTATTTTTTATATTTTATTTTTATTTTTTAGCACCAATCTTATTACATATATATTTACAGTAAACAAGAGGTATTCACTGCTATGAGCAGAAAACTCCAAAACTTTTATGAATCAGCTCAATTTCAACAAAATGGCGCACAAAAAAAAAATACAATTATGTCTGCTATTTCAAGACTCACATCTTTCCAAATCACATTTAGGAACCAAAAATATATAAGATGGGCAGCTCCATATTAGTGTTTATTTCCAGTTGTCTCTCTTGTTATATTAACTAGTTCAAATAAATAAGATCTGTTATCTCTTCCTGTTCCTTTTTTTAAAATTATGATTATATTTCACAAGAGCTGGTTGAGAATAGAGGATCATTTTAATGATATAACATTTATCATTCAATCATATTGATACTTATATTATATTATTTAGATTCAACGGTGGTGTCAAATCTTTCTGTGTTTTATGAACTGATGTAAAATTGAAAAATGCTAGAAAGGAAAGTAAATCAAATTCCTGGATCTGTGTAATCATACACATTAGTCATCTAGAAGAATATCCTGTAGGTTAGACTGTGAACACAAATTTGATACATTTATATTTGCAAAGCAGTTGTACAAAAAAAAAAAACAACAATCTTGACTATGTATGATCCAATAAGTGAAGTGTACATAAATCATAACGAGTACCTTCATTTTGAACTACAATATTTGTTTACTGCAAGTATTTTAAGCAATTATTTAAGGTTCATTTGAGTCTGTTGTGGTGTGTGAACTACTACATATAATTTGAAATAGATAGATGTTTATCTAAATAGTGAGTGACGTAAACAAGATCACAGCATATAAATCACAAAATTAATCCCAAAACATGTGAATCCCCTGAGGTGGCACACACAACTGAGCAAAACAGCTGTCGAGTTCAGCCAAGGTCTTTCCATACAGTAGAAATGATTTCCTTTGCATTTTGAAGTGAGGATTGTATCTTTGTTCCAACAGTTTTTTATGCAAGTGTAATGAATTGTATTTGGATTGAAGGCAGGTTTATGATAATGATTGTAAATGTTTGCTTTCCATTTTAACATTATTATTATTAACCTTTACAAAGGTATAATTTTCCACAGTTATAGTTAATAGTAGTACAGATTAATGAGCACTGCCTCTTCAAGCTTACAATGTAGAGGAAAGAAGGAAAGAAACAAAAAGCCAAAGCTATGGACATTCACGTATATCTACAAATTCTGAAGCAGCAAATTTGATTTATAACAAGCCCTCACTGACCTATGTAGTTGTAAGTCTGCAAGTACTGTGGTGCAATTCAACCTTATGGTTCACATCAGAAGCAACTTAACCTACAATACTACCCAATGGCAGCAGTTATTTAGTAGTAGGGATGAGCCGAACACCCCCCTGTTCGGTTCGCACCAGAACATGCGAACAGGAAAAAAATTCGTTCGAACACGCGAACACCGTTAAAGTCTATGGGACACGAACATGAATAATCAAAAGTGCTAATTTTAAAGGCTAATATGCAAGTTATTGTCAATAAAAGTGTTTGGGGACCTGGGTCCTGCCCCAGGGGACATGAATCAATGCAAAAAAAAGGTTTAAAAACGGCCGTTTTTTCAGGAGCAGTGATTTTAATAATGCTTAAAGTCAAACAATAAAAGTGTAATATCCCTTTAAATTTCATACCTGGGGGTGTCTATAGTATGCCTGTAAAGGGGCGCATGTTTCCCGTGTTTAGAACAGTCTGACAGCAAAATGACATTTTGAAGGAAAAAACACATTTAAAACTACCGCGGCTATTGCATTGCTGACAATACACATAGAAGTTCATTGATAAAAACGGCATGGGAATTCCCCACAGGGCAACCCCGAACCAAAATTAAAAAAAAAAAATGATGTGGGAGTCCCCCTAAATTCCATACAAGGCCCTTCAGGTCTGGTATGGATATTAAGGGGAACCCCAGCCAAAATTTAAAAAAAAAATTGACGTGGGGTTCCCCCTAAATTCCATACCAGACCCTTCAGGTCTGGTATGGATTTTAAGGGGAACCCCGCGCCAAAAAAAAAAAAAAAACGGCGTGGGGTCCCCCTAAAAATCCATACCAGACCCTTATCCGAGCACGCAACCTGGCAGGCCGCAGGAAAAGAGGGGGGGACGAGAGTGCGCCCCCCCCCCTCCTGAACCGTACCAGGCCACATGCCCTCAACATTGGGAGGGTGCTTTGGGGTAGCCCCCCAAAACACCTTGTCCCCATGTTGATGAGGACAAGGGCCTCATCCTCACAACCGTGGCCGGTGGTTGTGGGGGTCTGCGGGCGGGGGGCTTATCGGAATCTGGAAGCCCCCTTTAACAAGGGGACCCCCAGATCCCGGCCCCCCCCCTGTGTGAAATGGTAAGGGGGTACTTACCCCTACCATTTCACTAAAAAACTGTCAAAAATGTTAAAAATGACAAGAGACAGTTTTTGACAATTCCTTTATTTAAATGCTTCTTCTTTCTTCCTTCATCTTCTTCTTCTTCTGGTTCTTCTGGCTCTTCTGGTTCTTCCTCCGGCGTTCTCGTCCAGCATCTTCTCCGCGGCGTCTTCTATCTTCTTCTCCTCGGGCCGCTCCGCACCCATGGCATGAGGGGAGGCTCCCGCTCTTCTCTTCATCTTCTTCTCTTCTTCATCTTCTTCTTCATCTTCTTCTTCATCTTCTTCTTCTTCTTCTCTTCTTCATGTCTTCTCCGGGCCGCTCCGCAGCCATGCTGTGGCATGGAGGGAGGCTCCCGCTGTGTGACGGCGTCTCTTCGTCTGACGGTTCTTAAATAACGGGGGGCGGGGCCACCCGGTGACCCCGCCCCCCTCTGACGCACGGTGACATGACGGGACTTCCCTGTGGCATTCCCCGTGACGTCACAGGGAAGTCCCGTCAAGTCACCGTGCGTCAGAGGGGGGCGGGGTCACCGGGTGGCCCCGCCCCCCGTTATTTAAGAACCGTCAGACGAAGAGACGCCGTCACACAGCGGGAGCCTCCCTCCATGCCACAGCATGGCTGCGGAGCGGCCCGGAGAAGACATGAAGAAGAGAAGAAGAAGAAGAAGATGAAGAAGAAGATGAAGAAGAAGATGAAGAAGAGAAGAAGATGAAGAGAAGAGCGGGAGCCTCCCCTCATGCCATGGGTGTGGAGCGGCCCGAGGAGAAGAAGATAGAAGACGCCGCGGAGAAGATGCTGGACGAGAACGCCGGAGGAAGAACCAGAAGAGCCAGAAGAACCAGAAGAAGAAGAAGATGAAGGAAGAAAGAAGAAGCATTTAAATAAAGGAATTGTCAAAAACTGTCTCTTGTCATTTTTAACATTTTTGACAGTTTTTTAGTGAAATGGTAGGGGTAAGTACCCCCTTACCATTTCACACAGGGGGGGGGCCGGGATCTGGGGGTCCCCTTGTTAAAGGGGGCTTCCAGATTCCGATAAGCCCCCCGCCCGCAGACCCCCACAACCACCGGCCACGGTTGTGAGGATGAGGCCCTTGTCCTCATCAACATGGGGACAAGGTGTTTTGGGGGGCTACCCCAAAGCACCCTCCCAATTTTGAGGGCATGTGGCCTGGTATGGTTCAGGAGGGGGGGGGGCACACTCTCGTCCCCCCCTCTTTTCCTGCGGCCTGCCAGGTTGCGTGCTCGGATAAGGGTCTGGTATGGATTTTTAGGGGGACCCCACGCCGTTTTTTTTTTTTTTTTTGGCGCGGGGTTCCCCTTAAAATCCATACCAGACCTGAAGGGTCTGGTATGGAATTTAGGGGGAACCCCACGTCATTTTTTTTTAAAAATTTTGGCTGGGGTTCCCCTTAATATCCATACCAGACCTGAAGGGCCTTGTATGGAATTTAGGGGGACCCCCACATCATTTTTTTTTTTTTTTTTTGGTTCGGGGTTCCCCTGTGGGGAATTCCCATGCCGTTTTTATCAATGAACTTCTATGTGTATTGTCGGCAATGCAATAGCCGCGGGTAGTTTTAAATGAGTTTTTTCCTTCCAAATGTCATTTTGCTGTCAGACTGTTCTAAACACAGGAAACATGCGCCCCTTTACAGGCATACTATAGACACCCCCCAGGTACGAAATTTAAAGGGATATTACACTTTTATTGTTTGACTTTAAGCATTAATAAAATCACTGCTCCTGAAAAAACGTCCGTTTTTAAAACTTTTTTTTGCATTGATCCATGTCCCCTGGGGCAGGACCCGGGTCCCCAAACACTTTTTATGACAATAACTTGCATATAAGCCTTTAAAATTAGCACTTTTGATTTCTCCCATAGACTTTTAAAGGGTGTTCCGCGGCATTCGAATTTGCCGCGAACACCCCAAATTGTTCGCTGTTCGGCGAACTTGCGAACAGCCAATGTTCGAGTAGAACATGAGTTCGACTCGAACTCGAAGCTCATCCCTATTTAGTAGCTTTTCAGCCTTCTAAAATCTAATGTAAACACAGCCTGAAAGCACTGAAAAGGGGAAGCAGGGTAGCTGAGCTGAACTAGTTAATCCACAGCACTGTCCCAAACCAGTATCAATCAAGCTCTAGGTAACTGAAGTTAGCTGCACTAAAGCACTGTTGTTTTTTTACAAAGCACTTTTATGAAGCACTTTATTAAAGTGATTATAAAGGTAGAAGGTTTTTATCTTAATGCATTCTATGCATTAAGATAAAATGGATTCTTTGTGCATCAGCCACCCCAATGCCCCCTAATTCTTACCTGAGGCCCTCTAGATCCAGCATAGTTGTAGAAGTGTCTCAGCTGCCCGTGACACGCCTGTTCATTGGCTGAGACAGCAGTGTGGCGCCATTGGCTTCCACTGCTGTCAATCAAAGTCAGTCAGCCAACGAGGAGAGGAAGGGGGCAGGCCAGGCTGCGGCTCAACGTCTGAATGGACACACGGAGCTGTGGCTCAGCTCGGGAGCCCCCATAGCAAGCTGCTTGCTGTGGGGGCACTCAATAGGAGGAAGGGGCCAGGAGTGCCAAAGAGGGATCCAAGAAGAGGAGGATTGGGGCTACTCTGTGCAAAACCATTACATAGGTCAGGTAAGTATAACATGTTTGTCATTAAATAAAAAACAAGACTTTACAATCACATTAAGGACCATTTAAACATGTGGGACTAATCACATTTGTGCACTATTGGTTTTTATATATACAGTATTTATATATATATATATATATATATCCAGTTTGGTGATGGTCCCTTCTTGTTCCAACATACACTATACTACCAAAAGTATTGGGACACCTGCCTTTACATTCTTATGAAGTTTAATGGCATCCCAGTCTTAGTCTGTAGCATTCAATATTGAGTTGGCCTACCCTTTGCAGCTATAACAGCTTCAGCTCTTCTGGAAAGGCTGTCCACAAGGTTTAGGAATGTGTCCATGGGAATGTTTGACCATTCTTCAAGAAGCACATTTATGAGGTCAGGCACTGATGTGGACAAGAAGGCCTGGCTCACAGTCTCCGCTCTAATTCATCCCAAAGGTGTTCTATCGGGTTGAGGTCAGGACTCTGTGCAGGCCAGTCAAGTACATCCACCCCAAACTCGCATGTCTTTATGGACCTTGCTTTGTGCACTGGTCCAAATTATTTGGTGAAGGGTAGATTATGGGTTGGGTTTGGCCCCTTAGTTCCAGTGAAGGAAACGCTTCTGAAGGAGTCAGCATACCAGGACATTTTGGAGAATTTGATGCTCCCAACTTTGTGGGAACAGTTTGGGGATAGCCTCTTCCTGTTCCAACATAACTGCACAAATCAAGATCCATGAAGATATGGACGAATGTGCATATTTACTCATGTTTATTAGTTTCATGATTCTTTGCATACATACTGTATATTCAGGCAATAAATATACTATATATTAACCACTTACCGAGTATATCATGATTTTTAAATACTGGGGTTATGGCTGCCGCTAGATGCCATAATCCCAGTATCGTTTTTTTTTCCCTCAGGTGGCCAGTTTTCCAATAAAAGTGAATTTGCTGTGGGATCACTTTTAGAAGTGGCGGGAGAGGTGCCCCCACCTCTGCCACTCTCCGGTGGTTCCTGGTCTAACATTACCGATGGTAGCTCCGGGAACCATCCGGCGCCAGCAGTTTCTTCACATGGAGATAACCAATGGCAAGATGGCCACCACTCATCTCTATGCCCTTGAAAAACCTGAACGACATTGATGTCACTTCCAGTTCCTGAGCCATGTAAACATGTTTTTGTTTTGTTTTTCTTAAAGCAAAGGATAATTTTTTTTAACTTTTTGCTTTTAAGAGTAAAGGAGAGATCTGGGGTATTTTAGACCCCAGATCTCTCCCTAAAGCGGACCTGTCAAACTGTATTGTCATCGCAAGGGATGTTCACAAAGTGATCAAAAAACATTTTTTTTAAAGGGACAATGTAAAAATTAAAAAAAGTAATAAAATAAATAAAAAAAATAAAAAATTTAAAGTGCCCCTGACTCTGCATGCTTATTGTGTTTCATTGTACATCTCCATTATGATGGTCATACAAATGAAGTTCCCGTAATGCAAAGGTTACATGTTCGTATGATATCCCAACATTTTTCACCATACGGCTTCATCAGGGGTGTAACAAACCAACCAGAAGACATGAGAGACTATACAGAGGAATATATGCAGCCATACGGCCACAGAGTAATTTATAAAGGTAAACTTCTAGTCATAGGGCCTTGTTAGATGACAAAGTATAAACGCACCAGATTGCATATAGCAAAGGTGCAGGGTAAGGAGAGGGTAAACCTAATGTATCATTTCTAATTATCCATAGGATTTACTTACTTGGAGAGAAATATTTGGAATAAACACTGGAGGGCATATAAACATAAATAGTGTAGCGCTAAAATATAGACCTCTATATAATAATTGATGTTCAAAAAAGGGAAGAATTATTCCACAGTGAAGTGAAGAGTAATCTTATCTTATTTCTGGATTGCATGTTTGTGTAAAGTATCAAATGTGCAGTGTAACAACATATAAAAGAGCACTCATGTATCAGTGAGGATAGGAAAATATTATAAAATAAGAAAGAAATTTTGTGATAAGCTTAAAGTGTCAACATTTCAAAAGAATATAAATAAAAACTTGGGAGATGGTATTTATTAGAAAATTGTCCAAAATTAGGAGGTGTAGCCACCAAATGGGTTCTGATCTCAGTGATATATCATGCGAATAAGGCGGGTTCCATACAATGCAAATGATCCATAAATGTCTTCTCCATAGAGATCTGATCAACACAAAAGATAAGGTACTCTTACCAACTTTGGTGGACTCACAAGCCGTTGGCGGTGAGTCGGAAAGGCTTGCACTGTCTCAGAATGGAGGACAGTATGGGAACAGGTCATGTGCTGGTAAACTTCTTCCTCCAAATGGGGTGCCAGGATCCTAACCGAATGGTCCGCACGATCTCCGTTTTGGTCAGAAGTGGTAACCATGTATAAAGAAAGAAAAAAGGAGCCTCCACATGGTGTAAATCCAACAATTCAATTGGCATTTATTTGATCAATCATGACCATTAACAGTCCATAAAAGTAAAAAACGTTATAATATAATCGATTCCAGTATTAAAAAAGCAAGCGTGGTGTGGGTGGCTGGGTACAGCAAGGAGACCCAGGAGGGCGCCTGCAGATAGAACAACTTATATCCAAATTGGATGGAATGATTGTTGCTGGAATCAAAAAAAGGAGAAAAAAAGGAAAATATAGTATACTACATATTGGTGTCATCTTAAGGAATCAAAAAATATACCTATGGGATTAGGGTTTCCTATTTAGTGGATTTAATTACAATTGCATATATTAGTTCATTTAGTTGGTTAAAAGTTTTCTTTCATTTTTTAATTATTTAATAATTAAATACCAACAGGTACAGAGGACTAATGTCTCACATTGTTTAAAAAAGGATTAATTAGAAAGAGCAAGGATCTCTATAGAGAAGGGAGTTAGCAAGAGTAGTAGTTAAAAATGAACAAATGGCTTTGAGTTTAAACAGGAGTATAGCAAATCACCATCTAGCAGTTTTAAAAAGGCATGTAAAGGGAAGGCAGAGGGATTATTCAATAAGCCCAGACGTATATAAGTCGAAGTGACAGTAGGGAAAATGCCCCATAAAAAAAGGTATATACTGCATAAAGCCTCACCTTACAAGCACAAGAATCCCATTCATAGGTCACCCTCAATCTCTGGCTACTGTAATGCCTGGGAAGCCGGCTTTATGTGTCCTCCATTCGGTCGGCGTCTGACATCACCGGCCGAATGCAGACATGAGGGCATCACTGCGCATGTGCCAGAGTCCCAGATCCATCTTTACCACATTGCCCAGAATGCCATGAGGGGAAAGTGGGGGGCTCGGCTAGCGGCCTTGACAACAACAGTCAGAAGAATGAATCGTCACACCGCTAGGGTGCCACCCACCCCACCAGTCCAAACCAAACATTGGCCAATGGGGCAATGGGGCGGAGAGGCAACACCACTCAGATGAATAGTGAGCCAAGGTTCAGATAGATACTGGAGAATGCATAGCATCTCAGGAAGGAGACAAAGTGCAGCACAGCGATGCAAAACAGGCACTGAATGAAAAAAAGCCCATTAATGCCCTGGTAGTCCATATGATCGCACATTGCGCCCACCATCTCAACAGGCATTGAACAGGGGAGAAACTATATAGGGGCTAATAGTGGTACAGCACAGGGTATATATGGGACCAAAGACCACATATCCGAAAACCCACAAATAATGGTGGACAAGGCAAATGATTTCCAAATACAAGAATACAAATGCAGTCAAGATTTATTTGAATGTAATCAAAACAAAATTTTTTACAAAAATATACTTATAATAATGAGAAAAAATGGGAAAAAAGGGAAAATGGAAAAAGAAACATCTCATAATAAACAAAAATAATAATCATTAAAATAATTTCTAGAAAAAAGGGGGGGTAGTTGGATAAGTGGCCTGTTCTAGGACAGAAAACAGGGAGGGGGAAGGAATACACATGATCTCATCAGGTTACAGAAAGTGTTTAAAGCTAAGGGTTTCATTGAAGCCAGGATATTCAGTGGCTTTTAAGTTATAGATCCATCGGGCCTCTAGTTGTAGCAATGTTTTATCAACACTGCCACCTCAAGCATGTATAGGTATGTGTTCTAGGGTCATGAATTTAATCATGTTCAATTGAAAGTTATGGTGTGTACCCACATGTTGGCTGATAGCCGTCTCCATTTTGCATTGGCATATGGGTTTAATATGGTCTCTAATACGCTTGTAGAAAGGGTGCTTAGTTTTCCCTACATAGAAGCCTCCACAGAGGCACTTAGCTAAATAGACTACTCCCACCTAGGGATGAGCCGAACACCCCCTGTTTTGGTTCGCAGCAGAACATGCGAACAAGCAAAAAATTTGTATGAACACATGAATACCGTTAAAGTCTATGGGACACGAACGTGAAAAATCAAAAGTGCTAATTTTAAGGGTTAATATGCAAGTTATTGTCATAAATAGTGTTTGGGGACCTGGATCCTGCCCCAGGGGACATGTATCAATGCAAAAAAAGTTTTAAAAACGGCTGTTGTTTCGGGAGCAGTGATTTTAATAATGCTTAAAGTGAAACAATAAAAGTAAAATATTCCTTTAAATTTTCTACCTTTGGGTTACCTGGGGGGTGTCTATAGTATGCCTGTAAAGTGGTGCATTTTTCCCATGTTTAGAACAGTCCCTGCACAAAATGACATTTCTAAAGGAAAAAAAGTAATTTAATACTACTCTATAATGAATTGTCTAAGGGAGAAATCAAGTGCTAATTTTAAAGGCTTACATGCATGGTATTGTCATAAAAAGTGTTTGGGGACCTGGGTCCTGCCCCAGGGGACATGTATCAATGCAAAAAAAAGTTTTGTACCAGGGGGTGTCTATAGTATGCTTGTAAAGTGGCGCATTTTTCCCGTGTTTAGAACAGTCCCTGCACAAAATGAAATTTCTAAAGGAAAAAAAAGTCATTTAAAACTACTAGTGGCTATAATGAATTGTTGGGTCCTGGCAATACAGATAAAAGTCATTGAAAAAAACGGCATGGGATCCCCCCAGTCCATTACCAGGCCCTTAGGGTCTGGTATGAATATTAAGGGGAACCCCGAACAAAAATTTTAAAAAAATTGCATGGGGGTCCACCAAATTCCATACCAGGCCCTTCAGGTCTGGTATGGATATTAAGGGGAACCTCGCGCTAATTTTTTTAAAAAAAATGACGTGGGGTTCCCCCTAAATTCCATACCAGACCCCTCAGGTCTGAAATGGATTTTAAGGGGAAACCCGCGCCGAAATTTTTTAAAAAATGGTGTGGGGGTCCCCCAAAAATCCATACCAGACCCTTATCTGAGCACGCAACCTGGCAGGCCACAGGAAAAGAGGGGGGACGAAAGAGTGCCGACCACCTCCTGAACCATACCAGGCCACATGCCATCAACATGGGGAGGGTGCTTTGGGGCCCCATCCCCACAACCCTTACCCGGTGGTTGTGAGGGGTCTGTGGGCGGGGAGCTTTTCGTAATCTGGAAGCCCCCTTTAACAAGGGGACCCCCAGGTCCCGGCCCCCCCGTTTGAAATGGTAACGGGTACAAAATGTTAGAAAAACCACAAGACAAACCTTGGGATAAGTCCATTCATCTTCTTCTATGGTGCCGAAAAAAAAAAAACTGCCACCGATCTGCCTCCATGGGAGGCTCCCGTTGTCTGACGCATCCTCGCAGGTGACAGTTCTTATATAACTGAGGGTGGGGCCACACAGTGACATACCCAGGTGACCCCGCCCCCTCTGATGCATGGGGACTTCCCCATGGCTTTCCCGGGGTTTCAGGGGGGGCGGGGGCCACCCGGTTACGTAAATGCCAATTGGGAAGTCCATTGGGAAGTCCCCGTGCATCAGAGGGGGGCGGGTCTCCCGGGTACATCACCGTGTGGCCCCACCCTCAGTTACCTAAGGAAGACACATCAGACAGTGGGTGTCTGCCCATTTTTGGCAAACAGCCATGATTTTACTCTTCCTGATGGCCGCATCCATTCCATTAAATACAGAATAACTTGCCAAATGGTGGGAGTAGTCTATTTAGCTTCTATGTAGGGAAAACTAAGCACCCTTTCTACAAGCGTATTAGAGACCATATTAAACCCATACGCAGATGCAAGATGGAGACAGCTATCAGCTGACATGTGGGTATACCCCATAACTTTCAACTGAACATGATTAAATTCATGGCCCTGGAACACATACATATGCATGCTAGAGGTGGCAGTGTTGAAAAAACATTGCTACAACTAGAGGTCAGATGGATCTATAACTTAAAAGCCACCGAATATCCTGGCTTTAATGAAACTCTTAGCTTTAAACCTTTTCTGTAACCTGATGAGGTCAAGTGTATTCCTTCCCCCTCCCTGTTTTCTGTCCTGCAACAGGCCACTTAGCCAACCCCCCCTTTTCTAGCAATTATTTTAATGATTATTATTTTTGTTTATTATGAGATGTTTCTTTTTCCACTTTCCCTTTTTCGTTTTTCTCGTTATTATAAGTATATTTTTGTAAATAAACTTTGTTTTGATTAATATTTATTGTTCAATAAATACATTCAAATAAATCTTGACTGCATTTGTATTCTTGTATTTGGAAATCATTTGCCTTGGCCACCATTATTTGTGGGTTTTTGGATATGTGGTCATTGGTCCCATATATACCCTGTGCTGTGCCACTATTTGCCCCTATATCTTCTCCCCTGTTCAGTGCCTGTTGAGATGGTGGGTGCAATATGCGACCATATGGTAGCCCAGGGCATTGATGAGGGTTTTTCCAGTTAGTGCCCGTTTTGAATCGCTGTGCTGTGCTTTGTCTCCTCCCTGACATGTTATGCATTTTCCAGGGTCTATCTGATTCTTGGCTCACTATTCATCTGAGTGATGTTGCCTCTCTGTCCCCCATTGCCCGATTGGCCAATGTTTGGTTTGGTCTGGTGGAGTGGGCAGCTCCCTAGCAGTGTGATGATTCAGTCTTCTTACCGTCATTATCAACGCTGCTGGCCGCGCCCCCGCCTTCCCCTGCATGTCATTCTAGGCAATGTGGTAGGGAGATGGATCTGGGACTTCGGCGCATACGCAGTGATGCCCTCATGTTCGCATTCGGCCAGTGACGTCAGATGCCGACCGAATGGTGGACTCACAACGCCGGCTTCTCAGGCATTACAGCAACCAGAGATTGAGGGTGACATATGAGCGGGATTCTTGTGCTTGTAAGGTGAGACTTTATGCAGCACCATCCCTGTGGTAGGACAACTGCAGCTTTACTTCCCCAAACGCCCAGTAGCACTTCATCTCAGCCAGCAGCTCCCATGACAGGAGATCCCTCAACACTCCTTACCTCTAGGCCCTGAGGCCTGAGGCCTAGATAAGTGGATCACACAGACATCCTCTCAAGGGAAATCCCTGGAGGGAAAGAGAAAGAGCAGGAAGTGACTCAGATATTTAATAGCTCTCCCAGCATGCACAGCAAGCTCCCCAGGCCTGCTGATTGGCCAGGTATTAAATATCTATAATGTGCAGTAATATCTCTAGCACACCCTGCTGAAGAACACTCACACAGCATGTGACTGTGAATAATCACTGGACACTTATGCCCCGTACACACGGTCGGATTTTCCGATGGAAAATGTCCGATCGGAGCGTGTTGTCGGAAATTCCGACCGTGTGTGGGCTCCATCGGACATTTTCCATCGGATTTTCCGACACACAAAGTTGGAGAGCAGGAGATAAAATTTTCCGACAACAAAATCCGTTGTCGGAAATTCTGATCGTGTGTACACAAATCCGATGGACAAAGTGCCACGCATGCTCAGAATAAATAAAGAGATGAAAGCTATTGGCCACTGCCCCGTTTATAGTCCCGACGTCACCGCGTTTAGAACGATCGGATTTTCCGACAACTTTATGCGACCGTGTGTAGACAAAACAAGTTTGAGCCAACATCCGTCGGAAAAAATCCTAGGATTTTGTTGTCGGAATGTCCGAACAAAGTCCGACCGTGTGTACGCCCTATTAGAGTAAACAGCCAGCACGCAGCTAAGCTGACTAATACTACACTAACAGATCACAATACACAAAAATAATTTAGGAAATAACTACCTCCCTACATATATGTCTGGGCTTATTGAATAATCCCTCTGCTTTCCCTTTACATGCCCTTTTAAAACTGCTAGATGGTGATTTGCTATACTCATGTTTTTAATAAAAAGCTATTCGTTCATTTTTAACTACTACTCTTGCTAACTCTCTTCTCTATAAAGATCCTTGCTCTTTCTAATTAATCCTTTTTTAAAGAATGTGAGACATTAGTCCTCTGTACCTGTTGGTATTTAATTAATAAATAATAAAAAAATGAACCAACCAAATGAACTAATATATGCTAATGTAATTAAATCCACTAAATAGGAATCCCTAATCCCATAGGTATATTTTTTCATTCCTTAAGATGACACCAATATATAGTATACTATATTTTCCTTTTTTTCTCTTTTTTTTGATCCCAGCAACAATCATTCCATCCAATTTGGATATAAGTTGTTCTATCTGCAGGGGCCCTTCAGTGTTTATTCCAAATATTTCTCTCCAAGTAAGTAAATCCTATGGATAATTAGAAGTGATACATTAGGTTTACCCTCTATGCACCTTTGCTATATGCAATCTGGTGCGTTTATACTTTGTCATTTAACAAGGCCCTATAACTAGAAGTTGTATAGTCTCTCATGTCTTCTGGTCAGTTCGTCAATCCCCAGATGATGTCTTTTAGGATGAAACGCGTCTGGACGCTCTACTGAAGTCACTGTTTTATTTCAAAGCACTTTTTTATCTACTAAAATGTGAGTGTATTTCCTCTTTTTTTATTGAATAAATTACTTCTTATTTAAATGGGATTACACTATGTGCCTACTTCTTCTTCCTTTTCATAAATCTGTTCTATTGGAGCAACTATCCATGTGGCTCTCTGTCCATTACCTATCCCATTGAGGTCCATTGTTGGAGTTGGTCTTCTGGTTGGAAGTCGTGTCCTCTGTGAAAGTTTCTCCTTGATGCGTGGCCCTACAAGCCTGATTGACCCATTGGGTGTACACTCATTTGGGTTCAATTGCTCTGATAAGCCTTTTGACTCTCTGGTGGTGGATCACTTATCATCAAGTTTGGGCATGTTTTCCTTTGTCACATCATTATCCAGTTCAAGTGTCAGTTATTTTGAACCTTGTTTTGGATATCTACAATTCATTGTTTGGTTCACCTGTCCAAACACTAAGGACTATAATTTATTTTTAAAAGAATTTTTTTCCCTTCACTTCATTGGACATCATTCACTCATATTTTGATTGTCACATATATCAATTTCTTGATTTATTATACATGTATATTTAGTGTTTATACGCATTGCTTGCATATATGTTGTTTGAGTTTCTTCCTGGATCATTTATGTGCACTTTATGTATATATATATATATTTTTCAGTTTATTCTGAGATTTATTCTGAGCACTGAACTTACTGTTCACATGGCCTTTGTGTGTTCTCTGTGGCCACATGATGCCCCCTCTCCTCGTTGGTCCTGATCTCGGTGGTTACCTTCTGGGGGCTATCTAGGGGTAAGCTTTGGAATGGGTGGACAATGGCAAATGAATTATACCCGTTTTTCTTTATTTATGCAATGTTGTATATGTATTATTTTTTTGATACTGTATTTTTGTATTCCTTTGTATAGTCTCTCGCGTCTTCTGGTTAGTTCGTTAATCCCCTGATGAAGCCGTAAGGTGAAACATGTCGGGATATCATACGAACATGTAACTTTTGCATTACTGGATCTTCCCTTGTATGACCACCATAATGGAGATGTACAATGAAACACAGTGATCTGATTTGATTGGTTTTTAATCATGTTTATAATAAATTTTACCTTTTAATTATTCTTGGTTTCTATTATTTTCTGTTGGCACTGTTATAGTCCCACCCCAATCTTCTTTCTATATTTTACTTTTTGAGATGAGGTGCCGGATGCTATATGCTTACCTAGGTCAGACAAAATACATAAACAGTATAATTCTATATATCAGTACTACATATGTATCAATTGTTTCATTTGGGCATGTCTCCAAATCACCTACGGCAGCTGCAAGAGAAGAAAAAACTCTGGTGATATGTGAGACTCCAGGCAGATACTGTATGTAAACTGGTAAGGTATTTTCTATGGTAACCAATAACAGTCACGGTTCTAAAACGACTACCCACAACAGATGAGTTGGAACACAGCATGGAGAAAAAGAAACAAAAGAAAAATATAGTCAGAAAGCTTATTCAAAATCATAGTCCATGCATAAATCTCAGCCCACATTACAAGAGGACCCTTACTATCATAAGAAGTTTGTGGGACCATATGTTAAGTAATAAATGATGGCAGCACAGCTAGGTGTCCCAAAATCTATTATAATAGATAAAAACAAAGGTTGTCACCCAAAACATTAAGGAAAAACGGCACCAAAAACACTTATATTTCTTGACTAAACATTTGTCTCAACAGCCACATCCACTCAAAAAAATGTCCACAGCGATCTTCAGTTCAAAATGGTATATACACTATATTGTCAAAAGTATTGGGACACCTACCTTCACACACACATGAACTTTAATGGCATCCCAGTCTTCGTCGGCAGGGTTCAATATTGAGTTGGCCCTGATGTGGATGAGAAGGCCTGGCTCGCAGTCTCCACTGTAATTCATCCCAAAGATGTTCTATTGGGTTGAGGTGCAGGCCAGTCAATTTCCTCCACCCCAAACTCGCTCATCCATGTCTTTATGAACCTTGCTTTGTGCACTGGTCCAAACCATTTGGTGGAGGGGGGATTCTGGTGTGGGGTTGTTTTTCAGGGGTTTGGCTTGGCCCCTTAGTTCCAGTGAAGGGAACTCTAAAGGCTTCAGCATATCAGGACATTTTGGACAATTTCATGCTCCCAACTTTGTGGGAACAGTTTGGGGATGGCCCCTTCTTGTTCCAACATAACTGCTCACCAGTGCACAAAGCAAGGTCCATAAAGACATGGATGGAAGTTGTCTGGAAGTTCTACACCCCTCTTAGCTTTTGGCATGTGGGGTTTTGACTGGCATAGTCTGTCTGTTTTATGTGTCCAGGCAAAATGTGAAAAAAATAATTCTGTTTTCCCTAAAGAAGAGCATAGGCATCTGGATGGGTAGGGCCTGGAGTAAATAACAAATCATAGATGGATTGTTATTTTACCAATATTGCATCTTCCAAACCAGGAAAAGGTTTCTAACTGTTAAGGTCAAGTTGTATTTTTGTCATTAAGGGACAGAAGTTTAAGGTGAAGAGTCATCAGAGATTTCCTGAAATGTAGACCCCCAGGTATTTAATTGCTGAAGTGGTCATTTCAGGAAAATATTTTGTATGAGCTTATTATTTAGGGCCTCAGATTTTTTGAAGTTTAGGTTTCGACTTTCATAAATTTGTGAGGTTGTAAAGAGCTGTATAAACCAAATATTTAGTCCTAAATGTCAATCACTAACCAAATACCCCCTCAGGACACATAGGATAAATATGGGGCGCTATAAACGTGTTAAATATCAGAAACCTGTGTTAACACAATAGTGGTGTGACCCTCTTATTGTGATATGTAGCTCATGACAATGAGTGATGCTATCAATCTATAAATAGCACACACATAATAAATAAACAATATATATGTGACATACAGGTGAAACACTATGTGCAGTCACTACACTCCACGCTGTGACATATCAAAACATCACATTAAAGTCCATATATTCCAAATGAGTCAGTCCAAAAAGGAACTGCTTGTGACAACATATGGTGCAATCTTAGATGAATACACTCGAGTGTCTTCGTGTGTCTTCCACCTCACCCCCGTGTTCAGTGAATCACACCCTCCAGAAATGCACTCACCGATTTACATTGCCAGCATTCTCATGCAAGGCAATAAACGCTTATTTTACCACACTTAAGGGTAAATGGATCAATCGATGTCCAGGGGGATAGTTATTCAATAGATCCACATGAAAGAAAATAAAGTGCTCCAATAGTGTGAACTAGCAAACAACATTTATTAAAAACCACTGCAATTTTCAAATGATGCACTCACATTGTAAAAAAGATAAAACAGCTGAAACCGTGTGCAAATCACATCAATCTTCAAACTAGTGTGGATAATGTAAATAACTGTTGGTCGCGGCGGACCCGAGGTGTGCTAATGCTGGGCTGCAATCTCACCCCTCCCCTCGGTTATGCTCTGCTCCTCCGTGCACTCGAACTTCCTGCCTCCTGTGTGGCTAACAGCGCTGTGTGTCACGTATCACAGCCACGCCCCCGACATGTTTCGTCATAGGTAGACTTAATCATGGGATTGGCTGTGTCTGCTGTCCTTCACCCCTTATATTTGCTCTTGATTGACGCCCATTCGGCCGCGCATTGCGCATGCGCACACCTCGCGTCCCCGTTCTGCTGATTCTACATAAGCCATCACATCAGAACTGCTTGCACTCGGGATCAGGCACATAAATTAATAAAATCATATATATAAAAATTGCATCAAATTAACTAATCAATACATATCTCCCAATTGCTGTATCAAAATCTGGATGAGCTATAGTTGACTGGATGAAGCATCACACACTGATACACTCACTGGTCAATAGTGGTAACTACAAGTATCATCACATACAGCCCTTTCACACACAGGCTGATGTTCAAGCAGTAAGTTTCCACCCAGCCACCAGCATCCATGCTACAGAATGCATAGCCCAAAACACTATATTCATGGTGAGACCCTCCCTCATTTTAAAATCCCAATCCCTTCGGATATGGACATAAAATGTGTATTAAGAATCAATACAAATATAAAATCCTAAACATATGGTCGTATCCTCATATGGATATGTTAATAACCTCATTGATGATACCTCCATACGCGCTCCATAAGAAATGCCTCCAAATTAAATCAAAACGTTCCAAATAAAATGAAAAGAGTGTATACCCTATCCCTACATGTTTTACCATCCATAAATGGACCATACTCTAAAAAGACATCCAAAGCAGGCACCACATTAAATACACGACATGTGAAGAGTTACAGGTACTGAATTCCTTGATTTCAAAGGATTCACCATCCCTATTGGTTACACTTGTCACTCCTCTGTGACTCACTCTTACAGTCCTGCAACAGATGCACCTCCTACAACAGTAAAAACCCTTAAAATCCAAACTTTGCACATTACGCCTTGGTGGGTCTAATATTTTCTTAACTACATGGTCACCGAAGCTCGGGGCCCTCCTATATATAAACTTCGGCTGGTTCAGTAGTACCTCACCTAAGTGTCTGTCCTTACATAAAATGTGCCAGTGTTTTTTAAAAATACTCTCGATATCCCTATACTGGCAGTGAAACCCTGAAATGAACCCAAATTGATGTTGAGTATCATTTGACGAAGACGAGGATTTCTTAAGACATTGTTCCCTGGGTACTGAAGCCACCTCCTGGGTGATCTTATTCAGTTCATCCAATTCATATTCCTTTTGTAAAAATTTATTTTTAAGGACCCCAGCCTGCTCATAAAAATCATCTAACTGTGTGCAGTTATGGCGCACACGTAGTATTTGCCCCTTAGGGATGTTTTGGGGTTCTAATGAAGTATGTATTGGTTTAGATCATGCATACATGTTTTACATATATGGATGTACTATAAATCATTTAAGCAGGTGCCCCGACCTGGATGGCAGTGGGGGGGAGATGTGGAGTATGTATTTCCATTAGTTCTCATCCCTTTTCCTCCTATCTGTATGGAGATCTATAAGGGATCTGTATGCACTGTTGAGAGCAGAAATAGCTCTAAAGAGGAGGGGAGGGAGGGGATCAGTATTGTGATAGATTCTCTCCATATACTGTACAGTGATGGATCTCGTTGGAGATGTATAACACTGCGTAAACACCCACCATTGAGGCTTTGGATGTCTTTTTAGAGTATGGTCCATTTATGGATGGTAAAACATGTAGGGATAGGGTATACACTCTTTTCATTTTATTTGGAACGTTTTGATTTAATTTGGAGGCATTTCTTATGGAGCGCGTATGGAGGTATCATCAATGAGGTTATTAACATATCCATATGAGGATACGACCATATGTTTAGGATTTTATATTTGTATTGATTCTTAATACACATTTTATGTCCATATCCGAAGGGATTGGGATTTTAAAATGAGGGAGGGTCTTACCATGAATATAGTGTTTTGGGCTATGCATTCTGTAGCATGGATGCTGGTGGCTGGGTGGAAACTTGCTGCTTGAACATCAACCTGTGTGTGAAAAGGCTGTATGTGATGATACTTGTAGTTACCACTATTGACCAGTGAGTGTATCAGTGTGTGATGCTTCATCCAGTCAACTATAGCTCATCCAGATTTTGATACAGCAATTGGGAGATATGTATTGATTAGTTAATTTGATGCAATTTTTATATATATGATTTTATTAATTTATGTGCCCGATCCCGAGTGCAAGCAGTTCTGATGTGATGGTTTATGTAGAATCAGCAGAACGGGGACGCGAGGTGTGCGCATGCACAATGCGCGGCCGAATGGGCGTCAATCAAGAGCAAATATAAGGGGTGAAGGACCGCAGACACAGCTAATCCCATGATTAAGTCTACCTATGATGAAACATGTCGGGGGCGTGGCTGTGATACGTGACACACAGTGCTGTTAGCCACACAGGAGGCAGGAAGTTCGAGTGCACGGAGGAGCGGAGGATAACCGAGAGGATGGGTGAGATTGCAGCCCAGCATTAGCACACCTCGGGTCTGCCGTGACCAACAGTTATTTACATTATCCACACTAGTTTGAAGATTGATGTGATTTGCACACGGTTTCTGCTGTTTTATCTTTTTTACAATGTGAGTGCATCATTTGAAGATTGCAGTGGTTTTTAATAAATGTTGTTTGCTGGTTCACACTATTGGAGCACTTTATTTTCTTTCATGTGGATCTATTGAATAACTATCCCCCTGGACATCGATTGATCCATTTACCCTTGAGTGTGGTAAAATAAGCGTTTATTGCCTTGCATGAGAATGCTGGTAATGTAAATCGGTGAGTGCATTTCTGGAGGGTGTGATTCACTGAACACGGGGGTGAGGTGGAAGACACACGAAGACACTCGAGTGTATTCATCTAAGATTGCACCATATGTTGTCACAAGCAGTTCCTTTTTGGACTGACTCATTTGGAATATATGGACTTTAATGTGATGTTTTGATATGTCACAGCATGGAGTGTAGTGACTGCACATAGTGTTTCACCTGTATGTCACATATATATTGTTTATTTATTATGTGTGTGCTATTTATAGATTGATAGCATCACTCATTGTCACGAGCTACATATCACAATAAGAGGGTCTCACCACTATTGTGTTAACACAGGTTTCTGATATTTAACACGTTTATAGCGCCCCATATTTATCCTATGTGTCTTGAGGGGGTATTTGGTTAGTGATTGACATTTAGGACTAAATGTTTGGTTTATATATCTTATTTTTAAGGGGCAGCTTTACCTATTAATTTACGTTTATTTTGAGTTCACTATTTGCACCAGTTAGCACCAATTTTTGGGTCAAATTTAGGGCCATTGGCGCGGTGGGGGTGTTTTCTGTTTGAAGGGCGCCGTATCATCCCGGATACCTAGTTACTATTGTAAAGAGCTGTAGCTGGTTTGTAAATAAAGAAGAGTAGATAGTATGTGTGACCTTGTGGTATTTTGGACCTATTTGTACTCCCTGGCTGTCTGTGTTTGGTTAATTTTACACAAAAGGGGTTAAAGTGTGAGAATGAAGATTGTGGGGAGAGTGGGCATCCCTGTAAATTTCTATTTTTGTAGGAAAGGTGTCAAAAAGAATGTCATTTGTTTTGACATGTGCAAAAGGGGTAGAATACAGGGCCATAAACATGATAGCATGGATTCGCTCAGTCCCACTTGTCTTAGTACTTCCTCCATGAAAGTCCAGTCGACTCAGCTGATGGCTTTTTCTACATCAGTAGAAAGTAGTATGAGACAGAGGTCCTTTGACCACTCAGAGTGAATGATATTGAGGGACTTTGTGGTATGATCCCTAGCATTTCTGGACATTACAAAACCCTCCGGATCTATATGTATCAGTCTCTGTCTGCAGGAGGAGAGGTGAAATGCCAAGATTTTAGAATAAATGTTATGTCCACATTTAATAGGGAAATGAGTCTGTAATTGGGTCATACATTTGGATCCTTGCCATTTTTTTTAGAGGACAGTCACATGGGCACTAAGCAGAACTGAAAGAAATGGGCCTTCCTGCTTAGTGGAATTGAATGCATAGGAAATTAGGGGCTATAGTATCTTGGAGGAATTTAAAGTATTGGATGCTAAGATCATTACAGCTGGGGGCCTTACTCATTTTGAGACCGCAATTGCCCTTGAAAGTTCTTATTGTTAGTGAGGCCTATAATTTTTTTAAGTCAGTTTGGGGAAACCTGAGTTAAAAATGTAAGAGTGAACTTGAGATGTCCATCCATGTTAGGTAGGTTTTACAAGTTTTCATAAAAATGTTCCAGCCCTCACCATCGAGCTCCAGTTGCTCTCCAAGCCTAGTTTCAAATGCCATGTAATTGTCAAGCATCCTGCGGGCCTGGACAGCTATTACAACAGGTGTAAAGAGCCGTGGTAACCCCCACACAGCCGGGATAGATGACAGCGTCTTACTGGACCAACGTGTGCTTATCTCTCTATACCTCTATGTGAGTTTATATTGCACCCATGTACTAATAAATAGGGATGAGCTAAACACCCCCCCCCCGTTTCGGTTCGCAGCAGAACATGCGAACAGGCAAAAAGTTTGTTTGAATACGCAAACACTGTTAAAGTCCATGGGACACGAACGTGAAAAATCAGAAGTGCTAATTTTAAGGGTTAATATGCAAGTTATTGTCATAAAAAATGTTTGGGGACCTGGGTCCTGCCCCAGGGGACATGCAAAAAAAAGTTTTAAAAACGGACGTTTTTTTCGGGAGCAGTAATTTTAATAATGCTTAAAGTGAAACAATAAAAATGAAATATTCTTTTAAATTTCATACCTGGGGGGTGTCTATAGTATGATTGTAAAGTGGCGCATATTTCTCGCGTTTAGAACAGTCCCTGCACAAAAATTTCTAAAGGAAAAAAAGTAATTTAAAAGTACTCGTGGCTATAATGAATTGTCAGTCCCGGCAATACAGATAAGTCATTGAAAAAAACGGCATGGAATTCCCCCAGTCCATTACCAGGCCCTTTGGGTCTGGTATGAATATTAAGGGAAACCCCGAACCAAAATAAAAAAAAAAAAAATTTGTGTGGGGGTCCCCCCAAATTTCATACCAGGCCCTTCAGGTCTGGTATGGATATTAAGGGAAACCCCGTGCCAAAATTAAAAAAAATGGAGTGGGGTCCCCCCAAAAATCCATACCAGACCCTTATCTGAGCACGCAATCTGGCAGACCGCAGGAAAAAAGGGGGGACGATAGAGCACCCCCCCTCCAGAACATTACCAGGCCACATGCACTCAACATGGGGAGAGTGCTTTGAGGTAGCCCCCCAAAGCACCTTGTCCCCATGTTGATGGGGACAAGGGCCTCATCCCCACAACCCTTGCCCGGTGGTTGTGGGGGTCTGTGGGCTGGGGGCTTATTGGAATCTGGAAGCCCGCTTTAACAAGGGGACCCCCAGATCCCAGCCTCCCCCTGCGTGAAATGGTAACGGGGTACAAATGAACCCTTACCATTTCACAAAAAAAGTATCAAAAATGGTACAAATGACAAGACACGGCTTGGGACAAGTCCTTTATTAAAAAAATTAAAAAATTAAAATGTCCCACAAAGACTTTTTCTCTCGCTCCACCGACGGACTGAAAAAGAAAAAAAAAAAACAAAGCCGTGACCGACCCGCCTCCATGGGAGGAACCAGATGGGGCGAGGCCACCCAGTTATGGGTAAGGGTCGTGGGGATGAGGCCCTTGTCCCCATCAACATGGGGACAAGGTGCTTTGGGGGCTACCCCAAAGCACCCTCCCCATGTTGAGGGCATGTGGCCTGGTACGGTTCAGGAGGGGGGTGCTCTCTTGTCCCCCCGCTTTTCCTACTGCCTGCCAGGTTGCGTGCTTGGATAAGGGTCTGGTATGGATTTTTGGGGGGGACCTCCATGCCATTTTTTAAAAAAATTTGGTGCAGGTTCCCCTTAAAATCCATACCAGACCTGAAGGGCCTGGTATGGATTCTGAGGGGGACCCCCACACCATTTTTTTTTAAATTTTGGTTCAGGGTTCCCCTTAACATTCATACCAGACCCAAAGGGCCTGGTAATGGAGTGGGGGATCCCATGCCATTTTTTTCAATGATTTCTTTTATCTGTATTGCCGGGATCGACAATTCATTATAGCCGCGAGTACTTTTAAATGACTTTTTTTCCTTTAGAAATGTCATTTTGTGCAGGGACTGTTCTAAACACGAGAAACATGCGCCACTTTACAGGCATACTATAAACACCCCCCAGGTACAAAATTTAAAGCATGTACATAGCAAAAATGACACCCCAAAATACATTCTGCTACTCCTCCTGAGTATGGCGATACCATATGTGTGAGACTTTTACACAGCCTGACCACACACAGAGGCCCACCATTGAAGTAACACCTTCAGGCATTCTACAAGCATAAATTACACATCTAATTTCCTGACAACCTATTATTTTTGAAGGCCCTTATATTTCTAACACATAGCATTTACATACCAAAAATTACACTCCAATATAAATTCTAATGAGGAAAGGGCAAAAAAAAGTATTACCTGTGGTTTTAGTAGTGTCCCCAGAGGAGAGAAATAGTGCAGGCAGGAGGCAGCAGGCAGCAGGCAGGGATGTGCTTAGCAACAATAGTAATTATCCAGGCAGCTGGCAGGAATATTGTCTACAGTCAGCACAAGGATATCGTCAGCACAGCCAAAACATTTGTGCATAGAAATTGTCCAGGCAGAGACAGCCAGCACAGCCATAATATTGGTCCTGGTACACCATTACCTCCCTGCACTCATTATTGTACTGCTCTCCAGCCCTTCGTAAACATACTGCCTCTTGCTACAGCCAATTCTTTCCATAGTCCAGGTAGCAGGCAGAGGTGTGGTGAGTTTATGCTGCAGGCAGGGGGATGGTGGCAGTAAGTCAGCAGCAGGCTGAGGGCTGCAATCAGGTAAGACCTGTGCACAGGGGCACAGGGGTAGAGGCTTCGACCCATCCAAATCTTTATGAAGCCTCCGGACTCCAGACCCTAATTCGGAAATTACGAAAGCCGGTGACAACAAAAAAATTTTTTTTCTCCAGTCGGAAAAACATTTCTGGAGCCCCTCACATGTGGGACTCCTGTGTACTACAGTGGCAGGGCAACAGATCAGTCCAAGAGATAGGCAAAAGCATGGTCCATAAAACACGCCAGGGTCAGTTCATGTGCAATCAGCCCAAGCTGTAGGCAGAAGCGTCGTTGATAAAACAGGCCAGGGTCAGTTCACATGGAAGCAGTCCAAGCAGTAGGCAGAAGCGTAGTTGGTAAAACAGGCCAGGGTCAGTTCACATGGAAGCAGTCCAAACGGTTGGCAGAGACATAGTCAAAAAACAGGCCAGGGTCAGTTCACGTGGAAGGCAGTGGCATAGTTATTTGAGGAAGCTTGGGAAATGGTCAGCACAGATGATGAAAATGGGGAAATGGTTGAGAATATGGGCTAATATTTTAGGGTAATATAGTCTGAAGCATTCACCAATGCAAAGACCGGGTTCAGAGGGACACTGGGGACAATAGTAGCTGATATCTCTTCGAAATCCTTTATTGCTGCATACTCAACATCTTTTTTGGCGTCTTCGGTCTGCTTCAGATGGTGGAATGTGGTCTGGGAAGTGGCGTTTATGAAGTCGGCTAACAGCATCAGAGCGAAGGTTTTCTGGAGGGGGTCTTTGATGGTAGATGAGGGACGTGACAACTTCTTCTATGAATTTTAGCAAGTGGGTAGGGCTTTCTGTGGATTTGGTGTGAATTATGTAGGCATTATAAATGGCCAAATGAATTAAATAAAGTGCTACTTTCTTGTACCAGAAATGGGACCTCCTTATTGCTAAATAGGGCTGAAGCATTTGGTCATTGAAATCCACCCCCCCATGTACAGATTGTAATCTTGTACACATTTTGGCTTTACAATGGGACCTCGTCTTCTCTGAACTTCAACTGTAGTGTCATCATGGATGGTGGACATCATGTACACATTCCTGGTATGTGCAGTCACTACACTCCATGCTGTGACATATCAAAACATCACATTACAGTCCATATATTCCAAATGAGTCAGTCCAAAAAGGAACTGCTTGTGACAACATATGGTGCAATCTTAGATTAATACACTCGAGTGTCTTCGTGTGTCTTCCACCTCACCCCCGTGTTCAGTGAATCACACCCTCCAGAAATGCACTCACCGATTTACATTGCCAGCATTCTCATGCAAGGCAATAAACGCTTATTTTACCACACTCAAGGGTAAATGGATCAATCGATGTCCAGGGGGATAGTTATTCAATAGATCCACATGAAAGAAAATAAAGTGCTCCTATAGTGTGAACCAGCAAACAACATTTATTAAAAACCACTGCATTCTTCAAATGATGCACTCACATTGTAAAAAAGATAAAACAGCAGAAACCGTGTGCAAATCACATCAATCTTCAAACTAGTGTGGATAATGTAAATAACTGTTGGTCACGGCAGACCCGAGGTGTGCTAATGCTGGGCTGCAATCTCACCCCTCCCCTCGGTTATCCTCCGCTCCTCCGTGCACTCGAACTTCCTGCCTCCTGTGTGGCTAACAGCACTGTGTGTCACGTATCACAGCCACGCCCCCGACATGTTTCGTCATAGGTAGACTTAATCATGGGATTGGCTGTGTCTGCTGTCCTTCACCCCTTATATTTGCTCTTGATTGACGCCCATTCGGCCGCGCATTGCGCATGCGCACACCTCGCGTCCCCGTTCTGCTGATTCTACATAAGCCATCACATCAGAACTGCTTGCACTCGGGATCGGGCACATAAATTAATAAAATCATATATATAAAAATTGCATCAAATTAACTAATCAATACATATCTCCCAATTGCTGTATCAAAATCTGGATGAGCTATAGTTGACTGGATGAAGCATCACACACTGATACACTCACTGGTCAATAGTGGTAACTACAAGTATCATCACATACAGCCTTTTCACACACAGGTTGATGTTCAAGCAGCAAGTTTCCACCCAGCCACCAGCATCCATGCTACAGAATGCATAGCCCAAAACACTATATTCATGGTGAGACCCTCCCTCATTTTAAAATCCCAATCCCTTCGGATATGGACATAAAATGTGTATTAAGAATCAATACAAATATAAAATCCTAAACATATGGTCGTATCCTCATATGGATATGTTAATAACCTCATTGATGATACCTCCATACGCGCTCCATAAGAAATGCCTCCAAATTAAATCAAAACGTTCCAAATAAAATGAAAAGAGTGTATACCCTATCCCTACATGTTTTACCATTCATAAATGGACCATACTCTAAAAAGACATCCAAAGCAGGCACCACATTAAATAAACAACACGTGAAGAGTTACAGGTACTGAATTCCTTGATTTCAAAGGACAGCACTTCGTTGCATCTCAAATTTGCTCTCTCTCCCCATCGCAATTTCTTATTTACTATGGCTTGTGGGAAGCCCTTCCTATTCTTTCTGGAGGTTCCACAGGCCAGGGTTTCTGAGAGGTATAGGTGTTTGAAAAGGGGCAGGCTGGTGTAGAAGTTATCTAGGTATATGTGGTAACCTTTCTTCAGCAGTAGGTATGCCAGGTCCCATACAATTTTACCAGTTGTGCCCATGTAGGCCGGGAATCTCTTCCTTCGTATATGCGGAATGCATACAGATATCCTGTGACTCTCTCGCAAGCTTATTAAATTTCACTCCATATTTGACCCTTTTGCTAGGAATGTATTGTTTTATTCCTAGCCAGCCTGAAAAGGGTACCAGGGACTCATCTACACATATATGATTATCGGGGACATAGAGTTCTGCAAATCGTTGGGAAAAGAAATGAATGAGTGGGCGGATTTTATATAATTTATCGTAATTTGGAGGGCACTGGGTGTTGTCACTGAAATGAAGAAAGCGCATTATCATCTCGTATCGGGACCTGGACATTACGGAAGAATAAATGGGCATGTTATTCATTTTTTTTTGTAAGCCCCATGTTTATGGTGAGGCCCATAAACACTTTGAACTTCTCCAGAGTCAAATCCTTTCACTCAAATGGATGGGCGTATGATGATTGGGGGTTGTTGGCAATATGCTGCTGGGCATATATATATTGGACTGGTCCACGATGAGTTGCAGCAAAGTGTCAGGCAAAAATAAATGAAAACAATCAATTTCGGAAAAAAAATGGGTATTGGCCTGCACACCTGGCTGTGCCGTGAATAGGGGAATTCTTGCTGATCCTGAGTTGGAAGGCAGCCATGTTGGCGTGGCAAGACCATCTGGGAGATATGTAGTGGCCCTGGCTCTTGGGGACGTGGCACTCCAGTGCTCTTAGTTGGGGGATTTGAAGTTCCTGTGCTGGCATTTGGGTGTGATGCTGCGGCAATGCTTGTACTGGGCCTGGGCATTTCTTGTGGCCTTTCCCTGGTGACTGCTCTGGTACTGGGCCTTTGGTTTTGGGGTCTATCACTGGCAGCAGCGCTGGTACTGGGCCTGGGAATTTGATCCTGGGGTATATTGCTGGTGGCTGCCTGGTTTTCAGAGCGCCATGCTCTTTTAGGAAGGATCCATTCTTACTCTGATTAATTTGCCGATCCACTACTATCGATCTGTTCAAATGCTGAATTTGATTCACAATCGGTATTGGCATTTGAATCTGATGAGAACTCCCTGCTGCTCTCATCAGTCATAGAGAGGATCTGGAACGCCTCCTCACTTGTATAGAATATTTTGGACATTTTTTCTGATGGGCTGTGTGACAGGTGACAAATGACAGTCACTGATGGGGGACAGGTGATGAGTGACAGGTGACGGTCACTGATGGGCAACAGGTGATGGGTGACAGGTGACGGTCACTGATGGGTGACAGGTAACATGTGATGGTCACTGGTGGGTGACAGGTGACGTGAGATGGTCACTGATAGGTGACAGGTGACTGGTGACGGTCACTGGTGGGTGACAGGTGATGGGTGACGGTCACTGGTGGGTGACAGGTGACAGGTGATGGGTGACAGTCACTGATGGCAGTCTCTGATGGTGACTGGTGCACTTTATGGGACTGATAGGTGACAGATGAGGGTCACGGATGGGTCACTGATGATGGTCACTGATGACGGTCACTGGCGATGGTCACTGATGGGTGATAGGTGCACCTCTGATAGCATTCTCTGATGATGACAGGTGCACTTTGTAGGCACCGATGGGTGACAGGTGCACTTTTTGGGCACTGATGAGTGACAGGTGCACTTTGTGGGCACTGATGGGTGACAGGTGCACTTTTATAAGCACTGATGTGGTGACTGATGTGACTGTTGGGTGACAGCTGTAATGGGGGGGCGATACGACAGGTTCTCTTTTTTGTGCTGGTGCAGTAAACTACAATACACACATAGATCTGTAACTCACTGCTCCTGGCTCTTCTCTCCTCACACTGGAAATGTTGTGTGAGGAGAGAAGCTAGTAACCAGTCTATGTTTACATTTAGTGATCGGCTGTGAATGGATCACAGCTGATCACGTGATAAACAGCCACCAGCCATTGGCTGTTTACCCTTGTCGGTGACGAGCAGTGTTCCTGGGAACACGCCGCCACCGACATGACCGCGCTGTGCACTCCTGATCGCGCGCATGCGCGGTCTAAAGCAGGGAATACCCATTTGTGATCGGTCCAATGGCTGTTCACCCCTGTCGGTGACGTGCTGCGTCTCGGGGACATGCCGCCACCGACAATGCAGGGCTGCGCGCCCGCGATGGCGCGCATGCCTTCTGTGAATCAGCCGCCGTCATATGACAGCGGCCCAGAACAAGAGCTACACCGCTCCACTGTCATATGACGGTGGGTGGGCGGCAACAGGTTAAAGACAGTGATGGTATAAATAGAAGCCTTGGGAAGTAATTGTAGATCTATGTGTATATAAAGTCAAATCCATAAATATTGGGACATCAACACAATTCTCAAATCTTTTTGGCTCTATACACCTCCACAATGGATTTTAAATGAAACAAATAAGATGTGCTTTAACTGCAGACTTCCAGCTTTAATTTGAGGGTATTTACATCCAAATCAGGTGAACGTTGTAGGAATTACAGTTTTTTTTTATATGTGCCTCCCACTTTTTAAGGGACCAAAAGTAATGGGACAATTGGCTGCTCAGCTGTTCCATGGCCAAGTGTGTGTTATTCCCTCATTATCCCTTTTACAAGGAGCAGATAAAAGGTCCTGAGTTCCATCATTAGTCTGAAAAAACAAACCCATCAGAGAGATAGCAAAAACATTAGGTGTGACCAAATCAACTGTTTGGAACATCCTTAAAAAGAAAGAACGCATCGGTTAGCTCAGCAACACCAAAAGACCCGGAGGACCACGGGAAACAACTGTGGTGGATGACCGAAGAATTCTTTCCCTGGTGAAGAAAACACCCTTCAGAACAGTTGGCCAAATCAAGAACACTCTCCAGGAGGTAGGTGTATGTGTGTCAAAGTCAACATTCAAGAGAAGACTTCACCAGAGTGAACACAGAGGGTTCACCACAAGATGTAAACATTGGTGAGCCTCAAAAACAGGAAGGCCAGATTAGAGTTTGCCAAACAACATCTAAAAAAGCCTTCACAGTTCTGGAACAATATCCTATGGACAGATGAGACCAAGATCAACTTGTACCAGAGTGATGGGAAGAGAAGAGTATGGAGAAGGAAAGGAACTGCTCATGATCCAAAGCATACCACCTCATCAATGAAGCATGATGGTGGTAGTGTCATGGCGTGGGCATGTATGGCTGCCAATGGAACTGGTTCTCTTGTATTTATTGATGATGTGACTGCTGACAAAAGCAGCTGCATGAATTCTGAAGTGTTTCAGGCAATATTATCTGCTCATATTCAGCAAAATACTTCAGAACTCATTGGACGGCGCTTCACAGTGCAGATGGACAATGACCTGAAGCATACTGCGAAAGCAACTAAAGAGTTTTTTAAGGGAAAGAAGTGGAATGTTATGCAATGGCCAAGTCAATCACCTGACCTGAATCCGATTGAGCATGCATTTCACTTGCTGAAGACAAAACTGAAAGGAAAATGCCCCAAGAACAAGCAGGAACTGAAGACAGTTGCAGTAGAGGCCTGGCAGAGCATCACCAGGGATGAAACCCAGCGTCTGGTGATGTCTATGCGTTCCAGACTTCAGGCTGTAATTGACTGCAAAGAATTTGCAACCGAGTATTAAAAAGTGAAAGTTTGATGGATGATTGTTAATCTGTCCCATTACTTTTGGTCCCTTAAAAAGTGGGAGGCGCATATACAAACTGTTGTAATTCCTACACCGTTCACCTGATTTTGATGTAAATACCCTCAATATAAAGCTGAAAGTCTGCAGTTAAAGCACATATTGTTTGTTTCATTTCAAATGCATTGTGGTGGTGTATAGAGCCAAAAAGATTAGAATTATGTTGATATCCCAATATTTATGGACCTGACTGTATACGTTGTGTTTGAGATTAAAATGTGAATTCCCTTTTGGATGCATTGTGTATCCTCCAAATGTCACAAAGCTGATACTGGTGAAAGAGACGTTTCAATCTGCGTAGTGTCTCATGGTGGTTTGAATAGATGTCTTGGGGAATAATTGTAATGCCCCGTACACACGGTCGGATTTTCCGATGGACAATGTCTGATCGGAGCGTGTTGTCGGAAATTCCGACCGTGTGTGGGCGCCATCGGACATTTTCCATCGGATTTTCCGACACACAAAGTTGGAGAGCAGGAGATAAAATTTTCCGACAACAAAATCCGATCGCGTCAATTCCGACCGTGTGTGGCCTGTTCGGACGCACAAAGTGCCACGCATGCTCAGAAGAAATTCTGAGACGGGACAGCTCGTTCTGGTAAACTTAGCGTTCGCAATGGATACAGCACTTTCGTCACGCTGCAATGTTCAAAATGATTTAATACAGCGCACTCTCTTCTTCTTTATAATGTGACAAGAATTAAGTAGTTTTGATGCTCATATTCACACACACTTCTCACAAACTTTTATTTGTGTTTTTTTTGTGGGATTCCCTGAATATAGTTGTATAGTGTTATTAGTTGTCACATCTGACAGTTTTATATTTTTTTATTTTTTATTTTTTGGATTTTCAGCCTTTTTTTTCCTTTATTGTTTGGATTTTTTCCAAGGCTGATCTTTGTTCAATGTTATTTTTATTTTTACTCCAGAATATTTTTGTCTGTGTTTTGTGTGTCAAGTTACCCCAACACCATTGATATCTTGTACTATTTAATCTCAAGGAGATTGTTTGTTGTTGGTGTCCCTTGTTCATTTCACATTGTATATTTTAAATGTACCTGAATCCTCACAAACCAACTGTCCTTTTTGAAGTAAAACACATAGGAGAGTATAATTCAAAACAAAAATCCTTTATTAAGGGATCAGAACCAAACAAAGAGGAAGGCAACACTGGATCAACAGCAGAAATTAGTGAAGCCTGGGACCCCCACGGCAGACATGGCCTGAGGAATCCATATCTAAGGGAGGGCAGTCTGGTCCAGAATTCGCAGAGATCCGGATAGCAGCAGATGACATCTGTGTCCCCAGGCTGTGGTACCACAAGGGGCTGCATCTTTTGGCCGACCAGACTGGATCCAGGGCAATCACTGTCTGGTCTTCCTTCCACGCTTCCTTCCGGGCTGTGGCTGTGCAGTTGGAGATGTGGCAGGAGGAGGAGTAGGATCTGGAGGAGGAGGAGGACTGGGGGGACCTGGAGGAGGACTGGGAGGACCTGGAGGAGAGGGAGGAGGAGGAGGAGGACCTGCAGGAGGAGGAGGAGGACCATCCCCAAGACGTGTGTGAAGTGTAATTTGGCCCCTCATACCTTTCTCCAGAGCCTCCGATATGAGGGCCTCACACATGACTTTTTGGCCCTCCTCCATCCTATGCATTTTATAGGCTATGAAGGCAGCAATGTTCTCCTCCATGGTGTGGGGTGCTCCCAGGACCTCTGTAGCCCTCCAAAAGAATGCTATAGCAGCCTCCTCTAGGTTACTCCTCCTACTGCCACTTTCTATTTTCAGGGGGGGTGGAGGGACCTTGATATCAGCCAGCCGGCTCGGCCCGGCCACCTCCTGGCTGAGACTTCCCTGTGTATGAAAAAGGGACATGGTTGTAATGTTCTGAATCATCAATCACAATCCTAAATTAGTACCATCAGCTAACATCTAGTTAACATCATTGATTGGACAAGCAGAAATATTTAGAGGAATGCTATACCTGGCTCAATCTCGGCTCCTCCACATATCGCCTGGAAGGCCCAGGTTGGGCGTCAGAATCCTCAGCCGGGGGGAAGGAAGCGTGGAAGGAAGACTGGAGAGGGATGGCCTGGGTTCAGTCTGGCCTGCCAGAAAGTGCAGCCTGTCGTAGTACAACATCCTGGGGACATAGATGTCATCTGCTGCTCCGGATCTCTGCGAATCCAGGACTTTCTTGCGCTCCCTCAGATATGTGCTCCTCAGGCCACCAATGAAAATCTTTAAATAAGTGATGTCTGCTGTGGGGATCACCTGCTTCACAATTTCACACAATTGCTCCAGTGCTGCCTTCCTCTTTGCTTGGTTCTTGAAATGGGGGTGGGTAATCTCCCACAGACAGGGCAGCTCACTTAGCATCTCTACGAATACTGACATGAAGTCATTGTCTTTCATTAAGATATCCATGTTCACTGCAAGACACAACACAAGACAAAGCCTAATGTCACACAAAACTCTCCTAATCTTGTTACAATATAGGCCTCTAGAAGCAGTATAGGCACAAGTTTGTCTCTTACCTTCATTCTTACGATCCAATGCTCCTTCCTCCGCTCACAGATCGTACATAATACGCACGCGTGTTACGTTTTATACACACTGCGCATGCGTGTAACTCCGCCCGCCCCTGATGTTCTTTCTAGTCTATTCCACGCCCCTTTTCGTTCGGCGCAGTGGGTGAAGAGCATAATGGCGGAGTTACAGCAGGTGCATGCTAATTCTAGCAACGAGGAGGAGGAGGAGGAAAGGCCGGATCCAGGCACGTCCCGATCCAGAAGGAGATGTTTTAAGGCCACAAATATGTCGTTTGGGGAGATGTTGGAGATGGTCGACATCATGAGGAAGTCCGACTATGACGGAAAATATGGGCCTTACCCCCACCCCAACATCCAAAAGGCCAAGATCATGGCGAAAGTGGTCAGGAGTCTTGAGAGGAATTTCGGGGTACGAAGATCTAAAGATCAGCTCAGGAAGCGGTGGTCGGACCTGAAGTTGAGAGAGCCAGAGCAGTACCAAAAGATCCGGAGAGTGCTGCAAAAAAGTAAGTAGTTGTGCTGTGTTCCTATTCTTTCTGTCTTTATTCCGTTCGTTCTGCTCCATATGCTTTTATTAATTGTAACGTTTAAAAGGGCAACTTTAATGTTCATGGGCCCATTATTTGTTCGTATCAAACATTTTTCTTTCGGCCTCTAGAACACCATTGTTTAGGCCATATGCATTTTCCCACATTTTTTGGGGCCTACTTGGATGCCAAATATTTGTTTGTGTAGATGGGTTTGTTACTAGAATGAAATGCCAAATAGATTGTGTGTAAGGAGAGGACACTGAGCAGCTGTTTTCACATCTGGACACTGGAGCACTAGTGTGGGACACAAGAACACCATTTCTATTAGGGGGGGCACACAGGTGCTCCAGTGTATACTATAGGGGGGGCTACATCTGTGAAGCTTGTACCAAACAGGTAAAGTATTGCAGCTTGACAAAGGACACTAAAAAATATACATTTTGGAACTCGGCTAAAATAGACAATTGTACCTCACTTCCAAGCAATGTTTTCTTGTTCTAGTTCTGCCATCAAATATCTGTGTGCTAAGTATACCATTTTTGTTTTACATAGGGGAGAAAAGACTCGGAGGACACCCCTCATCCCAGGAGAACAGAGACCCCCCACCTCTGGAAGAAGGGGAAATACCGCAAACACAAGAAGCTGAGCAGGAGGAAGAAGAAGATGTGGTGGAGATTGGCACCACAATAGGTGAGTGTCTGCGACCACAGGCTCAGGTAAAAAAGATGGATGGTGGCAGATTTTTGAGACCTTTTTTTTTGTTCTTTATCTCTTTTAAGGTGATCGTGATGTGAGGGATAGAGAACGCTTTACTTCTGAAAGTGCCCAGATCCTGATCGGGGAGATCATGGGGTGTAATGTCGAACTGCAAAACATCCAGCAAAAAATCAATGATGTTATTAAAAAAAATAATAACATCATTGATGTTTTGGGGTGAATTTAAACCCCACAAAATCACCTGTTTTATTGTGGTCCAATCTTCCAAAAATGTTTTCAATGTTTAGAAAAGCCAAATTTGGAGGATGCACACAGTGTGCCAACATGTGCTATCTGCCATCACGGGAGATCAATGGACGCGTTTTGGGGGTGCAACCCCTTCCTCAATTATAAAGTCGCGTTGAGGAAGGGCTTGCTCCCCCAAAACACGTCCCTTGATCCCCCTGATGGCAGATAGCACATGTTGACATTCGTAAATTGGTGTGCATCTTCCAAATTTGGATTTTTCCAGGGGTGATTTCCCCCCACGCTATACCAAACCCAGTTCCTAAATACTGATGTCTGATATAGCCTTCAGGTTTTACCTAATGTGAACTTTGTAAGTTCAAGTTTTTTGGCTTTCTTGTTGGTTTTAACCAGGCCTGTTTTATCTGAAATGGATATTTCAATTTTTGATAATGCTACTGCAAAAATTGTTATACAACAAACATGGTGGTTTGTTTTAAAAACCTTTCGGAAATGCACATGTGATTGTGCAGGTATAAAAAAGTGCCTTACTCAAGAATGTGTGGATTATTGTCTCAACACTACAACACTTTTGGGGTGATGTAATTGCTGTTTTATGCAAAAATGGGGGTTATTTCCTAAGGGCAAATACACTTTGCACTACAAGTGCAGGTTCAGTGCAGTTGCAAGTGCACTTGTAGTGAAATGTGTTTTTGCATTTAGGAAGTACCAGCCAACACTGTTTTTTATAAGGTTACCCAATCACGATATTTTCTGCACTCAACACATTTCTGTCAGGGTCAGCTAAAACAAACACAAGCAGAAAATGTCCACAAAGAATTTCTTTTGGTTGTTTTTTATTTGAAAAAGGTTTTACAGATTGTCTGGCATATTGATAGCCCCCCTACCCGCAAAGAACTCCAGGTAGCGTAACCGGACATCACGGGCACTCAGGGAGGGCAAGCCAGGACAGCCACTTTCAAGCACCGTCAGTGTTGATGGATTTGGGATTCCGGCCTCAGGCCCAACTGAGCCAGCATAGTTGGCTGAATGTTTTCTTAAAAAATTATGGAGAACACAGCAGACAAGTATTATATGGTTCAGTTTATACTCCGCCATATGGATGGGTGTCAGAAATAATCAGAACCGGCTGGCCAGGATTCCAAATGTGTTCTCCACCACTCTTCGGGCTCTGGCCAGCCGGTAAATAAAAACCCTCTGTTCCGGGGTGAGGGTCCTCATCGGGAATGGCCGCATCAGGTGGTCCCCCAGCGCAAATGCTTCATCAGCAACGAACACAAATGGGAGTCCTTCAACATTGTCCTCTAGAGGTAGCAAGTCCAAGCTGCCATTCTGGAGACGCCTGTAGAACTCCATCTGGGCGATCACTCCACCATCGGACATCCGGCCATTCTTCCCCACATCCACATACAAGAACTCGTAATTAGCCGACACCACCGCCAACATCACTATACTATTAAACCCCTTGTCATTATAATAGTACGACCCCGAGTTTGGTGGTGGGACGATGTGGACGTGTTTCCCATAAATTGCCCCTCCGCAGTTAAGAAAGTCCCACCGCTGGGCAAAGTGGGAGGCCACAGTCTGCCATTCCTGTGGCGTTGAAGAAAACTGTTGAGGAAAAAACAATAAACATTACTATTTTTTCACAGAAACATGGCAAGCAGATTAGACACAAACATTATGGGGCAACCTCCAGATAGCATTTATTAAGAGGAATTTAACAACAACAAAGTATAAGGTACACCTATCATATTCCCCCTCCCCCCCTCATGGGCCATTTCTAACATTATAGAGGGGGGAACTCTTGGACAGGTAACCCTCTTCACTTCATTGAGAGATGAATGCCTAAATACAGGGTATTACTTGGAACAGACCCTCCTTAGTTACACTATTGGCAGACCACTGGACAGGTAAGAAGTGTCATAATACAAAGATATAAATACACACTGTACACATTTGAGCACATTTGAACATTCTGCTATTACCTATCAAGATAATAATAGGATACAAAAACTTTAAACAGTACCATTGGAAAGTATACAGGCAGGCCCTTGCACTACATGCTTTGGGGAATTCATCCATAAATCTGACCAGTAAAAAGGTGGGTATAGTGTGTATGGGTTTGGCAAAGTCAGCAGATAGATGATTGAGGATAGAGAATTGGGATCAGCTGACTTAGCAGTTGGGGGAGGGAGGGTTACAAAAAATTTGGGGACACCACAAAAAAAACCCTCTGGCACTCTGCCTGAATTCAAATAAAAAATAACATTTCAAAACATTTTAGGGGGTGTTTGGGGTAAAGCACTACTATAGAGCTGATAAAATACATTGTTAAGTGACTACATGAGGTGAATATAGGGCAGGAGACACCATGCTGGAGAGGTTATTGAAGGGCAAATATGTATGAAGGACCTAAAATAATAATTACATAACAATCCAGCATGCATGAGGACAAAGGGGACATTCACAGCATATTACAATCATGGTAATTAGGGAATGAGGAAAGAAATACAATATATTATCAAACATTAAAAACAATAAAATGTGATATAAAAGGATAAAAATCTTACCTTCATATACTCCTTCTGCAGGACCTGGATGATGGCAGAACAGGTCTCTGGGATAATGATCCCCAGAGCCTGGGGGGAGATGCCTGTCGAGAACTTGAGGTCCTGCAGGCTTCTCCCTGTGGCCAAATACCACAAGGTAGCGACCAACCTCTGCTCCGCAGTGATGGCCTGCCTCATGCAGGTATCCTGCCTGCTGATATAGGGGGTCAGCGAAGCCAACAGACGGTGAAACACGGGGTCCGTCATCCTGAGAAAGTTCCTGAAATCATCAGGATTACTCTCACGGATCTCACAGAGCAAAGGCATATGACAGAACTGGTCACGCTGAAGCAACCAATTCTTGGTCCATGAACTCCTCCTCACCCTGTTCATGGACTGGACTTGTGTCAAGGTCAGGACCCCAACACCAAGCCCCCGCACAGCACAAACTCTACGAGGAGTATGCATATGAAACATGGCTAGAAAACGGTCGGCTGCTCAGAACGAAGTAACAGAACGCACTGAAGAACAACAAGGCCTGTGAAGAGCGACCTGAAAACCAGTAACGAACGAACAAGAATACAATGACTACCTAAAGTCACGCAGAACTTGCTTGTACGCACTGAAGAGCAGATACAAACCCACAAGCACAAACTGAACGGCAGAAAACGATCTGAAAGCCACGAGTCTGAAAAAGCGCGAATCGTCTCTCACCAAACTTTTACTAACACGAGATTAGCAAAAGGAGCCCAAAGGGTGCCGCGCTTGGTTCTGAACCGGCCTTTTCTAGTCTCATCGTACGTGGTGTACGTGACCGCGTGGTTGTCGATCGGAAATTCCGACAACTTTGTGCGACCGTGTCTAGGCAAAACAAGTTTGAGCCAACATCCGTCGGAAAAAATCCTAGGATTTTGTTGTCGGAATGTCCGAGCAAAGTCCGACCGTGTGTACGCCCTATTAGTCTTTGTGTTTTACAAGAAAGAAGTCAATATGTATATATATGTTGTGTGTGGGATTAAAATGTGAAATCCCTTTTGGATGCACGATGTAGCCTTCAAATGTCACAAAGCTGATACTGGCAAAAGAGATGTTTTAACCTGTGCAGTGTGAATTGAAGTAGCGATGAAGTACAATAAGATGTATCAAGCAATGTCTTGAGGGTGAAATTAGAATCTTCCACCAAAGATCAGAGTCCCCATAGCAGATAGCAGGTAGTACCTATTCATCAATTTAGGGGCCCTATCTATGTGAAAATGGGTCTACTGCAGGAGAGCAATATGAGTCTTCAAGCTGTTGGGAGTTACCTTGCAGGTTGGACCTGGGGCTGAAGAAAGGACACAAAGACAGGAGAGGTGGAAAAAGGGAAGGGGGGAATAGGTGGAGCAAGTGTAGGAGAGCTGCCAGGCAAAGTCACGAGCCAGGTGTAGCTGGAGGGTGAGTGCAAAAAGATTGGGGGTATAAACATATGCGCTCCCAATAGCCAGAGTGTGTCTCACAGTAGTGACCATGTACCAGCATAGTTGAGGGGATAGAGTCTGCATTGAACTTCAACAATTTAAAAAAAATAATAAAAGACTGATGGTAAACACAGTAACATGAGAGAAAAAAATCTATGTACTGTATATACTTTTCCCAAGCAACATAAATCTGGGAGCATAAAGCCAGACTCTAATGCTAGCTGGCAATTGGGTGGGTGCAATTGTCCTCTTGGCCCTAGATGATTCTACCAGGTCATTACAGAAGGGAAAGGGAGCCCCATATTCTTGCCAATCTCTAGTCCTCTGTAGCCTCAGGTCATGGCCTGTGGCTTCATGTCTGGGAAGTCAGGATCTGGATATGCAATATTGTTCTAGCTTGCTGGGTTGTGGAGGCTGGTCCAGATGATCTAGGGGAATTTGTAGCCAGTTATGGATAGAGATCTCCCCAGTGTCTATGAAATGAAACAATGCTGGGAGTTGAGCAGAAGTGTGTGAGTAGAGGTTTCAGCTTTCCTTTCTGAATAGTGGTTTTGTCAAAATCATTGTTCCCTTTCAGGCATGACTTTTATAGGATTTATTCCTTCACTTAATACAGTGGTTCTCAACTCCTGTCCTCAGGACCCACTAACAGGCCAGGTTATAACTGAAATACTTCACAGGTGATATCATTTGCTACTCAGTGATTGCAGTATTCTAGTCTGCATCTCCCCAAGGTAAAACTTAAAATCTGGCCTGTTGGTCGGTCCTGAGGACAGGAGTTGAGAACCACTGACTTAATAGAAGTGCACCCTAGGATGGTCCTGTGGGAAATTACGAATGTTGGTGACTCAGCGGACCTGATCCAGTTTCAGGTTAGATCTCAGGGATTGCTGTGACTGTCAAGTAAGGATATCCTCAAGGATTCCTCCTACCACAAATGTGTGCAACAAATCCTGTTTTCTCCATCTTCAATATGCAGGCGGAGAGATTGTAGATGTTGAATATGGATAGCTTGACTGTTCTTCAAGGAGAAGGCTTGCTGCTCCAAGGCTGTTGTCTCCAGTGAGGATACCTTGAAATCAATATGTGAGACCATCTGTCTGATCAAATCCACTTATTTTTAAAAACCCCTTTTATCCTGGAGGCAAACGTTTTTATATCTGTTACCAGTCCTGCTTTATTTTGCGAAAGTTGCCTAATGTCTGGGCTATCATGACTACAGACCTGCTATGATGCTTTAAAGTGCTCCTAATTGCTAAGGGGCAACTCCCAGAGGTGACAAGGTGAGGGTGCCAAGGATGCAGGTGAGGATGGAGATTAACCATTAACGCCACTGTCAGCAGTCATGCATCTCATAGAGGCATCTTCTGTGGGCTGCAGGTTCAAGTTTTCTGCGGCATTCAGATGGGTGCCATTTTGGAAGAGGCTGCAGGGCTGGAGAAATGAAGAAGCACTGGAGAACCACATTTTTTAGCTATTTATGAGCATTATGGTTGCTTTAGAAATTATACAGCTTACTGGCCAGATTGGAATCAACAGCAGGTTCTGGAGACACAGAGCTTGTTCAGTTAACCTTTGCTGTCCACTAATGCTAACCATACTCTCAGGTATTCATTTCTACCGATTTTGCCCAATTTTCATTAACTTCTTGCCCCAGTGACAAGTAGTCACCAGGAAAGGATATGAGTGGGAAGGTTAGAGCCTTTGTCAAGTGTTATAGCTTTAAAACTAAGGTGCAGTTACAATTTAAAATATTTAGTGGCATAAGGCTATTAAAAAGAATTATATTATCAGACTTGAAGGCAAATTACATTAATCTCAAAGGTAATCACATTAACAGGTCACATGATCACTTCGGCACTGAAAGTATAGATCTTACAGGAATAATTCTTAGCTCTCCATTGGCCACAGTGGTAACCAACACTGACTTGATCTGTAGGCACAACAAAAAAAATAAGTTTTTTAAACATAAAGTGTTTTTATGTTGACCATGGGCATAGACTGGCTCCCCAATTTTCAGCTATGCCAATTTTATTTACCAGGGTAGTTTTTATTTGCTTTTATTAATCGTATGCTCTAGTGATATCTGGATCTAGAACTTTTTTTGTGGGCAGAAAAGATAGGTAATTTGATAAGGAACAGTTTACCATTATTACTTTTATTAGTAAATGCTTGTATTTGAAATACAGCTTTTGAAAACATTTTTGTTCTAGAATTTGAAATCATTTTGCTGTCACTGTATTTTTCTGCACACAATGCATAACAGTGGAAGTAAGCCTAGAAGCAGCATTAAAATGTTTGTGAAGGCTCAAGGTTTTTCTACCTTCATGCTTTCTTTGCATGCATGATGAAGGTAAACCTTCTGTGTGCAGCAGCCCCCCTCCCAGCCCCCCTAATACTTACCTGAGCCCCATCTCGATCCAATGATTTGCACGAGAGCCTCAGCTCTCCAAGGACTCTTAATCCTCATTGGCTGAGGCAGCAGCAGGAGCTGCAGCCTTGGAACCAATCAGGAAAGGGAGGGGCGGGCCCAAGCCGCGGCTCTGTGTGTGACAAGCAGAGCTGTGGCTCGGTAACGAGCTGGCTTAGATACCCCTCCTCTGGGGCACTTGGTGGGAGGGAGGGGCCAGGAGCACCGTTAGGGGAACCCAAGAAGTGGAGGTTCCAGGCTGCTCTGTGCAAAACCACTGCACAGAGCAGGTAAGTAAAACATGTTTGTTTTTTTGCTTTTTTAAACAAGACTTTATTATCACCTTAATTATTATTGGCACTTACCTTGGGTAATTTGATGTTTTATATTTCAGTGTTGGTGAATACATACATTGTTGTATATAATTTAACCGTTGTATACCATTATTATAAATAAGATCAGATATTTTTAGAATGTAATATAAATACTTGTAGAATCTCTAGTTCTTGCTTCCCACTGTTTCTCAATTGACAGGTAAATTGCTAAACACAGAAAACATATTATAGATTTTACATCAGCCCATGAGGATTTGGACTGATTCCATTGAGCAGGTTTCAACTAAGTCCTTTCCTTCAAAGCATCATGGGTGTCTCTGAGCATCATCGCAGGCTGTTCTGGCAGTAAGCCAGACTTCAAAAGCCTTTCACTGTACAATCTCTGACTCACTAATGGGCAACTACAGACTTTCTGATTTTTCATTCGTTTCATGTGTTCATTCAACATAAATTTAATTAAACCAAATCTGGTGCTAAAAGAAGAGGAGATAAAAGTGATATATCACAAATTAAAGAACTTTGAAAGATATGAGAAACATTACTTTTTTTTTGCTATTCCATAGGATGCTGTTAGTTTTACTAAGCTTCATAGTTTCCATCTTCAAAAAGGAGTCAGATTGCATTACTAAAATAATATGTGTGAAGGTTGAGATGAAGGTCTTGATCCCATATCCTCCACACTGAGGTCTTTCTGCAAATCATACTCTAGCTTTCATGCTTACTCTTCAGGTAGTCACCTCTTCAGAGGACAAATAATTTCTGGACAAAAATGTATTAATCAATCCCTTTTAATCCCCATGCTCCACTTTTTAAGAGAGAAAGTCAAACAGGATAAACATTACAACAGGTATTCTCAAATTATACCAACCTGACATTTCCTTAAAAGGACATTTTTAATATGTAACTCCAGCCAAAAAGATAAGTAGACATTGAGATATTTACAGTATCTCACAAAAGTGAGTACACCCCTCACATTTTTGTAAATATTTTATTATATCTTTTCATGTGACAACACTGAAGAAATGACACTTTGCTACAATGTAAAGTAGTGAGTGTACAGCTTGTATAACAGTGTAAATTTGCTGTCCCCTCAAAATAACTCAACACACAGCTATTAATGTCTAAACCTCTGGCAACAGGGGGAGTGGCCTAGCGCTTGGAGCTGTAAGACGTGCATCGCGGCAGTTCCCGATCCTGATGGCTCTCACGGGGTTCTATCTTCTCCATTTCTACTCCCACCCTCACCAAACCGCACCGATGGGCAAGGGGAAGCCCAAGGAACAAACTAAACCTGTCGGTGATCGGACAGAGGGAGACTTAGGGTGCATCTGCGGCCTACATGAATCGGGGAAATCCAAGATGGTGCTGGGGCCTCTATCCCTGGCCTGCTCTGAGCCAGCAGACACCATGCAGGTACATTCCAGGGGCCACTCAGCCTCCCTCGCAGACTTTGAGCTATCCATGCACAGCTCCCACAGACTCTCACAAGCCTGGGATATGGAGTCACAAATGCGATACCTGCATGCATACATGCGCTCCCTGCCAACAAAAAATGACTTTGAGCATTATATCTTCCGCATCGAGAAAACGTATAGGCAGGAGATAACTGAACTCAAAAAAGACCTGGGGGTTTCACATGAAAGATATCAAGAACACTACTGATGGCATTTGCAATACTTTACAGTCTCATGAGGAGACCCTGAACTTCCACACTGTTTTGCTGCAGCAGCTCATGTATTAGCAGGATGACATCGAGAACCGTAACAGACGGAACAATATTAGAATCCGTGGCATCCCCAAAATGGTGGACCATAAGGACCTGGCAGGGGCAGTCTCCACCATTTTTAACCAGCTACTCCAGCAGCCTAAAAATGCTCCTATTGCACTGGACAGAGTTCACAAGACCTCAGGACTGTGGAATCCTGATTCTTCCTTTGTCCGCCTCACGCTATGCAGGGTCCACTTCTATAAGGTTAAGGAGGAAATCATTTAGGCCGCCAGCACCCAAGATTCCATCCGGCTGAACGATACCCCTGTCATGCTACTTCCAGATCTCTCATGCCAAAACCTAGCCATGAGACGCTCTCTCAAACCACTTACATCTCTCCTCCAGGAGAGACACATCAAATACCAATGGAGGTTCCCATTCCAGCTGTGGGTCCACCATGAAGGCAAGACAGCTCTGTTTCTCACCTTGGGAGACTTGCCACAGTTCCTGAGTACCCTGGAGGTACCTCAGGTCTCCTTGCCGGACTGGCCCCTCTCTCCTACTACCCCAGGCCTCCCATTCATTCCACAATGGCGCAAATAAGGCAAGAAGAAGCGCCCCAGATCTTCCTCCCAGATGCCCCCGGATGATTGAACCCACACTGGTTTCTGTTATTTCTGCACCTTTGTTTCGGAGCCGTGAATGCTTTTCTTTGTTACGGCCCAGGGCACGTACCCTACATTTGTGACCCATTAGAGCCCACTCCCTGGATTTTATCTGTTTTTTTTTTGGCCAGTCTGTGCCACAAGTACGTTCCTTGCTCTTTTTTTTGCACTGTTTTCCTTTTTTTTTTCCAGAGGTCTAGAGGACTTCTACCACAATGTGCCTGGCCTGAGTGATTATGACAGTATAGGTTACCTCACCTCTTACTACTACTCAAATCTTATTCCCCATAGTGTCTTCCAGATTCCCCTATAGCTAGCCTATGACATTATGGGGGACTATCTGTCTTATCATGTGTTATTATGCCTCAAAGTTCCTGTTGAGTTATATGTACTCTATAATGTTTGTCCTCCCTTGTTTAGCATATGTTTACTCCCCTGTGGGCCCCGGGATCGGGAGGCACTCTGTGGGCTTACCACGACTACCCCCCTTAGGACCGACAGTACATGAATACGCACTGCACTTTTTATAGACAGTCATACATGTCAGACATTTTATTTACTTATTCCATGGTTTATTGCTGCCACCTAGTTGCTTTTAGTTCAATGGTGGTTTCCTTCTTCTACTGTTCTTATCCTCTTATTTCTCTCCTGATCTGGAGATGGATCCCACTCACCTTTCTCACTCTTACCTCCTCATTCTTTTATATTCTGTTCTCTCTGCCTCTCCCATACCCCCCCCCCCCCTCTTACCTCTCTCCCGTTCCTTCTTATTGAGCAAACCTTGTTGCATATCCAGCCTGGTGTTAATTGTTTTGTGGAAAATCAGTGTCACCCTCTCGTTTCAATATCACCATGATGTCCCATGATCATATAGCATTGTCATCCTTTAACTGCAGGGGTTTTAATACTCCTGAGGAAAGAAGCCAGATATTATGCTACTTCCACAAAGCCAGAACTCAAATTTTATTTTGCAGGAGACCCACTTTAGGCGGGCAGCCATCCCGACCCTTAATAACCGATACTACCATCAGTGGTATCATAGTACAAACCCGCATGCCAAATCAAAAGGGGTCTCTATAGCCTTTCATAAATCTTTCCACCCGGAGGTTCCATACTCCCTCGTTGATCCCTTAGGCCGTTTCCTTTTTCTCAAATTGAAATCAAACTCCTCTATATTTACAGTGGCTTACATGTATGGACCTAACCAAGACATCCATGGTTCTGAACAAATTACTCTCCTTTGCCAGTCCCTGTTTTATTCTAGGTGGAGACCTTAATGTGACCCTTTCCCCAGCCGTGATCACTTCCTTGGGTAAGTCCTCCATCCCCCACTCCACACTCACACTCATCAAGTCACTCATGCATTCCACTCAACTGGTGGATATAGGCGATTCCAGCACCCATTGGAGTAAGAGTCTACAGCTGTTACTCAGTAGCTCACAACTCCTATAGTCGCATCGACTACTTCCTTTCCTCCCAATCCTTGTTAGATGTTCCACTTTGGGCTTCCATTGGTAATATACTGTGGTCTGACCATGCCCCCGTACACTTAAGCCTAGCACCTCCCCCTAAGTCTCATAAGACATTTTCTTGGCGCTTGAACAACAATTTACTGAAAGACACCCCCTGTGTAGTAGCTCCCCTTACTGACTCTTAGGAAAGAATTGGATACATGTAATTTGTCCTCACTACCTTGGTTTGGTAGTCAATACACTTAAAATGGACACCCTCCCTAAGCTACTTTATTTATTTCAGACGGTACCTATAACTGTGCCCAAGCGTTTCTTCAGTTCTCTGTGCTCCATGTCAATACGTTTTTATTTGGCATCAAGGTCTATCCTGAATCTGACACACGTTGCTCACATACCCCAAAACTCAAGGGGGGGGGGGGTGTTCCAGACTTTGAACTATACCATAGGTCGGCTCTGTTGTCTAGAATATTGGAATGGCTCCCTCGCCCCTTCCCTAAAACCCACCATGGTAGAACAAGATCTCTCCACCTTCCACCTACGGGCCCTAGTATGGGGATACGGGCAGAAGTTGCTTATATTTTCCTCCTCCTCCCCATTGACCACCGCTGCCTTACATTGTGGTATAAAAAAGGGCTGTCATCACTTCTGTCCACAGACCCTTCACCCCTCACGTCATTGTTTGACCACCCAGCTTTGCCTTAGTGCATGGGGTCCAATATGGTAGGCCCATACACACGTTCTACCTGGCCTGTAGAAGGCTCATTTGTAAATTCTACCTCAGGTACTCCTGTTGTACCAAGGGACCATGGTAACTGGCTTACGGGCCTTCGCATATCCTCCTTCTGCTCTGATCTATTCTCCTCCTCCCAAATACAAAGAACCTTGACAGGTTATGAACAGCTGTGCTCTCTCTCAAAAACACCCAGACACTTGCTTTCTACTATCTACAAATTACAGCACTCACTACTGCACGATCAACCCCCCTCTTACACCGGGAGGTGGTCCACAGATTTGGGAAAGGAGCTTTCTTTAGTCGGCTGGCAAAAGTCATTCCACTTCACACACAAATCTTCTACATCCTGCTATACCTAGGAAAAAACCTTCAACTCATTTCCAGATGGTACAGGGAGCCCCAATCTATACATAAAATATTCCCATCTGCCCCCCCTTCATGTTGGAGGTGCGGATCCACTGAGGGAAGCTATTTACACATTTGGTGGAACTGTCCAGGAATACAACCCCTCTGGTCACAGCTTTTTACCATACATAGCAGCCTCTATGATTGGCCACGCCACCCACCCCAGAGATAGCTTTATTATCCATGCTTCCAGGCTCCATAGCATCCCAAAAATGCAATTTATTGCTCTTTTTTCTAGTCAGCCGCCAGACAGCTAATCCCCCTATTTTGGAAAACAACTACCACCCCACCTCTGTCTTTGTGGGTCTTCATGGTCAATGACATCATATGGAAGAAATGCTAGCCCTTGACAATGACACCTATGAAAAATGTAAGGTCCTATGGCTCATTTGGATTGACATTTCTACCTCTCTTTGAAAAATATGCTGGCTTCCCCTGGCCAATGAGGAAACGCTTCCTGATTCCACCACACAGGTATACTTCACCAAGGTTTGCTCAATTCCCCTCTGATTTTCTCTCCTCTTTCTCTACGTCTGAACTTCCCCCCCTTTCCTCATTCCTTTTTTCTTCCTCTTTTTCCCCTTTTCCTTTTTTCCATTTTCATGCCTCCTCACCCCACATCCAAATGTTTTATCCCCCAACTCCAAAATGCTAGAGCCGTAAGGGTTTTAGCCTCCTGATATTACAAGCTACCCATTATTTTCCAGCACTGCCTTAACCCTCTTAGGCATGGAGTTTTCCAGAGCTTCTCAAATTGCCACTGGAGTCCTCTTCCACCCCTCCATGATGACATCACAGAGCTGGTGGATGTTAGAGACCTTGCGCTCCTCCACCTTCCATTTGAGGATGCTCAATAGGGTTTAAGTTAGGAGACATGCTCGGCCAGTCCATCACCTTTACCCTCAGCTTCTTTAGGAAGGCAGTGGTTGTCTTGGAGGTGTGTTTGGGGTCATTATCATGCTGGAATACTGTCCTGTGGCCCAGTCTCCAAAGGGAGGGGATCATGCTCTGCTTCAGTATGTCACAGTACATGTTGGCATTCATGGTTCCCTCAATAAACTGTGGCTCCCCAGTGCCGGCAGCACTCATGCAGCCCCAGACCATGACACTCCCACCACCGTGCTTGACTGTAGGCAAGACACACTTGTCTTTGTACTCCTCACCTGGTTGCCGCCACACATGCTTGACACCATCTGAACCAAATGAGTTTATCTTGGTCTCATCAGACCACAGGAAATGGTTCCAGTAATCCATGTCCTTAGTCTGCTTGTCTTCAGCAAACTGTTTGCAGGCTTTCTTGGGCATCATCTTTAGAAGAGGCTTCCATCTGGGACAACAGCCATGCAGTGTGCTGCGCATGGTCTGAACACTGACAGGCTGACCCCCCACCCCTTCAACCTCTGCAGCAATGCTGGCAGCACTCATATGTCTATTTCCCAAAGACAACCTCTGGATATGACACTGAGCATGTGCACTCAACTTCTTTGGTCAACCATGGCGAGGTCTGTTCTGAGTGGAACCTGTCCTGTTAAACCGCTGGCCACCATGCTGCAGCTCAGTTTCAGGGTCTTGGCAATCTTTCTACAGCCTAGGCCATCTTTATGTAGAGCAACAATTCTTTTTTTCAGATCCTCAGAGAGTTCTTTGCCATGAGGTGTCATGTTGAGTTCTTTGCCATGAGGTGCCATGTTGAACTTCCAGTGACCAGTATGAGAGAGTGAAAGCCATAACACCAAATTTAACACACCTGCTCCCCATTCACACTTGAGACCTCGTAACACTAATGAGTCACATGACACTGGGGAGGGAAAATTGCTAATTGAGGCCAATTTGGACATTTTCACTTAGGGGTGTACTCACTTTTGTTGCCAGCAGTTTAGTCATTAATGGCTGTGTGTTGAGTTATTTTGAGGGGACAGCAAATTTACATTGTCATACAAGTTTTACACTCACTATTTTACATTGTAGCAAAGTGTCATTTCTTCAGTGTTGGCACATGAAAAGATACAATAAAATATTTACAAAAATGTGAGCGGTGTACTCACTTTTTTGAGATACTGTATATATATATATATATATATATATATATATATATATATATATATATATAGTATATGCCATATATATTTGACCTTCCAAATATTTGTCCACACACATTGGCAGCCTACTGACTTGCCTGCTTATTGAAATGTGTATGAGCATTATTATGCAAGTTCTTCCTCCTG